>CM054122.1:103949669-104549669 GCA_028751855.1 Ambrosia trifida | reverse complement strand
TTTACATGCTTTTGCAGGCGGTTAGCTTCCGGTGTCAGGATTAGAAAGCACTGCACACTTCACTGCATTTGGGGTCTTGGGCATACACCTAAATTACATATTATGCTTTTGCATTTTCTTTCATATGGTTTTAATTTGGGCGCGTTGTTTTGCGCATGGTTTCTAAAAGGTTTAAATTTGGTTTACGCTTCCGCAGCTTAACTAAACTTGATTTTTGAAAACGAACTAAATGGTTTGGGCATTTAGAGTTCGTTCATATGACTTATGGCTATGGGATCCTGGTATGTCATGCGCCTCGCGGTATAAACCCCGCAGTGGAAATTTGAGGGTGTGACAGATTAAGCGTGCCAAGGCTGTCCGAAACATCTACCAAGGATGTGTTGAGTAGGTGGGACTCATAGAAGGTGGGTTGTTGTGACTTGTCACACCACACTCGCCTATTTTTACTCTACTTTCGTTGCTTAGGTTTGGTTTGCTTGGGGACAAGCAAACGTCTAAGTGTGAGGTGATATGATGACTCCCAAAATTAGAAGGTTTTATATACATGTTTTCACATAATTATCACCCAAATTCATGCTTTTATCTTGGTATTATCATGGTTTATCTCCTTTTGATGATAATTGCAGGTATTGAAGGTGAGAAGTGAAAAGAAGTGAAAAAAGGCAAAAAATACGAGGATTTGAAGACTTTCGGAGAGGATCCAGATGAAGCACAGCCGCGCGCTCTCAGGACTATGCACGGTCGTGCACCTATCCCAGGTCAACCAGTCAGCATTTCCAAGTCAGCAGGAGGCAAAATTGAGGTTTTTTTGATGTGCACCGGCGTGCCCCACTATGTAGTACATGCGTGATTTACTCCAGCGTGTTCTCCAAGGCTTAAACCAACCCATACTGACAAGACGGTAACAAATTGCAGTGAGGACGGGCGTGCTTAACCTGGTACAAACAATTCTGCGTGAAAGGACTCTATAACAGTACCTGCTATCGAGCAGTGGCGTGCAAAGACTCAAGCATGGGCTTACCAGGGCTGTTTTGCCTATAAATAATGGCCTCCACTCCACATTTTTGGCATCCCTTTTCACCCGAGTTTCTCTCACACTTCAGCCATCTTGACGGTCTTCTAAGTAACCTTTAGAGCTTGGGATCACTCCATAAACACTTATTAATTGAGAGTTGAGAGAGAGAGATCACTAAAACTCATCCAAAAACCCTCTTTAATCCCCAAATACACTCACTACTATGTGTTGCCTCAACACCCAATATAGCGTGCAAGTTGTAAAGCCAATGTTTGTCTAGGATAGTTGAGTGTTGCTAGGGTGAAGACTTATCTTGGTATGGATTATATAGTTTTTATTTGTTAAGTGGTGTTGTGTTCTTGTTTAATTCTTTTCACTTGAAACATTGTTTAATGAATTAACTAACTAATTACCTAGTCTTTGGCCTTGTGGGTGTCTTGATAGGAAGTGGGGGGACTTATGAGTTTACCCATGGTGTGTAACAACCCATGCACTCATAAACTAACCTAGTCCCGCGAGTAGTGATTAGCCCATTTGTGGGTAGAAATACACACACTTAGTGGCCTAATCCTCTACTATCAAAGATCTCACTTAGGGTCGGTCCACTCTTTATACTTGGTCCTGGTGATAAGTCAAGCCTTAATTCTGCGACTTCGCTTCATTGTCTATGTGAAAGCTTTGGCGCAAGTTAAGGATTGATGAAGCCATGTTGAAAGAAAACGGTATTTATTTTCTTTCATCGTTATACTGCCACATAGTTAATGATAGACCACTCACTTTTTAAAAGATTAATTGGTTCAAGTAGGGGATACACATGTTCTGGTTAGTCACGACTCTCTTATGATATCAAGTGGATGCTTGTTCGGTCATGCTCCGGCCACCGGAAAGTTGTCCACAAAAGTTTTAAGTGATTAGATGTCTTTATTGCAACACTGCGAGGTGGATTCTTCAGGGTTGGGTATACACAGTCTTTAGTAGTCCGTCACTCATTGTTCAGAGGTGAGCTTACCTGTTTGGGAGACCCTCACATTATAACAAGAACACAGCTCGTTTTGCGAAAAAAGTCACATCTGGAGAATGCTGTAGCAACTCCATGTTAAGCATAAGTGCGCACTTGTTCACATCACTTAACTGAGTAACTATTATTAATCCGTCCCAAGATTAGTTGGATCCCGAAGCAGCACCTCTTTTGGTATTGATTCTCTGGTCATTCTCATTCTCTCTTTCTTTATTTTATTTTATCTTTTATTTTATTAAAGCAACTTAGGGCTGAGTAGGGGAAGTCGTATCTTACGGTTCGATACTCGGTACTTGCTATAGTCTATACTACGCTCGATAGGTCCACTTGCCTATCGTGTGGGTTTAGAATAATCAGTAGATATCGTTTTATTTTTATAAATTTAAAACTTCAATAAGTGTCTTAATTTAAAGGTCTTAACTTAATTACCCTTTTTCATCGAGTCTAAAAACTTCCTTTCGGGAAAGTGTTAGTTTTGAGAAAAGGACGTTTAAAAGACCTAATCCACACGAGATCAGCCCACCATATTCCAAACCAGACCGTCCACTCTGCCAAACCGAACCCAAGCAAACCTCCCACTCCAATTGGGGTTCGTCTGGTTCCTTCCTTCCGTCCGATTCGAGCGGACCCATTCCTTTTGCTCCATTGTTGATGCTCTAATGTAATGTGGTAATTTTGGTCAACCGAATCTTCAGTGGCATACAGGACGACTCACTTGTCCAGTTTGAATCAAGTCTGGGCCTCAAACGGACTTGTTTTGTGGATCGCTGGTTTCATCTTCTTGAGGTGGCAGTTTATTTGATATGAGCTTTGTACATTCTGGATCCTCTCATATTCGTTCAAGTGGTTTAGTTAGTTTCATCACTTTGATCCAAAAAGGTTTTTCACATTATCATTCTTATAGTTTCAAAAATTGTCATTGTCATCCATTTCACTAACTTTGTTTTTTCGTTAATTTGAAGGGTATTTTAAGTGTTGCTTAGCACCATTGTGATTATCCATTAAGAGCCATAACCTGTTAAGAGGTAGCCTTAGAATCAATCAACATGTTTTTATGAAACTTACCCATTAAAAGGCTCTAAAAACTTTTAAGGGGTGTCTTTTAAGTGAACCAACCACACTCTATCTCTAACTGATCCAGAGATAGCCTCTTAATAGAATAATTAAGAGGCTATCAAAAAACCGTAACTAAGGTACAAATTTACAATGCATATGATAAAAACTCTCAAAATAAATTAAAAATAAAAATAAGTTTATAATGCATAAGGTGCAAACTCTCTAAATAAATTTAAATAAAAATAAAAGTACTCAAAGTTAAAAAAAATTTATTCATTTGAAGACTAGGCTCATCATTTAGGAGTTAGAAATAGTTGAATGCTAAGTTTCTTTATGGAATCTTTCCATTGAATTGAAGGTTTTAAGTGGGATTTTGAATTCTACATATGATTGCATAAAGTATACTTCATATGGGTTTTGTCTAAAAGCTTAAGACTATGGGAGAAGGGGAAAAGGGCATGATGCTCCACGTGGGGTCCATATTTTAAGGGTGAAAATTTTGGGTAGTGGAAAGGGATGGTGAACACCCCAACCGATGGCGGAAACATTGGGATGTCACGTATTGATGATTGTTCAGTAGCTCATGGTGAATAATAAATTTCATTAAATAATTTAAATAAGTTACATACAATTGTTCTAAGAATTTGTACATCAAATTAAATAAAACTATGCAAACATCTTCAAGCATCAATTCAAATCTTCAAGCAAGTAGAACCTGAAACATGTTAAGTTGAAAATATTTTGGGTCAACAAAAGTTGGTGAGAATTACATAGGTTTTGATAATCGAATGAAATTGTTGTGCAATTCATGTGTCATGGCAATCTAGTCCATATGTGAAAACATACTAGAAGTAAATCGAGTGCATAATCAACCATTGTGACTGTTGTATTGTGGTACATCCCATACGCTCATGGTTCACTCGTTTATATTGCAGTAACAAACACCCACACAACCTTTGTAGGAGGCACGTATCCGGGTGGGATTGTCAGTCCAATAGATCTATCAATGTATACCGTTTGGCTGATGAATGTTTATGCTAGAATTGTGCTTACCCTAGTCATGTTCAAGACATAATGCAACATAGAAAATACACATAGACACATTGATGATTGAATTGCATGAATAATGTTGTAACATGTTTCACCCCAAAAATGGTGATAAATAGAAAAGGGGCTATGTAAAACTCACCTTAGCAAAATGTTATGTCTCGTAAAAAAATAGAATAATGTGTTGTGAATGTATGCGAGGCGAATCCCAAAGACTCAACAACGTAGCTAGTCCAAATTGAAGAAAACGAAAAAGAAAGAATATCAAGCTTCCAATTCGCCAATTACAAGAGCTTATAATCAAAGCTTCAATTGTAGAAGTAATAGACTATAGAAGAAAGGTATGAGGGAAAGTTTAATCGGATTGAAACAATCGATTTAGAGGTGCAAAGTATGATGGGTTATAGGTGGGTTTTATACTAGTTTTGGAGTCAATTAGCCATTAAAATTGGTCAACACCATAAAGTAAGGTTTTATGATGAATTGACTATTTGACTAAGACTTTGACTGTTTGACTAAGACTTTGACTAGGACTTTGACTAGGACTTTGACTATTTGACTCAAGGCTTTATTTAAAAAAAAAAAAAAAACTTGTATGTGAAAAAAAAAAGAATTTAGAATCATATTATTATTATTATTATTATTATTTATATACATTTATGTATGTATATAAGTTGTGAGTTAGGATAAATAAAGACTTAGGCACATTTGTATAATATTAATGATAAAGGTGTAATAAAAAAAATATATATATATAAGGGCTTTTTATGTATTAAAATTTTGGGGAAAATTTTGCGATGTTACAGATGGGGGGGAGTGAATGGAGTAATATTATTAATTAATTTGTGTGTTATTATTATTATTTTTTTTAAAACAGCCAATCATAATCCTCGAGCTTGCCCCTACGCCGGTGAAGACTTTCATCCCCAAGGGGCCATGCCAACTTTAACGCCATGGTAGGGCGTAGTATATGGGGATGAGAGGGTTTTTACGCCAACCCCCCCTCCCCCCCCCCCCCCCCCCCCCCCACACACACACAACTCTAAAAACATATCCCATGAATGACATGTTGCTAAGTTTGATTTTGACTATAAAGTGTAAGAGCATTCAAATTAAAAAAAAATAAAAAATTAACACACAAATTGGTTTTAAGGGGTTGTGAGTGGAGGAGTGAAAATGTTATTCTTCATCTGTATATTTGAGGGGACATTGTTTCCCTAATTATTTTTTAATATTTTATAAAATTGGTTAAGAGTGAATGTAGAGAAACTTTAGTGATAAAGGTATAAAAATTCTATTTATTTTTTTATTTTTGTAAATGAATAGAAAAAACACGGTGTTTTTAGTTTAAATTAGTCGGCGATTGAGAAGTTCATAGGATATTTTACCCAACTTATTTACGGTTAAACACAATTGAGCCTATGTGAAACACACAATCACAACTATATCAAACATACTACGACCGTGTGTAGTTGATAGAACCTTTTCTCGTAGGCAAACACTCCAAAAAATTAAGAGAAGGAACCAGACAATTTGGGGCAATTTTCTGGATGATTTTTCAAAATAAAGTTACAAGTATTTAAATATGCAATGGGGTGAACTCCATGTAGTCCATAATCCCTTATTTTGTGGAAAACATGCATGTAACCATATCCTACCATGCTCCACCACTAAATGCACTACTACCATTAATTTAGGAACAAGAAAATGCATGCAAAACTGACAAAAGAAATAAATAAAACTAAATAAAATAAGCAGCTTCATTCCAAAAGTTTGGCAGGCTTCTTGCGGTTTCGAATAGGCCTCTCCTGAGGCTCATCAGCTTGTTGGGCTGCATCAGTACTTGGGCTCTGCAACAATGGCTCACTCGTATCATCCCCCTCCTCTTGAGCAACGACATTGCCCTCAATGTTAATGAATCCAGGAAACCGATCATGTAATTCAGCAACATCCTCCCATGTCGCTTCTTCCATTGGTTTCTTCTCCCATTTGATCAAAACTTAAGACTTGTCGTTAAGCATACATTTATCAATAACAAATTCCGGTAACGAAGCAAGTTCCATATCCGGGTAAATCTTTAGAAGATCAACTGAAGGATTGGCAGGAGAACCATAACTTGGCTTTAATAAAGATACATGAAAGACCGGATGAATCTTGGTGCCCTCCGGAAGCTCCAACTTGTAAGCTACATTACCGATACGTTGTATTTTGTAAGGACCATAATAGCGGCGGGAAAGCTTCGGATTAAGACGTAGATGAACCAAAGATTGTCGATTCTTGTGGAGCCCCAAATAAACAAAGTCGCCAACCGAAAACTCTTTATCCATGCGATGCTTGTTAGCCTGTTTAATCATTCGAGCCTTGGCAGCTTCCAAAAATGACTTCAAGGATTGCAAAAGATGTTGATGACGATTCAATGGAGCCAGTTTTAGGCGAGCCAGGAACATAATCATGGATAGTATTAACTTCGTGACCATATATCACTTGAAATGGTGACATGTTGATGGCCGAATGGGGGTTGGTGTTGTACGAAAATTCGGCTAAATACAAGTATCGTTACCAAGTTTTTGGATATCGGCAATAAAAGCGCTTAGATTCATTTCTAACCCGCAGTTTACAACCTCCGTTTGGCCATCCGTTTGTGGATGGTACGCACTTGAATGCAAAAGTTTTGTGCCCATTTGTTTAAACAATTCCCTCCAAAAGTGGCTTACCAATATAGGGTCACGATCCGAAACAATAGTTTTTGGCAATCCATGCGAACGATAGATTTCGCGCACGAAAATGGAGCCCAACGAAATAGTCGTGTATGTGCTCGACAATGAGATGAAATGGGCAAATTTGGACAAGCGATCAACAATAACCCATATCATCCTTTTTCCTTTTGTGGAAGGCAAACCGGTTATAGAATCCATTGATATGTCGACCCACGGGTATTCGGGAACTGGTAGCGGTTGTAAAAGTCCATATGATTTATGGTTTATGGTTAGGTGTTTTGATGGTTTGGCAAACTGGACAAGTTTTGACAAATGCCGCGACATCCTTTTTTAACGCGAGCCAAGAGAATGAAGCGGAAAGACGTTTGGTAGTCGCATTAATCCCCGAATGGCCACCCAAAAATGAGGAATGAAACTCCTCAACAAGATGTTGCCGAATATCAGAAATGGGTGGATTAAAGAGTTTGTTGTTGACATACAGCAAACCATCACGAAATAAATGAAACGGAAAACCATTAGGTCGTATTGCACTTTTGAAACCAATTCGCGGCCGATGGGATCGGAAACATAATAGGCTCTAAGTTCGACTAACCAAGTCGCGGTGGGATAAGAAATTGCGAGCACAGATGGAATATCTGACCGGCTTAAGGTATCCGCGACATTATTATCTTTCTCCGGTTTGAAATGGATTTTGAAGTCGAAACCCATAAGCTTCGTGACCCACTTTTGTTGTTCCGATGTTTGTATAGTTGTGTGCGGATGTGTTTAAGGCTATGATGATCGTTGTAGATGCGAAATTGTGACACCCGTCGAAATCACAAGTCATATCCGTACGCTTAACTACACGTACACATTGTGCATGACATTTCATTTTACATGTTTAAATACAATTGAGCCATACAGGGCCTCAGCAAGTCAATTTCGATGCTTACAGTCTAGCATTAGGTCCACTAGTAGGAGCAAATTTCAGAACATGTAGAATAGCTCATTATAAGCTATAGAGAGATCACACCAAAAACCCAAGTTTGGGAAACTCATACAATTGTACACAACATTTCAATTGTGATTCAATCAAGGACAAAATCAAACAATGTCCATATACAAGGAATCACCCAAACACAACATCCACATGTGACTAGTAACATGACTAGTTAAAAATATACATATTGAACACACAATTATATATTATTATTGTGGCACCTAAACTTGTACAAAGATCACACTTAACATCTAATTACAACATGTGTATATGCATTTGTACAAGACATGAGTTTAAAATGTAAAAATATATATATATATATATATATATATACATGTATATATGCGACGCATACATATGCATGTGTGTGGGATTGTATCTTTCAAATATTTTACTTCTAGTCATCCATGAAGCATCACCTCAAATCACTAAGATTCCATCACAAATAGCTAAACATTTGGCCTTGTAGTCATCCCATAGTAGTTAACTTTCCAAAAATAAAACCCCCACATATACATACATACACGACACATAGATGCATATGTGTGTAGTGTTTGTGCCTCCCACTCTTACACAAGTTCCTTCATTTTATTCTTCCACCAAGATTTCCTAAGACAAACTTTAGTCACCTCCATCACATTCTTAGATGTTACACTTATAAGAAAAGCATCTTATGACACTTAGGAAAGCTTAAGTGTTCACTTACTACAATTACCATTCCACACTTTCCATGAAATATCCTACCAAGTCAACCTAAGACACTTCTAATCACCCAAGACACCATGATTATCATGCATCAAATCCTTATGAGATTGACTAATCCATGGCCTCCCAAAACCTCAAGATTTTCGGCCCACACTAACCAAGAAAGCAAGCTCACATCACCTCCATAATCTCTTCCAAATCTAACCAAAATTACCTTTACAAGATCTTAATCCATATTTAGAAAGATGCTTACTTTCACCTTTCCTAAGTCATGATGCCATGCCAATTTTAATCTCTATATAAAGGGCCAAGGTTAGTGAGGATTAGTGCACCAAACAATTGAACACCCCTCCACTCCTCCCTCTTCCTCCCGGCTCGCTACCACCGCCGAACCACCACACCCACTCGGCCACCACACCACCACAAACCACCTCCCAAACCCAAGTCACTAACAATAAACATTAAATTTCAAGGGACTCTTAGGGGTACAAGGAGCATAACTAAGTTGTACAAGGCCCCTAACTCCATCTTTTCTTAAGACACTAGGAGGTATAACATTGTTTTCTTAAACTTATGTTTTTATTTCCTTACATAGTCTTTTAAATACAAAGTTGTTCACTAGTGTGTTTACTCTTGTAACTTAATCAAGTAAGTGAATGAACTCATGTTTTAAAATGCATTATGTTAGCTAGTAAATGTATGTATTCACACCCACATAGGGCCGAACATATATAAGGATATATATATATACACAATGGCCGAAAGTTTTATGAGGAAATTATATGTTTTTCTAAACTCATTAACATAAGACATAGTGTTGAAAGTTGTTAGTTATAACAAAAGCTTACAAAGATCCATGTGTTTTCAAGAAAGTAATATTTTGACATGAAATGTTATTATTTTCACAAAATTGTCAAGTTATGAAAATAATAAGTTAAACATACTTGAATATGGTAGATCTACACACTTGGCAAGACAAAAGTTGTGAAACCTTCAACACATGAGCACATCAAAGTATATAAAACACTTGCTTTTCACAAAATAAAAGTAATGCTTTTCCATGAAACTAAGCTATCTTTTGTCAAAGATCACTAGTTTACATAAATAAGGTAAACCTTTTCATCAAAGACACATTAATTAACTTAAAGAGTTAAGTTACAAAGACAAGCGTAACAAGGGAACAACTTGTAAACAGTACAAGTGACATGTACCTAAAATGTCTCTTTTACATAGGACACATAGGTCGATCTCTCTAGGTCAGATTCATTAGTTCATTACCAAGACATACCATAAGGTGAGTTTCACTGCCCCTTTTCACTGTTTTTACATTTTTCCGGGGGAAAAACATGCGTACAGTTTCCAGTTTTCAGTTACATACATGACTATTATGTGAACATGAGACATCAAAGTTCACGATCCATTAAGCCCTCGTGTCATACATCATACCATAACCATTAGCTATGGACTTAGCCATGAAACACCAGAATAGATCTATTTGGTTGACACCCCCACTCTTGGTCAGTCGCTCTGACCGGATGACAGATATCAAAAGAGTGCTTGTATTTCACATTATTTCATTGTCTTTAGTGTACAATGGGCGAGGCACAACATGTCAAGGTTTAGTTATGGGCTCATGTCAGATCACGTATTAATTATTTGTGATACCCCGCAATTTTAGGTTCTCACTTTAACTAAACTCTAGTTACATTCCTTGCATTCTACTTAACTAGGGTTAGCTAGATAGGACACACGTTGCACAGTTATAGGTTAATAACTGCATGAAGTGGTAATTCAGGGAATTACCCGACTGTATACATGATTAGTGAACCTCGGACGTTGTTGAACAATGAAGTTAAATAATTGTGAATTAATTGATTGAGATTGATTTCAATTACGTGCTACTATGATAGTATGTGAAACTATGTGCAAACCGTATGTGATTACGTGAACTTAAACCGAATACGTTAATAAATATCGTAATAGGTGGACCGGTAAGATGGTTGGGGTTTTAACACATGGGGTTACACGTATTATGGTCCAAAATAGCGAAAACATCGATGAAAACATGTTGTACGACGAAGCAGGTAACCCGGCGCGGGCCGAAGCGCTGTGAGCGGCCGCTCACAGGCTTCGAGCGGCCGCGCGCGGGCATTTGATATCACCAAACCGCCTTAAACATGTATTTAAGCAACCTTAAGCCTCTTGTATCTCCTAAAATCAAACCCTAATCGCCCCCACTGCCCTATTTACGACCCCTAAACACCTGCTAAGGCGCAAGAACATCGATCGGGAAGCTTCAAGAACATTCGGTTGATTGTTTCGAAGAGCTTGCAGTATAATATTTAATCTATTGTGTTTTAATCTTTCTTTAATATATTATAAAACCTTATAACTAAGTTTGTCCAGGCCTGACACCTTTTTATAAAGATTAAAACTTGAATTTTATAAAGATTGAATGGGTTAAACATAATCCTATGCGATTAGTAATTGATAGGTTGCATGATTATGCATGTTCTTGATGTTTTAGACTCCTAGGGTTTATGAATGATGATGTTTATGTTGTATCATTAGGGTTTTGATCAGATGTGGCTCTTATTAATGTTATATGATGATTATTAGGTGTTATTGATTGATAATATGCAACTAGGGTTTGATATAATTGATAATATTGCATGATTAGAATCTGGACAGAATCTGAATGTCGATTTGTAGGGTCTGTTACGTGACCTTAAATTATTGATTTTGATCGATTCTTTGCATGAATGGATTGTAAATGGTCTTACCTTTTTAGAATCGGTAAAATCATCTGATTTGGATGTCGTTTGATATGTTTTTGGAATTTTCTTTGAATAAAGGTCATATCAGATTTTCGGATTAACAAAGTGAGACATTCACCAAACCGCCTTAAACATGTATTTAAGCAACCTTAAGCCTCTTGTATCTCCTAAAATCAAACCCTAATCGCCCCCACTGCCCTATTTACGACCCCTAAACACCTGCTATGGCGCAAGAACATCGATCGGGAAGCTTCAAGAACATTCGGTTGATTGTTTCGAAGAGCTTGCAGTATAATATTTAATCTATTGTGTTTTAATCTTTCTTTAATATATTATAAAACCTTATAAATAAGTTTGTCCAGGCCTGACACCTTTTTATAAAGATTAAAACTTGAAGTTTATAAAGATTGAATGGGTTAAACATAATCCTATGCGATTAGTAATTGATAGGTTGCATGATTATGCATGTTCTTGATGTTTTAGACTCCTAGGGTTTATGAATGATGATGTTTATGTTGTATCATTAGGGTTTTGATCAGATGTGGCTCTTATTAATGTTATATGATGATTATTAGGTGTTATTGATTGATAATATGCAACTAGGGTTTGATATAATTGATAATATTGCATGATTAGAATCTGGACAGAATCTGAATGTCGATTTGTAGGGTCTGTTACGTGACCTTAAATTATTGATTTTGATCGATTCATTGCATGAATGGATTGTAAATGGTCTTACCTTTTTAGAATCGGTAAAATCATCTGATTTGGATGTCGTTTGATATGTTTTTGGAATATTCTTTGAATAAAGGTCATATCAGATTTTCGGATTAACAAAGTGAGACAACTTTAGACAATCATAACTCGAGTTTTACAAGGAATTAAGCTATGAAATATGGACAGTAGGTTAACATTGAAATAACTCGGCTTTTCCAAGTGGATTTATCTCGTTTGGATGAATACATGATTTTTGGGAATTTGTTTACTAAACTGATCTATTGTGTGTATTTTCTGGACATATCTGTGATGTACGATATTTCAGAATTTTTGTGTTTGGTTTTTAGACAAAAAAAAAATATGAGTTAACAAACGAACCCCAAAGAATATTCAGTAAAAATTTGGGAGTTTAATTCATTGGTTAGGAATTTTAAATAAATTAGTTTTCATGGCGCATAATCTGTCCTAAAAACGCAGATTATGTATTATGTGTTTATGTGACTAATTGGAGTCCTATGTGGTATGTATTTGACATGTAACTGAATGGGCACTTATATGAGATGCATATGAAGTGTAAAACTAATGATAATCAATATATTCACCAACAGGTCCGTAGGGTTTACTTATGCATGTAGAATCACTATGTGTCACTTACACGATTTTAAACATTTAAACGTCTTGGACAAACGGGTTATATGGTGTAGTGGTATTACACATATACTCACTTAGTGACACATGTACTAGGGAGTCGGTAGCACACCCTACTTTGGAGTTTGGATTTATTTGCTTGCATACTAAGGTGGGTTTCACTACGTTTTCTCAAAAGCATGCGTCTCGGGTTTAAGACAACTTACAAAACGTTTTCTAGTCCGGTTTGGGACTACTTTTACATCTCGGGTTTTGAGATTCTTTGACTCCTTGTGTGGGTCGGGTTTTGATCAGTTTAAAAATTATTAGTCCTTTGTGAACTAAACACTCTATCACTCGAAAAGTCCTTGCATATTATTGGGTCAATCGCTGGAGGCGAGCGGGGTATTAGTTGATAGCGCTATTAGATTGTGCAGCAACCTCATGTTTGCGATGTTGGGAGCATGGACATGAACATCTGGCCACATTTGAAAACTAGTGTTGATAGACACTAGTTATTGAGGCAAATTATTTTACTGAAGGTGTCCCAATAATACTGTTTAGTTGCAATGAGTGGGTTAGCTATCCCTGACATGATTAAACTGATAACACTTGAACATTTTGGTCTGGAGGACCTACGCTTTTACTTGGTTACGTGGTTTTGGAAACCAGCGCATTTACTTACTCACTTTCTTTACTTTGTGAACTCACCAACATTGTTTGTTGACCCACGATATACATGCTTTTGCAGGTAGTTAGCTTCCGGTGCCACGATTAGAAAGCACTGCACACTTCACTGCATTTGAGTCTTGGGCATACACCTAAATTACATATCATCCTTTTACGTTTTCTTTCATATGGTTTTAATTTGGGCGCGTTGTTTTGCGCATGGTTTTAAAAGTTTTAAATTTGGTTTACGCTTCCGCGGCTTAACTAAACTTGGTTTTTGAAAACGAACTAAATGGTTTGGGCATTTAGAGTTCGTTCATATGACTTATGGCTATGGGATCCTGGTATGTCATGTGCCTCGCGGTATAAACCCCGCAGTGGAAATTTGAGGGTGTGACATTATTGCCCTAGCTAGGCAGGTAATTTAGTCGGATTTGGGATTACAGGTCCAACATACAAAAACCCGTGGACTCACCAACTTTATGTTGACCCATATATTTTCATGCATATTTTTTTGGAAATTAGCATGGAGCATGGAACTTGAGAACGTGCGAGCATTTAAGGGATACCATCTTTTGAACTATTGTTGTGATGTTTTGATCTAAACACTTTTAACAATGGTTTCTAATTCAAACAATTAATGTTATGTTTTGTATGACTTGAATGTTTTAAATTGTAAAACCTGTTTTATTAAATAATGCTCGTGTGACTTTTGTGCTTGGAAATCATTTCAGTTGCACCCCGTGTTTCCGCCTTAGGCGGGGTGTGACAGAAATCGACGGCCTAAGAGATATTGACGCCATTTTTTTACGGATTCGGTTATGGAGTATAACTCTTTGGTGTAGGTGGACTGGCCTTGCATAGAGGAACAAAGTTTTTTATTACTAAAAAAGTCAATCTGTTTGTTGTTTTGTGAGAGAACGGCACCGATAGCTTGGCCAGAAGCATCGGTGGTAACATCGAAAGGTTCGGTGAAATTGGGTAAGGCAAGAGTTATGAGTTGTTGCATATGATCCTTGAGCTTCAAAAACGCCTCAGTGGCTTTAGGCGACCAACAAAAAACTTTACATTTCAAAATGTCGGTTAAAGGTGCGGCAATTTGAGCGTATCCTTGAACAAAACAGCAATAATAACTGGTTAAGCCCAAGAAGGCACGCAATGTGGTTAATGAAGCAGGAGCCGGACAACGTTGAATTGAATCGATTTTATCGGGTTTGGGTGCAACGCCTTGATGTGAAATATGATAACTATGAA
Source organism: Ambrosia trifida (assembly GCA_028751855.1). NCBI lineage: Eukaryota > Viridiplantae > Streptophyta > Magnoliopsida > Asterales > Asteraceae > Ambrosia > Ambrosia trifida. Next base: position 104,535,088 of record CM054122.1, on the reverse strand, counting down.
AAGAAATCTCAGAAACGCCAAAGGTACATTTCGAAACCTTGGCATGGAAACTGTGTTGTGCAAAGGTTGGAAAACAAACTTGAGATGATTGTAATGGTCTTCACGAGAGGACTATAAATCAAGATATCGTCGAAAAAAACCAAAACAAATTTTCGAAGCACGGTTCGAAACAAATCGTTCATGGCGGATTGGAATGTTGAGGGTGCATTGGTAAGGCCGAACGGCATTACCGCAAATTCATAATGACTGTCCATGGTTCGAAAGGCGGTTTTATGGATGTCATTAGGCGCAACATGAATTTGGTGGTATCCCGAACGAAGGTCAATTTTGGAAAAACGATCTCTTACTGTGACTGAATTAAGGGCTCGGTAGTCGACGCAAAAGCGCCATGTACCGTCTTTCTTTTTAACTAAAGAACGGGTGAGGAAAACCGACTTTGGCTTGGGCGAATGACACCATTTTCAAGCATTTCGGAGATCAATTGGGTCATTATTTCTGTTTTACTAAAGAACGGGTAAGGTTTCACATTGATAGGTTTATCATTGTTTGATAATGGGATGTGGTGATCATGGGGTCATGTGGGTGGTAAGGTTTTGGGTTCGGAAAAGATAGGTTGAAAAAATTCAATAGGTGAGGTAATGTTTGGATCGGTGGTGAGAGAGGATGGATCCAATTGGTTTAGTTGGGTGATGTTGTAAACATTAATGTCATGGGAGGAGTTGATTGAACCGTGGCGAATAAGGGTTGACAAGGAAGAAGGTGAAAGTATGCGGGTAAAGGGTTCGCCTCTGAGGGTGGTGTTGCGGCCTTGGTATGTGAAGGAGATTTGTGGAATAGAGAAATTAGCAAGGATAGAGCCGAGAGTGGCTAACCATGCAATGCCAAAAATGATATCGACACCTTGAACCGGGAAAATGAAAAAAGGAATGGTAAAGTTGGTTCGTTGAAGTTGGATGTCGACGTCCGGACAAAATCCTTGACAATGAATGAATTGGCCGTTCCCGACCATTATAGAAAAAGGTTGGAGTGGCGTGGTGGGCAAGGCGAGTGATGTAGCGATTCGGAGTTGAATAATATTATGGGTGCTTCCGCAATCAACCAAAACAGTCACCGGGAACCCATTAATATAACCTGTGACGCGAAGGGTTTGGATGGAACTGAGGCTAAAAAAGGTTGCGTCGGATAATGACATGAATTGAGACATGGTTGGATCGTCCATTTTTGGTGAATCGGGTGAGTCGGATAAGGGTTGAAGATCGTTGTTATCGATAATCAAAAGGAATTGAGGTGGCGAACACTTGTGACCCGGGGTGAATTTTTCGGGACAACAGAAACAAAGACCTTCTTTGCATCTATGCTGGATTGCTTCTGTAACATCACATATTTTTTCATGTATTTTTGTTAACAATTCATTTGATGCATTTTCAATTATAGTAATTATTACTATCAGAATTACAATTCGTTTGGTGTTATATATGTAGTTAACCAAAAATTTCATTAATGTTAATAACTTTTAATGCAATCTTTTGAAGAATGCTATAGATTAGGGGTTTACTATAAGGAAAATAAATTATACCTTTATGTCAAGTTGACTTAGTAAACTAACTCATTGTACCACAATAAAAAAAAGTTATTAAATATACATTATTGTTCTATAGACCCACAACCTCATTGAACCACACCCGCCATCAACTCCTAAAATCTCGGTAGGATTATTGGCCAACACCTTTTCCTTTCCTTTGTAAACCACACACAATTTATGATGCGAAATAAATTGCCTTTGACCCATTTATTACCGCGAAACCCATTTGAGCGATCGGTTGAGTATATAAATAAATAAGATAACCCAACTCTCCTCTCTATATAATGGACCTTCAAGCCAACGCCCTGTTTTCCAGCGAAACAACCTCCAACAGTCACAACCTTTGTCAACCACCACTGCCGCGTATTTTCGAACCTCTTACGGTCAAAAGTCCTCCACAAGTAACCATAGTTTCATGCCCAACCAACTCTTAAACCACCATGACTTTCCACTATACACTGTTATCACCATTCGAAATCACCGCTCCTATGCCAGGTTGCGCAACACCACACACCGATGACCTTAGGCAGTCCGTAGACACATGTCTAGGCTCCAGCAGGTTATTATGTCCAACTCGTGTTCTCCTTTTCTTTTTGGTTTCTTTTCTTTTTCTTTTACGTTAGTCTCCATTTTAAAGGCATGGACACTCTCTTTAATTTCTTAAACTCATGACTAAATTTTGGATTCAGTAATAAAAGTATACAGCTTTGTTGTATAATTGGTTTTGTTATATAATGGGTTTTTGCAAAGTCCGATTTGTAAACTTATTTTAACGTTTTATTTTATGTTATTTTGAACATTTGAAATAATCAAAGACTAATATGAGAGTAAATATAAATATTTTAGTACATTAAGAAACAAAATGAAAACCTATTTATTGTCACTAAGTGCAAATCGGTCGAATTAATGTAGCTACCATATCATGAAGGTAATAAAATAGATAAATCCAATGTTATGTATTTTGCGAACACTATAACTACAAAACAACACTAATATATACAAAATCATTATTCTTAACTTATTAAGGTGCAAGCATAACTCATTGATTTCTTGCAAGATCATCTTCACAATTAAGGTGAGTTTACATAATAAGTGAGATTTTAGTACCATGTGCTGTTATACAATCGTCACTACGTGACACCTCAATGTTTTCGTCATCGGTGGGGGTGTTACAGCTTCTGGGGACAATTTTGTGAAAGGTAAAGGTTTTGGAGGGTAAGGTAACAGAGGTGGGGTGGAGCTCGAAGATGCTGTGGAAAGTTGAGAATTAGGAGGAGGGAAACTAGGAGTTGTAGTTGTAGAAGTTTTGGTGGTGGTAATTGATGGATAAGATTTGGGGATATATGAAAATTTAGATTTAGGGAGGTTTGAAAGTTTATCCTCATAGAGTCGTGAAAGACAATAGGCGTCGGTTAGATTGGTGGGTTTTAAAATGGTGAGCTCCGATTAAATCACTTGTTTGTGGCCGGAAACGAAAAAGTTGCAAAGGGTTTGTGGTGAAAGACCGGTGATGCGGGTGCTAATTCGTTCAAATTCGGTATAATAATCGGTGACATTACCGGTTTGGTGAAGTTTGAAAAGGGTCGACTCATAATTTTCATAGGTTGACGGTCCGAAACGAAGTTCAACCGAGCGTTTGAATTCATCCCAAGAACCTAAGAGGCCGTTGATGGATTGGTTTTGGTACCAACTAAGCGCATCGCCTATGAAGTGGAAAGCCAAAAGAGCGACACGTTCGGTATGGTCAATGTTATAGTAGGTGTAAAACTGACCGGCTTGAAAGATCCAACCCAAGGGGTTCGACCCGTCAAACAAAGGATATGTGATTTTTGGATGGCGCGGGGTGTTATATTGGTTGTTGTTATTTTTTGGAGGAGCTGTGTTGCAAGGAAGAGGTCTAGGGTGATTGGAATTGGCAGTGTCAAGGTTCTCGGATAATTGGGCAACATGGGTCACAAGTCGAGCAGTTGTTTCAGTTTGTGAATCAAGTTTGGTGTTAAGATTTGAAGTGGCTTGGACAAGGGCGGATATTTGGGTTTTGATATCGGACTGTGTGGAGGCGGCCATCGATGAAATTTGGATTAGTTGGGATGGTTGATCGGAAACATTGGGTGGGAGTTCCTCGGAAGAGAAGGTATCACGACGAGGAGCCATGGCGGAAGTGATGGTTCGGAAGAGAAGGTATCCCATAAATGACATGTTGCTAAGTTTGATTTTGAATATAAAGTGTAAGAGCATTCAAAATAAAAAAAAAAAGAGTAAAGTCATATTTGAGTCCTTGTGGTTTGTCCATTTTAACTACTTGAGTCCAAAATCAAAACTTGTCTCTGTCTGAGTCCTTAAAGTTTATAATCTTAACTTCTTGAGTCCAAAAGATAACCTCTGTTAGATTTTCTCAGTTAAATTTTGAGAAATGATTTAAATGCCCCTGGATGAAACCCTAGCTATAAAAGCCCCCTTATCTTCCCCTTCCTCATTATCAACCACAAGATGAAACCCTAGCCACTCTATCTCTCTCTCTCTCTCTCTCTCTTCCCTCCCGGTCCCTCTCCATCCTCTCAGTTGCAGCGGCCGGCTACCACACAACTTGGTGGTGGCGGCGCATGGTTTTAGGCCCAAACTGGGCTGTGGTTTTTTCTGATCGTTCGATTGCGGATGGCTCGATGGTGGTGGCTGTGTGGTTTTGCTGATAAGCGACGGTGGGAGTGGTTCGAGTGGTGCCTGGATAAGGGTCAGGGAAGGGTTCGCTAGTTAGGTGGGTTTTGGTCCGATGGTGGTGGTTGCTGTGGGTTTTGGTCTCAGGTCTTGATTATTAGTTGGGTCTCAGGTCTGGTACGGGTGTGGCGGACGAGTCCCTATAGTTGGTTATGGTTGTGGCACGGTATGGTTATGGTTCAGCATGTGGTTGCTGTTTTGGAGGCTCGATCGTGGGTTCCTAGTTGGTTTGGTCATGGCTCGGGTCTGGTGGTCATGGCTCGGGCCTGTGTTCTTGAGTGTTTTTGTTTGTGATTTGTGGTTTTAGGAATTATAATTTGAATAATGATGATGATGGTTATAATAAAAACACACTTTAAAAAAAAAACTGATGTGGAAGAAAAAAAATAAAGAAACAAAAATATAAACCAGGGGCATTTAAGTCATTTCCCAAAATTTAACTGAGAAAATCTAACAGAAGTTATCTTTTGGACTCACGAAGTTAAGATTAGAAACTTTAAGGACTCGGACCGAGACAAGTTTTGATTTTGGACTCAAGTAGTTAAAATGGGCAAACCACAGAGACTCAAATAGGACTTTACTCTAAAAAAAAATAACAAACAAATTGGTTTTAAGGGGTTGTGAGTAGAGGGGAGAGAAAATGTTATTCTTCATCTATATATTTGAGGGGACATTGTTTCCCCATTTATTTTTTAATATTTTATAAAAGTGGTTAAGAGTGAATAGAGAGAAACTGTATTATAAAGGTATAAAAATTCTATTTATTTTTTATTTTTGTAAATGAATAGAAAAAACACGGTGATTTTTAGTGCAAATTAGTCGGCGATTGAGAAGTTCATAGGATACTTTACCCAACTTATTTACCGTTAAACACAATTGAGCCTATATGAAACACACAATCACAACTATATCAAACATACTAAGACCGTGTGTAGTTGATAGAGCCTTTTCTAGTAGGCAAACACTCCAAAAAATTAAGAGAATGAACAAGACAATTTGAGGCAATTTTCTAGATGATTTTTCAAAACAAAGTTACAAGTATTTAAATATGCAATGGGGTGAACTCCATGTAGTCCATGATCCCTTATTTTGTGGAAAACATGCATGTAACCATATCCTACCATGCTCCACCACTAAATGCACTACTACCGTTAATTTAGGAACAAAAAAATGCATGCAAAACTGATAAAAGAAATAAATAAAATAAGCAGCTTCATTCTAAAAGTTTGGCAGGCTTCTTGCGGTTTCGAATGGGCCCCTCCTTGAGCTCATCAGCAAGTTGGGCTGCATCAGTACTTGGGCTCTGCAACAATGGCCCATTAGTATCAGTAGTGGTGTTAAAATTTAGAGCCCTTTAGTTGAGCATTTTTCAACATGGGAATCTGCCCAACAACAGCTCCAAAGCCTCCCGATCAAATGGGACTTATACACAATAAACCAAGTCATGAAAACCCACCTGCCCATGCATAAATCTTGGCTTTTTTTTTTTTTCAACTGGGCATCTGGTAAATTGGTTAATTATGTGACTGTGTTGTCTGATAATAAAGCTAATAAGAAAGCAGCTCAAACGGGTCAAATTGGTTGAAACTTGAAACACGACTTAAGTGTATTTTAATGCATACAACCTCTTAAGTAACTGATTCAAAAAAAATAATTTAATTAAATTATTGTATAATATTAAAAAGATGAACAATTTTTTTTTCTAGTCAATCAGTCTTGCCCGGCCCGTTCTAAAAATACTCTTCTTGACCAGAAGTTGTTTTGTTGTCTTTTAACCCGCCAGTTTTGTTGCCTCTAGATATACCCATCAAGTAATTTTTATTTTGATTCTTGCATTAATCAAGGATATGACTTTTCTTACATTAAATTTAGTTCTTGTGAATTGATTTCAAGAAAATATAATGAAGTCCTGTATGAGAATTGATTTTATTGATGAAATTACAACCATTGTACAGGACTATTTATACTGAATTAACAAATCTACACATTAAATACATGGGAGAGAATAGTGGAACTAAAATGAGACATAGCATGATTGTCTCCATGATCTTGGTTAATATCTTTGACTGCATGAATTTCTCCTCAATTGTCTACATTCCTTATACGCCCCCGCAAGATGGAGGATCCGTCGGATACGCCAATCTTGGATCTATTACGAAGAAATGGTGCTCTCGTTAATGGTTTGGTGAGCATGTCTGCTAATTGATCTTGAGAGCTGATGTGAAGAACCCGTAGTTGTCCAGCTGCAATCTGTTCTCTTACAAAGTGATAATCAAGTGCTACATGTTTCATCCGTGAATGATAGACGGGATTAGCGCAAAGATAGGTGGCACCAGAGTTGTCACAGAACAAGGTTGGAGTTGCTTTAATGTGAAGGCCAAGTTCATGTAATAAATTCTTTGTCCATGTAATTTCTGCGGCAGCATTGGCGAGAGCTTTATATTCGGCTTCAGTGGAGGAGCGCGAAACCGACTTTTGACGAGTAGACTTCCAAGAAATAATGTTAGTGCCTAAGTAAAGCATGTAGGCAGTGGTAGACCGACCAGCATCGTGGACACCGCCCCAATCCGAATCTGAGAAGGCCGAGAGATCGAGCGAGGAATTTCGGTTTAGAAAGAGACCATGATGAATTGTGCCTTTAAGGTAACGAAGGACACGTTTGAGAGCTTGCCAATGTGTTTGACGTGGGTGATGCATAAATTGGGAGAGTTTGTTAATGGCAAAAGAAATATCTGGGCGAGTAAACGCTAGATATTGGAGTGATCCTACGAGTCTCCGATATGGGGTTTCATCAACCGTAGGGGAAGAGTCGGATGCAGATAATGGTTCAGTGGCACTGAGCGGAGTGGTAACATCTTTTGCTCCATCCATTTTGAATTGATGTAAGATATCATGAATGTATCGATGTTGCGAGAGAAAAAGGCCATTTGGAGTGGGAATTACTTCAACACCAAGAAAATGATGAAGCATGCCAAGGTCTTTGATAGAGAATTTTTGGCTAAGAGCCGTGATAAAGTGATCAAGGAATTTTGAGTCGTTGCCCGTAAGAACAATATCATCAACATAAACCATGAAATAACAAGTAATATCTTGATTTTTGTAGATAAAGAGAGAGGCGTCGGCTTGAGATTTTCGAAATCCAAAGCGAAGAAGGAAGTTTGCAAGTTCAATGTACCAAGCACGGGGTGCTTGTTTTAAGCCGTACAACGATTTCTTGAGCTTACAAACATGATTTGGGTATTGTGGGTTAACATAGCCTGGTGGTTGAATCATGAAAACATCCTCATGAAGTGTGCCATGAAGGAAGGCATTATTCACATCTAATTGGCGCAATGGCCAATTTTTGGTGAGGGCGATGGAAAGGATGGTTCTAATAGTAATTGGTTTGGTGACAGGGCTGAAGGTATCGAAGTAATCCTTACCATGTTGTTGAAGGAACCCTTTCGCAACAAGACGGGCTTTGTATTTTTCAATGGAGCCATCCGGTTTGCGTTTAATTCGAAAGACCCATTTGCACCCAATTGGTGTGTTGGTAGTAGCGGGAACGAGGTCCCATGTGTGGTTTTGAAGCAATGCGTTGAACTCAGAGTCCATAGCTGCACGCCAGTGGGGGTCTTTGCAGGCTTGGTTGTGAGTCGTGGGTTCAAGAGTGGGTGGAAGAGGGTGGAGAGTGGTGTTGTTGAGGGTATGAGGATTGTAATATTTCGGGTTTGGTTTACGAGTTCTTTGGGGACGAGCAGGAGCAGGGGGAGAGGGAGTGGTTTGAGATGTAGAAGTAGCGGATGTGGAGGAAGGTGAGGCAGTCTCGGCTGGAGTGGAAGTGGACCCGCCGGAAGTGGGTTCGGTTGAAGGGTGGGTGTCGTTACTGGATATAGAGTCAGCTGGATCGGAGGAAGGGTGAGTATCGGTAGAATTGGAAGAGGAGTCGGTTGGTGATGTGGAAGTGGGAGTAGAGGAGTTATCAGCAGGTGTTGGTATTTGTGTAGAAGAGGATGAGTTTGGTTGGTTGGAAGAAGTTAAGGTACTGGGAAAAATAGGTGGAATGGGTGAAGGGTTTGGCAGTGGGTTCGAGGAGGGCATGGGATGTGGAGATGGTGGGGAGTTATTGAAAACAGTGTGAAGGAAGGAGGTAGGAGTGGGTAGAGGAGTCGTTTTATTTGTTATAGTTTTAAATGGGAAAATATGGTCAACAAATTCAACGTGGCGAGAGTGGTATAATCGTTGAGAAGATGGATCATAACACTTGTAAGCGGATTTGGACGATGAATAACCAAGAAAAATGCATTTTGAGGAGCGGTTGTGAAGTTTGGATTTGGCATAAGGACGAAGCCATGGGAAGCATAAGCAACCAAAGGGTTTGAGTTTTGTGTAAGTAGGTGATGTTTGGTATAATTTTTCAAAAGGCGACAAAAAATCTAGAATTTTTGTGGGGAGACGATTGATGAGGTGGACCGCGGTTTGAAACGCGTGAGACCAAAACTTGAGGGGGAGATTAGCATGGGAAAGGAGTGATAGGCCGGTTTCAACAATATGTCGATGTCGGCGTTCCGCGACTCCATTTTGTTCCGGGGTGTGGGGAGGGGTAGTGAAATGAGAGATGCCATTTTGTTGAAGATAGGAAGCAAGTCCTATATATTCACCTCCATTATCCGAGAAAATTGACACTAGTGGTGTTCGAAAAAATTTTTCAACTAGTGTTTTAAATTGTGGAAATAAGATAGCAACGTCCGATTTCTTTTTGATTGGGTAAAGCCAATTGTACTTAGAGTAAAAATCAACAAAGAGTACATAGTAGGAGTAACCATCATTTGAGGTTTGAACCGGACCCCAAACATCCGTATAAACAAGTTCAAGGGGTTTAGACACAATAAAAGAGTTTTCGCCAAAAGGTAACTTATGACTTTTATTCAACGAACATGCATCACAGTGAAAAGAACTTTCGAACATATTATTATAAACAAGTCCTAATTTATTTAGTAGGCGTTTTAGAACTTGAATAGATGGGTGTCCAAAAATGTGATGCCATGAAAGGAGAGAGGTGGATGTCTTGGTGCTTGAATGAACTTGTATAGGAGGATGTTGAGAATTGGGTGTTGCATAGTAGATATCATTAACGTTCACTCCCCGCATTAGGTGCGCCCCCGTGCGAAGATCCTTTACCACAAAATGAAAAGGAAAAAATTCAACAGAAACTTGGTTAGTTTTGCAAAGTTTGGCAACCGATATGAGACGATTACGTAATTTTGGAACAAGTAAGACATTTCGAAGGAGTAAAGAACGAGATGATGTAGGAATAGAAGAGTGACCAACATGGGAGATGGAAAGGGTATTACCGTTACCTAGGACGATCTCGTCGGGTCCCCCGTATTCGGAGAGATTGTGCACAAAGGCTTGGTCGGGTGCGGCATGATCGGAGGCACCGGTATCAAACATTAATGAGGAGGAGGAACTTGCCATAGATGAGTTCACTTGCGGATTTGAAGGTGATGCCGAAGCGATAGTGATGTTGTTGCTCTGTAAAAAACGTGCTAACTTCCTGCACTCTTTAGTTTCATGACCAGGAATATTGCAATATTGGCAAAAAAACGAGTTACGGTTACCGCGTGAGAAAGTGGCTGATCCACTGTTTTGTCCTTGGGCTTTGTTATACCTGGGTCCATAGTTATTGGGCCTATTAGAGAGTCTGGATTCATTACCAGACCTAAAGGAACGCCCTCCTTGCCTCTGAGTCTGATTCACGCTGGAGATGGCAGGAGGTGGCTGGGAAGAGAGCAAGGTCCTTTCATGGTCAACGAGCTTGTCATAGATGTCAGTGAAAGTCATGGGTGAGTCACGCATCTTAGCAGCAGCAGTAATATGTTTGTAGTCTTCTCCTAGGTGGGCAATGATATGAACAATTAGGTCTTCATCACTGATCGGGCTCTGAGCAAACGCCAATTCGTCTGCAATTGCTTTCATTTCATTAAGAAATTGAGCAACAGGTTTGTCCCCTTTGCTGTGAGTAGCGAGTTGGGTTTTGAGGGAGATGACACGAGACCGAGAGTTACTCGCATAGGTGTCAGTGAGCCGCTGAAAGAGTTCGTAAGAAGTGGCTGCAGAGGAAACAATTGGCTGGACAAGATCGGAGCAACTGCCGAGGAGGGCTCCGAGAAGTATCTGGTCTTGTCGGTGCCAGGGGCGGTAGGCTGGATTGGGTTTGTTTTCTAAGACCTTCGGTGGTGGTAAGGTGAGTCCGTCAACGAACTGATCGAGGTCAAGTCCGACCAGTGTTGACATAACCTGTTTGTGCCATGCCGGGAAGTTGGTTCCGGTGAGTTTGATTGGAAAATTTGTGGCTGTGGAAAGAGTAATGACTGTGGTGGAGGCTGCCATTGTAGAGCAGGTTTCAGAAAAAAAAAAAGGAAAATGATAAGGATCGAATTCTCAGAGGAGAGTGTTAGCTCTGATACCATATGAGAATTGATTTTATTGATGAAATTACAACCATTGTACAGGACTATTTATACTGAATTAACAAATCTACACATTAAATACATGGGAGAGAATAGTGGAACTAAAATGAGACATAGCATGATTGTCTCCATGATCTTGGTTAATATCTTTGACTGCATGAATTTCTCCTCAATTGTCTACATTCCTTATATCCTGGACATCTTTATCAAGATGCAAGATGCAGGAGTACAACCTGATAAAGCTACATGCAACATGCATCTTAGTTGAAAGTTGTTGCAAAGCAGGTGAAACACGGGTTATGTTGAAAATCCTTGAATATATGAAAGAAAACACATTTGTTCTTTGCCATCCGATATATACAAAAGCTCTTGAAACTTTAAAAGACGCAAAGTGATGTTCTTCTTAAGAAACCAGAACCCCTAGTAAAAGATACCGTCTCTGAAACAATGTCCATAGATCAACGCCTTGTGTTATATCTTTTGACGAGAATACACTTTGTTGGTGTTGACTTTTTACTTGAAGATATAATGGCCAAAAACATCATTTTGACTCCTGAGATTATTTCATCTGTTATTATAGCATACACTGCTCATGATGGCCTATGAGTATGGTAAAAAAATGGGAATAATATATAAGAAAATTTTGTATCTTTCTCTAGTGGTTTTATTTATTAGGACAAATACTTACCCAAAGATTGTGGATATTGTTGAAGAAATGGTAAAACGCAGAATCTTTCTTGGAGTTCATCAAAGTGCATTGTTGATATACAAGCTCGGTTGTGCTAATAAGCCTGTGTCGACTGCAAAAGTATTTGAGTTTTTGCCTGTAATGAGAAGAACACGACAATGTACACTGCTTTGATGGAAGCCTACTTTGCTTCAAGAAATACTTCTAAAGGACTGCAGATATTTAAAGAAATGAAGGATGTTGGGATTCCTGTTGTTGTTGGAACCTATAATGTGTTGTTGGCTAGTCTTGAAAAAAGTGGCAGAGTTGTTGAGTTTGAGTTTTATAGGAAAGAGAAAAAAAAGATGATGCAGAACATTAATTTATTTGAAAATCAGGAATCTGCAGAAGAAATGAGTTGTAACATGTTGTTTGGTAGGGATTATGCGTCTTGAGACTTGAATAACTTGACATAGGCGATTTAAGGAGTGATTTGGCACAGTTGAATGAAAAGGGTTTTTGATTGAGAGGGAGAGAGAATGGGACCAGGTATGCCTAACAAAACGGGCTGGTTAGGTCTGGTAATGGGCTCAGATGAGAAATGTATTTTCCGTTCATTCTCTCTAGTAAGGGAGAAAGGGGGAGAAATGAAGGTTCGTTTGTTCATTCGGTATTAATCACGAGGGGCAACAAAAACAAGGTATACACACATATTGTCATGTACATTGCACAAATCGAAAATTAAACAAGAATGAATTGTGAATACTAGGTAGTGACCCACATAGGTTTGTAGTAATAGCTGTTTATCACATCTTTGATACACAATACTATGTACATATGTATATTTTCATTATGATTTTACGAAGCATAACCATGGATTTTTTTTTATGTGTGTGTCTGTGTAGTTCTGTTGGGGAAAGCAGGTATGACGGCAACTGTACATCCATACCGGTGCTTTGATGTAGCCTTTTCTAGTAGGCAAACACTCCAAGAAAAATAAGAGGGAGATAAGAGACTTGAGGCAATTTTCTGTATATTTCTCAAAGCAAAGTACATGAATTTAAATATGCAATTGGAACTTGAAGGCATAATGCCCATGATCCTTATTCTTAGGAGACATGCATGCAACTACCTACCATGCTCCCACTACAACTAACATTAACCAATGGAAATAACAATGCATGCAAAACAAGTCAAATTATCTTCCTAAAATGCAGCGCCACTACTCCAGTAGCTTGGCAGGCTGTTTACGGGCCCTGACAGGCCTGTTCATGGGCTCAGACGTGACTTGGGCCGAGGTTGTAGGCTCCTGCATTGGGCCAGCCTTTGTAGCATCATCCAGGCCCGTATCATCCCCCTCCTCTTGAAACAGTACATTGCCCTCAATGTCAATGAACTCTGGAAACTGAGAATGCAAGTCTTCAACATTTTCCCATGTAGCTTCTTCCAACGATTTGCCTTCCCATTTGATCAGCAGCTCCGGTAAAGCATTCACAGTACGACGATCCATGACGAATTCAGGCAGAGAGGCAATTTCCATGTCCGGATAAATGTTTGGAAGATCACCGGTTGGATTAGATGGGGTACCAAAGCTCGGTTTGAGCAAAGAGACGTGAAAAACGGGATGAATTTTCGCACCCGGTGGAAGGTCTAGTTTGTACGCCACGTTACCGATGCGTTGTAGGATCTTATAAGGTCCGTAATACCGACGAGATAACTTCTGATTTGCACGGCGTTGAACGGAAACCTGATGGTACTTATGGAGTCGGAGATACACAAAGTCACCTACAGCAAACTCTTTTTCGGTCCTTTTTTTATTGGCTTGCTTGATCATCCGAGCTTTCGCTGCTGCCAATGAAGCTTTAAGAGACTCTAAAATTTGTTGATGCAGAACCAAGGAAGCTTCAATGGAACCCGACTTAGTCGAACCCGGTACATAATTGTGGATGGTAGAAACTTCACGTCCATAAAGGGCCTGAAACGGTGACATATTAATTGCCGAATGTGGGCTTGTATTGTACGAAAATTCGGCTAAATATAAGTAACGCTCCCAAGTTTTAGGAGCATCAGCCACAAAAGCCCGTAAGTACATTTCGAGACCCCGGTTGACAACTTCCGTTTGCCCATCCGTTTGGGGATGATAGGCACTTGAATGCACGAGTTTGGTACCCATTTGCTTGAAAAGCTCGCGCCAAAATTGGCTTACAAATATCGGGTCACGGTCAGAAACAATTGTTTTCGGTAGCCCATGTAAACGATAAATTTCTTTCATGAAAATGGAGGCTAACGAAACGGCTGTGTAAGTGGTTGGTAAAGCAATGAAGTGAGCGAATTTCGAGAGGCGATTCACGATGACCCATATCGTCGTTTTGCCTTTAGAGCTTGGCAAACCGGTGATGAAGTCCATCGATATATCAACCCATGGATGTTCGGGAGTAGGTAATGGCTGAAGCAAGCCGAAGGGTTTATGGTTTGGAGACTTAATGGTTTGGCAAATATGACATTGTTTAACAAATGAGGCAACATCTTTTTTTAGTCCAAGCCAAGTGAATGAACCTGCAAGCCGTTTTGTTGTTGCATTGACTCCAGAAGCCCTCCCAAAAAAGATGAATGGAATTCTTCAACAAGACGAGAGCGGAGGTCCGAGATTGGCGGTACAAGAAGTTTACCATGAACATACATCAATCCATCACGAAATGAGTGGTGAGGAAACCCGGTCGGATCTTGTCGAACCTTGTCAACCAACTGAGAACCAATTTTGTCCGAGATATAATACGAGCGAAGCTCGGCAAGCCAAGTAGCGGTTGGGTAGGAGATGGCCAACAAAGATGGAATGTCCATACGGCTAAGGGCATCGGCGACGGTGTTTTCTTTTCCGGGTTTAAAATGGATTTCAAAGTCGAATCCCATTAGTTTCGTGAGCCATTTTTGCTGTTCGGGTGTTTGAATGGTTTGGGAGAGGATGTGTTTAAGGCTATGGTGATCGGTATAAATACGAAAACGACGACCCAAGAGATATTGACGCCATTTTTTGACCGACTCGGTGATGGCGTACAATTCCTTTGTATACGTCGATTGCGCTTGCATGGTGGGACACAACTTTTTGCTAAAGAAGGCAATAGGTTGGTTGTTTTGGGAAAGAACCGCGCCAATGGCTTGACCCGAGGCATCAGTAGTAACATCAAATGGTTCATTGAAATTTGGTAATGCAAGTGTTACTAAGTCTTGCATATTATTTTTGAGTGCCAGAAAGGCTTCAATAGCCTTAGGAGACCATGAAAATTCTTTACACTTCAAAATATCCGTGAGCGGTGCGGCCATTTGAGCGTATCCTTTGACAAACCGCCGGTAGTACCCAGTAAGACCCAAAAAAGCCTGGAGTGTGGTAAACGAATTAGGTGCCGGCCAACGTTGAATGGCATCGATTTTGTCGGGTTCGGGTGCCACTCCATCTTTGGAAATTCTATGACCCAAGAATGAAATCTCAGAAACGCCAAACGTACATTTAGAGGCCTTCGCATGGAATTGGTTGTGGTGCAAAGATTGAAAGACAAACTGTAGGTGATTGTAATGGTGATCTTCTCGAGACTTGCTGTAGATGAGTATATCATCAAAAAAGACCAAAACGAATTTGCGGAGTACGGTGCGGGATAAGTCATTCATGGCGGCTTGAAAGGTTGAAGGTGCATTGGTGAGGCCGAAGGGCATCACAACGAATTCATAATGGCCATCCATCGTGCGAAACGCGGTTTTATGAATGTCAGCCGGATCAACGCGTATTTGGTGGTAACCGGACCGTAAATCGATTTTTGAAAAAATGGAGGCTCCATGGAGCTCGTCCAATAGTTCATCAATCGTGGGAATGGGAAAACGGTCACGCATGGTCACGGCGTTGAGAGCGCGGTAATCCACACAAAAACGCCAACTTCCGTCTTTCTTTTTAACAAGAAGAACCGGTGAAGAAAAAGGGCTTTGGGTTGGGCGAATAACGCCGGTGTTGAGCATGTCGGCTATTAATTGAGTCATGATTTGTTTCTGAAAGTGGGGGTACCGGTATGGTTTAACGTTGACGGGTTGATTGTCATTAAGGAGGGGTATGTGATGGTCATGAGGGCGGGGAGATGGTAGTGTTTGAGGTTCGGAAAAGATGGGTTGGAAAAGGTCCAGAAGAGTGGTAATGTGAGGGTCAGTGGTCAATGGTTGGATGGTTGGGGTGGTTTTCGGTTGGGAGTCTTCTAGTGTAAGTGTATGAATGGATGCAATTGAGCCATGTCGAAGGAGTGTTGACAGAGAACTCGGTGATAAAGGGCGGGTCAATGGTTCCCCACGTAACGTAATGGTTCTGTTGTGATGGGTGAATGATATTTGTGGAATAGAAAAGTTGGCGATAATGGATCCAAGTGTTGCCAACCAAGCGATACCCAAAATAACGTCGGCACCTTGAACTGGGAAGATAAAAAATGGAATTGTGAAGTTGGTTCTCTGTAACTGGACATCGATTCCGGGGCAAAAACCTTGACAGTGTATGAATTGCCCATTCCCGACCATAACCGAAAAGGGTTGAAGGGGTTGGATTGGTAAACCAAGGATTGCCGCGATACGAGGTTGAATGATGTTGTGGGTACTTCCACAATCAATCAAGATCGTAACCGGAATGCCGTTGATATACCCGGTGATACGTAGTGTTTGGATGGAGCTTAGACCGAAAAACGCCGCGTCCGAAAGTGACATAAATTGGGCTGTAATTGGCTCTTCTGTGGGTGTGAGTTCTGGGTCTTCGGCCATGGTTTGTTGGTCGTCGTTATCGGCAATCAATTGGAATTGAGGTGGCGAGCACTTGTGTCCGGGAAACAAGCGTTCGGGACAACGAAAACAAAGCCCTTCTTTGCGGCGTTGTTGAATTGCTTCGGGTGAAAGTTTAGTAAATGGTAGAGGTTTGGGTGGTGGTAGTAATGGAGGTGTTGTAGTTGTAGGTGGTGGTGTAGAGGTTGAAGGCTTCTGTGAGAAAGTTGCTAAATTGTTGGAGGGTGGGTTAAAGGTGGTGCTAGAAATTTGGGGTGGGTAGTTGGACTTAGGAGAAAAGAACGTGAATTTGGATTTGGATAGGTGGGCAAATTTATCTTCTACTAAACGAGCAAGGCCACAAGCAGCGATTAAAGAGGTAGGTTTTAAAATGGGTAGTTCGGCTTGAATTTCGGGTTTGAGACCGGAGACATAACAATTGCGAAGTGAGTCTTGGGAAAGGCCGGTGATTCGGTTACTAATACGTTCGAACTCGGTGGTATATTCGGTAACCGAATTGGTTTGACGGAGTTTGAACAAGGTGGACTCGTGATTTTCGTAGGTGGAGGGCCAAAACGGAGCTCGACGGACCGTTTGAAATCAGTCCAAGATCCGAGAAGATCATTGTCTGCTTGATTTTGATACCACGAAAGTGCGTCGCCTATAACATGGAAAGCGGTGAGTGCAACGCGGTCGTTCGGGGAAATATTGTAGTAATTAAAAAATTTTTCGGCTTGAAACATCCAACCATTGGGTTGGAACCATCGAATAAGGGTAGGGTGATTTTGGGGTGACGAAGGTTAAGGTTGTGGTTGTTGGTGTTGGAGGGGCCAGTAGGCCGAATGGTAGATTTGGGTGGTTCAAGGTTGTTTGGGTCGAGGTTGTCGGTGAGCTTGGCCACATGAGTGACTAGTCGACCGGTGGTTTCAGTTTGGGTATCAATTTTGGCATTAAGGTTGGCGGTCGCTTGGACTAGGGCTGAAATTTGGGTTTTAATATCGCTGTTAGTGGCGGCGGCTTGGGTTGAAATTTGGATAAGTTGGGCTAATTGATCGGATACGGTTGGTGGAAGGTCATCGGAGGTGGAGGTATCTTTGCGGGGAGCCATGGGTTCGTGAATGAAAGCACCAAGATGATGTAGCCTTTTCTAGTAGGCAAACACTCCAAGAAAAATAAGAGGGAGATAAGAGACTTGGGGCAATTTTCTGTATATTTCTCAAAGCAAAGTACATGAATTTAAATATGCAATTGGAACTTGAAGGCATAATGCCCATGATCCTTATTCTTAGGAGACATGCATGCAACTACCTACCATGCTCCCACTACAACTAACATTAACCAATGGAAATAACAATGCATGCAAAACAAGTCAAATTATCTTCCTAAAATGCAGCGTCACTACTCCAGTAGCTTGGCAGGCTGTTTACGGGCCCTGACAGGCCTGTTCTTGGGCTCAGACGTGACTTGGGCCGAGGTTGTAGGCTCCTGCATTGGGCCAGCCTTTGTAGCATCATCCAGGCCCGTATCATGCTTGAAGTTAGTAGCTCTGTTTTATGTAGAAAGACTATGCAAGCTTTGTGAAACATAAAGCAACAAAGTGATATTGGTAAGCTTCTTTGTGAATGCTTTAAAATTATAATTTATGTTTTTTGTAGGTTTTTGAATCCTCCATATGACTTTTATAATTTTACAGTCTAGGTTTTGTCTGATAACTGAAAAACATTCCATATGGTGATTATGACATCTTGGTTATGTTTGATTTTGATTGTATAACCTAACCAAAAATACGTGTATGTTGATTATTGGTGAATATTGACCCAAAATTGACAAAGAGTGGATTTTACACATTTTTGTGCATTATTGGATATTTGGATCCGACATATATTAACGAAAATGGTGAGTTTGATTAAAAGCAACCCGGAATGACAATTTGGTTAACTGATTCATCAACTTGGTAAAAGCTGGATTTTGGGTGATCAATTATAGTTTCATAGTTATTCTGCAACCTTAAAATCCATATAAAAGGTGATCAAACTTATTTTTTGATACTTTTGGAAGAGGCATGTTATTTACACAAGAAGAAAAAGTAAGTTTGCACAGCCCTCTACGGGCCGTAGAGGGCTCTACGGGCCGTAGAGGGTGTCAGTGTAATAAATGCTCAACCCTCTACGGCCCGTAAAGCCCTCTACGGCCCGTAGAGGTGGTTTGGTGGAGTGCATTTAAACCCTACACGAGCCGTAGAGGTCTCTACGGCCCGTAGGCAGTACGAGGTACGAGGTCATTGAATGAAGTGTCTGACATTCAGTGTGTCAGTCTGAAAAAGCTAACCCTCTACGGGCCGTAGAGGGCTATACGGCCCGTAGAAAACCTGGTTGTTGGGAGCATTAAACCCTATACGGCCCGTATAGGCCTCTACGAGCCGTAGAGGGTCCAGATATATTCTTCTTTCTTGTCTTCTTTCTTCAGTTAACGAAAGAAAATTTAAAAACGCGGTGCACAAAAATCCGATCGATTCCAAGCTACCACGATGTCTTCGGGTCACTACGGTAATGTTTCGGATGAATGGGAGCATTCGTTTAGCCTATCTCACGTCTCGAAAAGCCTTTTCGGAGCCGTGGTGGAACGTGGTGAGGAGGAGGTTAGCTCCGTTGTTCGCTATGGTGACGGGAATGCACTACCCGATTTGAACCTGCTGCCCGATTTGAACCATGAGTACGTAGAAGAACCGGGGTCATTTTACTTGCCTCCGCCAAGTCATCCACAGTACGAGGGAGGTGATAACGGTGGCGAGGAACCTGTCCCGGATGTTTCGTACGAAACGAATCAGGTGTGTTTATGAATTTGCACTTATTTATAATTTAGACCCGTGTATATTTAGACTCGTATATTTAGGGTTTGTGAGATATTTAGACCCGTGTAGCTTTTTAGACTCGTATATTTAGTCCCGTACCTAAATTTGTTTTAGGGTTTGTGAGATTTGAACTCGTATATATTAGTTGTTATTTGAACTCGTAGGGTTTGTGAGATTTGAACTCGTATATATTAGTTGTTATTTGAACTCGTAGGGTTTGTGAGATTTGAACTCGTATATATTAGTTGCTATTTGAAGTCGTAAGGTTTGTGAGATTTGAACTCGTAGGGTTTGTGAGATTTGAACTCGTATATATTAGTTGCTATTTGAAGTCGTATATAAATTTTGCAGGTATTCAGGTCTCTTAAAGACCTCGCAGAGTGGGTTTATCAAAGAGCAAAAGAAAATGGTTACATTACCGTATTCGGACGTACTGTTTCTGAAGGCAGGGGGCCGAATAGGAGGGTAACATCGGCATGGATACGATGTGACCGTAGTGGCGTACATCATAGTGTAGCCACGGTTCGAAAGACGGGCAGTAAAAAATGTAATTGCCCGTTTCAACTAATAGGAGATACCACTCCGGCCACGATGGTTATATTTTGGAGGTCCAAAACCAAACACATAATCACAAACCTTTCCAACACATCGAGGGTCACGCGTATGCTAGGAGGCTGGGTCCGGCCGAGTTAAAATTGGTGGATACACTTTATTTTCAAAATGTTACGCCAGTAGACATACATTCGGCCGTTAGAAAACAAAACCCGGATAGTCCCTGCATCTTAAGAGACATACATAACACAATAACCAAGGTTAAGCATTTGTTATACGGCGGCAGGACTCAAATGCAGGTATTATTATTATTATTATTATTATTATTATTATTATTATTATTATTATTATTATTATTATTATTATTATTATTATTATTACTTCTTTATTATTATTATTATTACATCTTTATTATTATTTTTTAATTATTATTATTGCTATGCAGGTACTCGAAGCCACATTGGTGGAAAAAAATTTGTTTACTTCACCCGGAGGAATGACTCGACAAATGCGATCGAGGATATTTTGTTTGTCCATCCTACCTCGCACAGGTTATGGCGTGCGTTCCCGCATGTGCTGATGATTGATGCGACCTACAAAACGAACGAGTATAAACTTCCGTTTGTTCAAGTTGTGGGTATGACATCAACATCCAAGTCGTTTTGTGTCGCCCATGCATTCATCTCCCGTGAAAAAAAGGATAACTACCTATGGGTGCTACAAAGGCTTAAAGAGTTGCTAGAAGATAGTATGGAGCCCCGTGCTATAATAACTGATTGTGAGAAAGCCTTGATGAATGCATGCGACATTGTATTTCCAGCAGCTTCGAAGTTGTTATGCAGGTATACATATTATTATTATTATTATTATTATTATTATTATTATTATTATTATTATTATTATTATTATTATATTATTATTATTATTATTAATTATTTTTATTATTTTTTTTTTATTATTATTATTATACATTCAGCTATCACATTCAACGAAATATATTGAAGCACTGCAGACAAGTCTTTGGAAATGCAGATTGGGAAATATTCGTGAAATCTTTTAAGCGATTATGTAGATCTTCATCTCCGGAATTTTATAGTCTCTGGTTAGACCGATTCTACAAACGACTATGTCAGGACGAACGAGCTGGTACATATTTTATTAATTTAGTTTAAAACGCATACATACACACATTAACAAATATCTTTTTTCTATCTTTTACAGGTGTTTTTGAATATATAGACCGGGTCTGGCTCCGTGACTACAAAGAAAGGTTTGTTTCTGCATGGATAGACACAAACTACAACTTTGGTCAGTATACGACCAACAGAGTTGAGAGCCAGCATTCAAGGTTTAAGATGCACATTAAGGGGGCTAACAACTCACTCCACAAACTTGTGATGATTGCAGACGATGTTGTAACGTCACAAGAGAGGGCAATAAACCACTCGTTTGAAGAGAGTTTATCTGTGAAAAAGGTGCACCATGACATACCTCTTTTTGAGGACCTACTCGGTAAAGTTTCCCATGCAGCGATCGAGAAGTTGATAAAAGAGATAAAAAATATAGAGAGGTTGAAGGAACGAAAAATGATTTGTGGTCACCAGCTTTTCACGAGTTCTGGGTTGCCGTGTGCATGTCAATTAGATTCGTATATAAATAAAGGTAATACCATTACTTTATTATTATTACTATTATTATTATTATTATTATTATTATTATTATTACTACTACTACTACAACTATTATGTTTATGTTTATGTTTATGTTTATGTTTATTGAATACAGGAATAAAAATACAGCTGTCCGAAATAGACGTCTTCTGGACACGACTGAATTACGAACCGGAAGTAGTATGGGGGGAACGTGACCTTGCGAGTGAGTGGGAGATAGTCAAAGAGACACTGATGTCTCAATCACCACGCGTTCAAAGAAATATGTTGTCAAAAATAAAGTCGGTGGTAAATCCAAGTATGACTGACACTCAACCTCCTGAGGTACAAAAGAATACTCGCGGGCGCCCAACTACAAAATTAAAGAAAAAAAAAACAGCAGGAGGATGCGCAAGAAGATGTTAGTATTATTATTATTATCCATTGTAGGAAGACGAGCCTGTTAGAAGACGTAGGCCATCAGACCCGGGTAAAGATAAAATGAGAGTGTGTAGCAAAAAGTATCCACTCTTAGTAGGGACAGGTACATAAATAACTATTTATACATACATACATATGTACACATCCCCTAATCATGATTTCCCAATGTTTGGCGGTGACAGGTATAAATTTGTGCTTAGACAATTTAAGCATCAGATTGATCCCCTTTATCGACGGTTTGTCACGCATATTCAAAATGTTCAGCCAGACGGTAACTGTGGGTTCCGATCTGTAGCTTTGGCTTTGGATATGGAGGAGGAAGACTGGTATTTGATCCGCCACCTTCTTAAAGAAGAGATGATGGGTCAATACCATGAGGATTGGTACGAGATTTTGAACCGATTCGACGATAACGGTTTCGCCCGCATATACTCGTCCTTAGATTGAACGGGAGTCGGGAACACACCCAATTCAAAGTGGATGGAGATGCCTTTGACTGGATTAGTGATTGCTCAGGCATTTGGTGTGGTCCTTCAATTCTTCAGTCCTCTTGGAACGAGCACATTCTTCCCTATTCACAAGCATCCTCAAAGCGTGCCAGAACATCGGGTCATTTAGATGGCCTTCGTGAACGGCAACCACTTCATCATGCTAAATGTAACACCCCAACCGATGGCGGAAACATCGGGATGTCACGTATTGATGATTGTTCAGTAGCTCATGGTGAATAATACATTTCATTAAATGATTTAAATGAATTACATACAATTGTTCTAGAATTTGTACATCAAATTGGATAAACCTATACACATATCTTCAAGCATCAAATCAAATCTTCAAGCAAATAGAACCTGAAACATGTTAAGTTGAAAATGTTTTGGGTCAACAAAAGTTGGTGAGAATTACATAGGTTTTGATAATAGAATAAAATTGTTGTGCAATTCATGTGTCATGGCAATCTAGTCCATATGCGAAAACATACTAGAAGTAAATCGAGTGCATAATCAACCTTGTTGACTGTTGTAATTGTGGTACATCCCATACGCTCATGGTTCACTCGTTTAAATTGCAGTAACAAACACCCACGTAACCTTTGTAGGAGGCACGTATCCGGGTGGGATTGTCAGTCCAATAGATCTATCAATGTATACCGTTTGGCTGATGAATGTTTATGCTAGAATTGTGCTTACCCTAGTCATGTTCAAGACATAATGCAACATAGAAAATACACATAGACACATTGATGATTGAATTGCATGAATAATGTTGTAACATGTTTCACCCCAAAAATGGTGATAAATAGAAAAGGGGCTATGTAAAACTCACCTTGTTATATCTGTTGAAAATAGTGTGTTGCCCAAATGTATCAAGTATCACCCTATAATGAGGTAATAAATATGTCTAAGTCTATCAAGTCTACAATGTATAAGTTTCAAGGGCTCCGAATTGGGGATAAATGCTTGTTTGATTAATGTGAAAATTGTTTAATAAATGAGAGAATATTAGTAAATAAATAACCACAAATCTTTTTATAAAATTTAAATCTAGGATGATCACAATAATGTGTTTGAAGTACAAAAATAATTTTTTATAAAATTATTTTCTTTAAAATAAATTATTAAATCTATTTATTACAAATTGCCAATAATTAACTTTAATATTCAAAAAATACTAAAATTAAAGAATTATTGTTTTAAAAATCATACTTCTGTTCTAAATAATTAAAAATAAATTGTATAAAATTTTGCTGCAAAAATAATGAAAATTGAATTTATTATGATTTAATTACGATCAAACTTAACAAAAATTGATTAAAAATACAAAATAAATGATTTTTCTGAATTAAAAATTATTTCAGTAAAGTTTAACATTGTATAAACATGGGATAATTTTTGTAGAAATTAATAAAATTGTTTTGATATTTTAATGGATTTTTATAAATATAATAGTATAAAATTGATTTAATTAATATAAATATTAAATAAATGAATTTTTGAAAAATAAAAATTGTAAATAAAACTTTTGACTCAGATTTAATAAATATAATTTTTTTAGAATTTATAAAATAGTTTTAATATTTAAAAATGAATTTATAAGTTTTAAATGAAATATATATATATATATATATATATATATAATTGGTTTTTAAAAAAAATGAATTTAAGGAAGAAAAGGGGTGTCCACGCCGGGTCTCGAACCCTGGTGGTCCCGGTTACAAGCAACCATCACAACCACTTGGCCTAGGCCTGTGGTTGTGATGAATCCTGTTCTAAAATAATTATAAACATATGCGAAATCAGTTTTCTTCCCCAAATATGTGTTCGAAACCCTAGTTTTTCCAATTAATCAATCCACACAACATTAACCCGATTAACCTCAGGGTTTATGTTGTGTGGTTTCCGATCATTAAAACCCATAAACATAATTGGACTTACAAAGCTTAATCAATCACGAATGGATGGTCAAACTGGAAGTCAAAAGAACGATCGTATGAGCAATAACAGAACGTTAGGTGAAGAATTGGGGATTGGAAGAGATGTATTGGCGAGTGTAACAGGTTCGAGAGTGTTCAATTTATAGTTAAATGGACAGGAACGACGAATTGGTAAGGTTGACTTTGCAATGAATGTTTGACGCATTGATTTTCAAAATTTGGTATGAATTGATGGAGATTTGCTGTGTGTTTGACTCGTTACAGGCCGTTAATCGCGTTACCATTCCATTTTAGAATCAATTACAAGTCAAACGTGATGATTAGGCTGGTCAAAATGGAATTTTTTGTTCCTTATTTGCTGCTGCGCGTTACACAGAGAAGAGAGAAAGAGAGACGAGGGTGAGCCTAAATATAATTAATGTTGAGTTAAACTCAACAAGAGTATGTGGCCCAGGTGGGGTGAACAAGCGTGTGGGTGGTAGTTGATCCGGGTTCGATCCTCGGCGGGCACACACATTTTTTTTATAAGCTGATTAGAGAGTGGGGGAACAGTGGGCCAGATCAAGTGATAGGTGATGGCTATTGGGCTTGGGCCGGACATTAGTCTGGGCTGGATAAAGGATAGCAAGAGGTGCAATTGGGCCAGACTTGGTTTAGTGAAACACTTTGTTTATCCAAGGTTTATTATTATTATTATTTTTTTTTTATTATTATTATTATTATTATTATTATTATTATTATTATTATTATCCACTATAAATATATATAAATGTATGAATAATTATCATTGTATAGGGGTTCAAAATAGCTCCAAAAATTATAAAAATAATAAGACTTGTCGTTTTAATCCGTAACGTACAAATAATTAAATGCGAAATGTTACACTAAAGCTAACAGACGACGCTCCGATGCCTTATCCGAGTGGAGCATGGAGGCGTTGGGTAGATGTAAATCACAACCCATGGTTAGCACTATACAGGGATCGTCTTGATGAGGGGCGTAGGCTATCTCAAACAGATCCAGAGTGGTTTGACCTAACAGGCTGTCCTGATTCTTCTGATAGTTTGGTGTAAATTTGTTTTTATAATGTATAATGATTTATTAAATACATTTTTTTATTTTTTATTATTATTTTACATATACAATATGAAATGAAAACGTTATTTTATAAAAAAAACCTATACCACCTAATTAAAACTAACAAAATTTAAAAAAAAACAAAACTTCTACTGGGCCGTAGAGGGCTCTATGGGCCGTAGAAGAGATTTATCTACGGGTCGTAGAGCCCTCTACGACCCGTAGGCTTCTGGGACAAGCTCGTAGACACCATCTATGGCTCGTAGAGGCCATTGAGCCTACGGGCCATAGAGGCCTCTACGACCCGTAGGCAAAAGTTTTTTGATTTCTAAAAACTTTGTAAAGTTAATAAATATAATCATTAGTTTTTTAAAAAAAATATGAGTCTACGACCCGTATAGGTCCCTACGGTCCGTAGACGAGGATTTTTTTTAAAAAAATTTGGGTTTTCAGTTATATGTTATATTAAATTTTTCTGGATAATATTACAGCGAACTGGTAGCCCAGATGGTTTGTATGTGTGTGTATATAATGTGTGTTTGATAAAGTGCCCGGGTTCGATCCTTGTCCCAACCAATTTTTTTTATATTTATCTACGGCCCGTATAGGTCTCTACGGGCCGTATGTAAGTTTTAAAACCCAAATTAGAACAGACGATCTGTTCATTTGCCACAAACCCACCAAAACCACCAACCCTAACCCCCTTCTGCCCCCTTTCATCAAAACCACCACCACCACCCTAAACCACCACCACAACTTCCTTCTCCACCACTGCAACCACCACCACCACCCGAATCCGACCACCAAAACCCTACTTTCAACCCGAATCCATCCCCATTTCGAAACAGGTATATATTTTTTTTTCAGTTAATTTTAATTAGTTTTTATGTTTTAATTAGTTAATTGTTGTAGATTATTGTTGATGGTTGTAGATAATTGTTGATTTTAGTTTTTTTTTTCATTTTTTTTCAGTTTTTTTCAGATTTAGGAGTTTAGGGGTCGATTTTTTTCAGTTTTTTTTTTCTGTTGTTGTTGATTGGGTTTAGCGAGTATTGTAGATTATTGTTGATGGTTGTAGATAATTGTTGATTTTAGTTTTTTTTCATTTTTTTCAGTTTTTTTTAGATTTAGGGGTTTAGGGGTCGATTTTTTTCAGTTTTTTTTTTCTGTTGTTGTTGATTGTTGTTGATTGGGTTTAGCGAGTATAATGGGCTGAAACGGCGTTGAACGCGCGCGCGTTTTAGCGTATTTGTTACAGGATTGAGGCGTTTCTTTGGAATCGCCAAAAACTATATAGTTTTGGCGATTCTTTTGAATCGCCAAAAACTATATAGTTTTGGCGATTCTTTTGAAACGCCAAAACTATATTAGTTTTGGCGTTTCTTTTGAATCGCCAAAACTAATATAGTTTTGGCGTTTCTTTTGAATCGCCAAAACTATATTAGTTTTGGCGATTCTTTTGAATCGCCAAAAACTATATAGTTTTGGCGATTCTTTTGAAACGCCAAAACTATATTAGTTTTGGCGTTTCTTTTGAATCGCCAAAACTAATATTAGTTTTGGCGTTTCTTTTGAATCGCCAAAACTAATATAGTTTTGGCGTTTCTTTTGAATCGCCAAAACTATATTAGTTTTGGCGATTCTTTTGAATCGCCAAAAACTATATAGTTTTGGCGATTCTTTTGAAACGCCAAAACTATATTAGTTTTGGCGTTTCTTTTGAATCGCCAAAACTAATATAGTTTTGGCGTTTCTTTTGAATCGCCAAAACTATATTAGTTTTGGCGATTCTTTTGAATCGCCAAAAACTATATAGTTTTGGCGATTCTTTTGAATCGCCAAAACTAATATAGTTTTGGCGTTTCTTTTGAATCGCCAAAACTAATATAGTTTTGGCGATTCTTTTGAATCGCCAAAAACTATATAGTTTTGGCGATTCTTTTGAAACGCCAAAACTATATTAGTTTTGGCGTTTCTTTTGAATCGCCAAAACTAATATAGTTTTGGCGTTTCTTTTGAAACACCTTAATTATAGAAACGCCCTAACTAACTATATATTCTTTGATTTTGCAGTTATGGCAGATTTTCTAGACGAGCAGTACATGGACGAGGAGGAGGAGGAGCAGCAGCAGGAGGATGAGCCCGTGGTGCAGGTGGGGGCTGCCATGGCAGGGGCTGACTTGTCAGGCTATGAGCATTGCAGTTTTCAGCGATTCGATTACCTGAGTCCCAGATTTCAGAGGTTGAGGAAGAAGAAGATTGGAAAGGCGCGTGGGATTTCTTGGGACGCGCTTCGAGAGTGTAGGGGGGGTGCTGAGGCGATTGCCCGAGAGTGGATCCCGGAAGGGAGCCCACTGGACAGGTTTTTCGACGACTTTTGCGCGCCGTCCCATCGGCCGTTGGTGATAGAGTTTCTATGCACCTTTCGGTTTCGGCCGCCCACCGCCGGATCGTCGGACGCCGGATCGTCGGGCGCCGGATCGTCAGGCCGCCCACCGAAGGATATTGAGTTTTCCATACTCGGCGTTGAGTATGGTTATTCTCTAGATGAGTGGGCTACGCACACCCAGTGGTACACTCGCGACGACCTAGTAGAGGTATTAATATTATTTTTATTTTTATTCTTATTATTTTTGTTTTTGTTCTTATTCGAAATGTTAATGTTAATGATAATGTTCAGGATGTCTACACTAGGGCGGTGACTACTGTCGCTGATGACGTCCTCTATGCGTGGTGGCCCACCATTGGCGGTCCCGAGTTCGGCAACCCGACAGAGAAGTATTATTATTATTATTATCATCATCATTATTATTATTTTTCAATATCTTTGTTCTGATTATTATTACTATTATTATGCTGTGCAGGGAGAGGTGTGACAGGGCATCCAACATTCGTCACCCCGTAGTTCGTTACATTCACCGTTGCATTACTTATTCCCTAACGGCACGGGGGAATAGTAACGAGCGGGTGACGAAGACGGACCTGATGTACCTGCATTGCATACTCACCGGCAAGCCGATTGCCTTGCATCGGGTCATGGCCGAGTTTTTTGCCTCCTTCCCCCGTAAGCCGTTGAAGGGAGGCATCCCATGCGGGG
Source organism: Ambrosia trifida (assembly GCA_028751855.1). Taxonomy (NCBI): domain Eukaryota; kingdom Viridiplantae; phylum Streptophyta; class Magnoliopsida; order Asterales; family Asteraceae; genus Ambrosia; species Ambrosia trifida. The sequence goes on along the minus strand of CM054122.1, from coordinate 104,506,789 downwards.
GGCTCATCAGCAGGATTGCTGAGCGCTGCGATGGCGTGAAGTATTACGGTTATGTTAACCGTAATCGGTTTCCGTCACTACCGCCCAGGTATTTCGGTTATTAATGTTATTATTATTATTATTATTATTATTATTATTATTATTAATGTTAATGTTTTTGAGTTTCTTTCAGCCCAATAGGTCTATCCACGATGAAGGCTATGCTTTGTGCGGCGAAGAAGGCGAAGACGCCGGATCATGATGCCTTCCACTATCTGATTGGTCCCGGTGGCGTGGAGTTTGTGCATGAGCCGTTAGTACATCAGGGCCTTAGAGGTATTATTATTATTATTATTATTATTATTATTATTATTATTATTATTATTATTATTATTATTATTATTATTATTTGGGAAACTTGTAGACAACTTGTGTTGTCTGGTTTGCCTAAAAACAGGGGAAACTCTGCCCAATTTTTTTATAAAATCCTGGAATATTATTATTATTTATTAATTATTTATTGTTATCCATTGCAGGTGATGCTGTGGAGGTCGGGTTGCAGTTTGTGCATGAACAGGAGGGGGCGGTCTTAGGGATGTCGAGATGCCTCAGCAGCAGCCTGAGGACGTGCAGATACCGGCGCGCGTTTATCACTCTCTTAGGTTGCCTGCTGATGTTAGGGCGGACGTACGTGCGGCTGCCGAGGAGGCTGTCGAGATGCGTGCGTGGCGTCAGCAGCAGGACATCTGGCGTGTGCAGCAGGACATCTGGCGTCAGCAGCAGGAGGTAGAGATGCGTCAGTGGCGTGATCGGCAGGATGAGGCGATGCGCTGGCTGATTGCTGGCCAGCAGGATATGTATCGCCAGCTGGGCATGCAGACTCGTCTCTCACCGACTTTAGGGCCCATCACGCAACAGACCCAGCATGAGTCCGGTACCTCCTCGCAGCAGCCCGGGACCTCGCAGCCGCAGCCGACGCTGACGCCTGATCATGATGCTTTTGACTTATGATTTTCTGATTTGTGAATGTTTTAAACAATTTTTATTTTGAACGCTTGTGTAAATGTTTTAACGTTTAATTTTATCGTTTGGTTATATAAACGTTTGTGTTTATGTTTTACACGCTTATCGAGACGACATTAAAAAACTAAAAAAATTAAACAAATAAAATATATTTTATAAATTTGTATTAATGTTTTACATGCTTGTGTTAATGTATTACACGCTCGGGATTAATTATTACATAATTAAAATGATTTAAAAAAAAAACCCTCTCTACGGGTCGTATAGGCCTCTACGGGCCCTAGAGGCTGCCTAAGACTGGTTTATGTTATATTAAAACTTTCCAACTAAGAAACCAGCGAACTGGAAGCCCAGATGGTCCCCATATACGAAATAAGACTTTGTGTGTGTGTTTGTGTGATAATGTGCCTAAGATCGAACCTCGTCCCAAACGTTTTTGGCTTTTTTTTTTTGTCTACGACCCGTAGAGGCCTATACGGGCCGTAGGCATCATAAAACATCCATCTCGTCCTTCTTCATTCTCAAAATTAATAAGACTACTTCTACGAGCCGTAGAGGCCTCTACGGCTCGTAGAAGTCTGAAAAAATTGGCTCTACGACCCGTAGAGGGCTCTACGGGCCGTAGAGGGTTGTGTGAATAAAATTTATGCTTGTGCAAATAGTGGGAGCCCTTTTGGAAAGACTTGCCGATCGGGTTGACATTAAACAATCTAAGCTTATATCCACTCTTGAGTGTCCATTCACGATATATTTAACAACAATGCTTAACTTTAGTTGGTTGGAATGAAGGTGGTCATGTAAAAGATGAAATTGGCCATGAAACCATGCAGCTGCAGTGTTCGGCGAAACAACCATAATTAACGTATAGGAGTTGACTGTTAGAAGCTGCATCTCAGTTGTGTGAGCTTGGTTACAAAATGATTTGTTGAATTTGTAAAGAGTGATGCAGAATGTAAGGCACTACAAATTCTTGCCACATGATTATGCCCTATTTTGAACATGGTCTAGCGGTAAGTTGCTTCCTCCTTAATTAAAAGGCGTGACTTCAAATTATTGCAAATGCAATGGGAAGTGGCATTTAGGTGTAAAACTTGTTGCTAAACATAAAAGGTTAACTAACTTGAGAGTTTTCATGTGTTGGTAGGATGGGTCGGGCGATGGCCTAAAGCCGAAATCTTGGAGGGGGCCGAAATTGTTTAAGACCATGCGTAGTGGAGGGCTTTATATATAAAGCCCCCCTTCCTGATTGATCCACGTGGCTGCTGAGTCAGCGTGGAGAGAGAAACTGAAAAAGGGGTGTAGTGGTGGGGCTTTATTTATAAAGCCTCTGTTTGTGATTGGTTGATTTTTTTATTATTTTTTTTAATATTTTAACTTAAAATAATTAAAATAAAAGACAAATAAATATAAAAAAATTACAAATAATAATAAAAACACACAACTAATATTAGTTAAAAATAAAAAAAATACAAACAACTTAAAAAAATTACAATACCAAATTAAAAAAAAAAACAACTTAAATAAATTACTGGAGGTTATATTTTGCAAGGATTTGTTGCCTATAATGTATCGCGAGGGCTAGGGCTTCTCCCGCGCTAAAGCAAACTCCTCGTCTTTTTCCCACATTTCTTATTTCTTTTTTTGACGAGGCTCGTTAGGATCTTTTCTTCGGTGGGAACCATATGAAAACATGTTTGTGTTTTAGTAGGTTTATTTGTGTTGTGGTGTGTGTTTTTTTTAGTTTGAAATTGCTTAAGCTTATATGTGTGTATATATATAATCTTTTAAAAAATTAAAAGTTACGTTCGAAAAAATTAAGGCCCAAGGGTTTAAAAGTTTAGTTTGAATTTGTTTTGACCTTCTTTTCCCCAGTCCACATGGCAACACTTTATTGGCCCTCAAACATGATAATGGGCGTTAATAATATAACGCTTGGACCCAAATTTCAAATATAACGCCCTCCAATTTCGGTATTCCCGGCGCTATTTTTGTCCAAAACGCCCTCTCACGCCATCACTACACCCGGTCTAAAAATGAACCCTATATATATTTAGATTTGAGTGCCCCGGCCCACTTTTTTTAAAATGAAATTTAATGCATATTTATTTGTAAGCTTTTTTTTTGAATGCATTTTAATATTTTTTTTATAAATTTAGTTTTAAAAAAGTAAATATTTTATTTAGGGTTTAATTTCACCACTCGCCTGAGATCCAAAGATATTTTATAATTTTTGGTGACGACCATGTTAAACACAGATATTACACTCAAGCAACTATGAATTGAGAATGGCACCAATCTCTCTATCTGTTAGAGTATTAGAAAAGTAACTTGAGTTCTTAAGCAGTTAATCCCCACAAACAAGATAAATTAAACAAATTTAATGTTCAATATTATTATCCTTAAATAATCATTTTCCCCGGCTGATGATACCCATTTTCCCCGATGATGAAAATTGTCCGGTTTGTCGCAAAGCATGCCTTGATAAGTATGGGGAACATGCGTTGCATTGTAAGGAATTGCCAGGGTTTAAATATCGGCACGATTTTATCCGGGATGCTTTGGCAGACATCCTTAGAAGAGCGGGGATCTCCGCAAGAAAAGAGGCGTCAGTTAATTTTCTCACAGACCCCGCGGAGGGGAGGTCCACCTTGCGCCCAGCTGACGTCTTAGTTTTTGGTTGGGAAGGTGGGAAACATGCATGTGTTGATCTTACCGGGGTGTCCCCCCTTGTTGGGCTTCGAGATAGTGGGTTTGTGGCCGGGCAAGCAGTCATTAGAGCTGAATCCAAGAAAGTGGAAAAGCATGCTAAAGCATGTGAGGATAATCAACATGTTTTCGTTCCCTTGGCCTTTGACACGTTCGGTTCCCTAGCACCGGAGGCGGTGCGGTTTTTGGCTCGGGTTCAACGAGTAGTGCACAGCAACTTTTCCACCCCCAAGGGCGGGGTTTTGTTTTTAGCAGATTAGGATTTTCTATTCAAAAAGCGGTGGCGGCGCAGCTTGTTGCCCGCCTACCTACCATCGTTATGTAATTTACCCTTTTATGTTAATGGAAAAATATCAACAAATAATCAATAATCCAAGCACATGTAAGTGATACCGATATTCAAAGCAAATATGAATTTGATGATGTAAATTAAAAAAAATAATAATAAAGAAGAAAAAACTAGCAACAACAGTTTACTCCATAACCATGGATCAACAGAAATAAATAAAAGTTGAACATTATAGTGAAGTAACAGAATCTATTCTTTAATGGAAGTGAAAGGAAGAAAGATCCAATCCTTGAGCTTTTAACCTTCATTTGTGGTCACACCAAGCATAAAATGACCAACGAACACCACAGTATGGGGGATCAGTTACATTACATGCATGGGTCGAAACTCCAGGCCACGTACAATAAGGCCGGACATGGTTCCTTCATAACTTACAAACTTCAAATTCATAGAAACACGATCATTTTGATGCTGATCATAATTCGATTTGAATTTCCACACATAAACTTCCATCCATCCATCTTCCCTTTCTTGAGGAACCCTATTAACATCATTTATATTCATTCCACAGGCTCGGGGGTCTAAAATAAACAACTTCTTTCTGCTTCTTTTGACACTCCTGTAGATCTCGTACTTTCACCGGACAATGCAACTCACAACACTTTTCTGAAAGCTTGAACACAAGGTAACACATATATTCTGTGTTTTGTAACAACACATGACTTTCAATCTTGTGCTTTATTCGAAATACTTGTGTTGATAAAAGCTCAACAACCTTTTGAACTTTGAACTCTGTTGAGGGTCTCAAAGTAAAACGATTCAGATTAAAAGAGTCACGAAAGGCGTCATTTGCTGAAAGCATGTAATGTTGTTTCTCCTTGTTCTTCCAATTGAACAACTTCAAAAGGTTTCGAGTGAATACACCACAAATATCAAAAGGAATGTTAATAATCGGTAATTGTTCCATCGGATCCATGTTTACTTGTTGGACTTCTGTGATGCTGTTGTTTTCTTCAGGTTTCATCTGTCGGAATATATATTAACACCATGTTAAATTAGACTAATAAGGTTTAACATGACATATAAATAAAAGAACAAATTAAGAGTACTGAAACACTTGCATTGTCAATGGCTAGCAACTCAACGCCTTCAAGATAAATGTTACGCTTTCCACAATAGGACCGTGAAAAGCGCTCTAAAAGAAACTCAAACTCAGTAGCATCCACTTCATTGTCATTCAAGAAGCGATACAATTCAATTGTCATCCACTCATCTGCTCTCCATGTTGCGAAATATGCATGTAAAGTTTCATTCCCCATTTTGTAAGTTAGGTTCACATAAACCGGTTTAGCTCCAGATTTTCTTGCACCAGGAACTTTAAAGACTAGATGAACACCGTAACTGACACCGGGAGATAAAGATTGACTTCTTATCTTTATTTGGATATTCAAATTTGAAATATCTAACATATCTGCTATTTTATCAAACCTGCACATTGATGTTAGTTATAAGATATATATAATTACACCCAACATCTGTAATGTGCACACAAACACACACACGCACACAAAGCAAAAGAGGGAAAAACCTTGATTCTGGAACAGAAAGCCACTTGTGTGAATGATGATTTTCATATGAAAATTGGCTTGCTGATACCATTTCGTTTCTTTCTCCGTTACTTCCAAGTGAAAGCCACTGTCAACAAAACAAACATATCAAACACAGTTTCTATTATGTTAAAGTTATTAACATCATTTTATATATTCACTTTTATAACTTAAGTTGTTTGGTGTATTTTGTCATTTTGAGGTACAAAAATGTAACTTGGATAAGCCCATCAGGATTTTGTAGATTGCAGCTGAAGCCCAGGAAGAATGCGGCCCAGATAGCAAAGTTACTGAAAGGCCTGGCCCACAAGAGTAGCCCAGCTCGTCTTAACAGGTGGATTGCCACGCTGGCAATCCACATTCCTATTAATCCAACGGTTCCGAGCCTACATAAGTGTGTTACTTTCATTTGATCAGACGCTCAGGATAGCTTCGGTTGTGTTTGTTACCGAACCTAGTTTGCTGCCTATATAATGCTTCATTCGTGCTATCTTTCCAACTTTTGCACGAGTCGTTCTCTCTCTTAGATATTTTCTCTCTGTATTAGGGTTTAGATCAGATCATCTGTTAATGATCATTGATCCTTTGAGTCCTTGTTTTGATTGAGATCATCTGTCAATGATCTCAGTGTGAGAGTGAGAATTGTTTGTTTACAGAGATCATCTGTCAATGATCTTCTGAGTGTTTTTAGGGTTTTGGTTGTGTAATCAGTTCCTTGTTTTGTATTCTTTTGTCTTTTCAGTAATAAAACTTTCAGTTGTTGTTTTGATTACCATATTTTGACATGGTATCAGAGCCCTAAGGCTCGATCTGTTCGTCTTCCGCTCAGTTGTTGGGGTTTCTTGGAGTTTACTTGAGTTCTTGGGTGGATCTTCATCAGATCGTGTGAAATTTTTTGAAAGAAGAAGATTACTCACTCAGTGACCTAGATCTGAAGTTCATCATCAGATCTGGGTTTCATTACTAATCTGGAAAAAGGATTCCCCTAGGATTGCTCTGGAAAGCTAATTTTCTGCTCTCTGACTCGTAACCCTAAGTGAAGGTTACGAGTTACGAGTTTAATTGGCGAAACCCTAACTTGGGTCCTTCTGGTGAGATTGTTCTATACTCTTGTTCTTTTATTTGTGAGTCTAGGAGCACTGACCGGGTTAGGGGGACCGGTGTTGGCTCATCTACTTGAGTGTCTTGTGTTTTTGTTGAGATTGTATAATCTGTTGGTTGTAAGTACTTTAGTGTGCATAGGTAGATACAAACTCCCCTGTTAAGACATGTCCAGGCACCCTTGAGTGATGAACCTGGAATCTTGACACTGACAGGGTTTCGTTTGTTGCATACTCAAGTATTTGTCAGCTGACTGTTTTGTACTTGATCTTGACTTTGTCTTGCTTTTTGTTTGTGTGATTTGTTGCTGTGCTTGTTGGTAAAATGTCTGATATTGAAAACGATGATAATGTTAATAGTAGTAGCTCTAGTGAGGGTAGAGAGAGACTTGGAGGAGTTACTCTAATCAGTAAACTCGATTCAAGTGACCCTCTCTATCTTTATGCTAGTGACTCTGCTAATCTCACTATCATCAGTGTCAAACTAAAAGGCACTGAAAATTACACTATATGGTCTAATGCTATGATTCTTGCTCTTCAAGTTAAGAATAAGTTAGGATTTATTAATGGAGATTGTGTTAGGTCTGTTGATGATTCTGTGTTAGGAAAACAATGGGATCGTTGTAACTCTGTTGTGCTAACTTGGATTCTTAATTCTATATCTGAAGAGTTGTATATGGGTCAAGTTTATTCTAAAAATGCTTCTGATGTTTGGAAAGACTTAAAAGATACTTATAATAAAATTGATGGGTCTGTGATATTTGATACTTATCAAAAGATTAATCATTTTAATCAAAACGGCATGACTGTTGCTGAATATTATCACAAACTGCATATAATGTGGCAATATCTTGATCAGATATTGCATATTCCTGCTTGTACATGTGATGCATCTAAGCAATTTAATGATTTCAGTCACTTAATAAAACTAATGCAATTTTTGATGGGATTAGATAATGTGTACAGTTCTGTTAGAACTAACTTGCTAATAAGGGATCCTTTACCTTCAGTAAAGGAAGCCTTTGCTATTGTGTCAAGAGAAGAGTCTCACAGAAACTCAAATGTTTCTGTGACTAAGGACCAAGGTCCTACTATGGGATTCTTTGCTAAAACTAATCAAACCATAGATACTAGGAAAAAGAATGCTAGAATTAGTAATCAAAATCCTAATATCAAGTGTTCTCATTGTGATAAGGTGGGACATACTATGGATAAATGTTTTGAAATCATAGGATACCCTCCTTGGATGAAAAACAAAGTTAGTTTTAACAAAAAGAATGTTGCTAGTAACAATGTAGTAAGTGGAACTTCTCTTGACACAGCTAATAAGGGGTCTGTTAGTTCTTTGACTGCTGATCAGGTTTCTCAGTTGCTTAGTCTGTTGAATAAGAAGAATGAGGAAGGAACAACTAGCTGCAATGTTGCAGGTAGGTCGTGTAACTTTTTCTGTTCTGCTAGTAACTCAAAACCTGTATTTTCTTTTTCAAACGTGCATTCTTTGTTTAGAAAGTTAGGCTGGATTACTGATTCTGGTGCAAATCAACACATGGTTATGAATGCTGATTTAGTAATAAATAAAATAAATGTTAGTGATTTAAACATCAATGTTAATCACCCTAATGGAACAAGTGCTAAAGTTACTGATATAGGGGATGTAAAATTAACTGATGAGGTCACTTTGTATGATGTCTTTGTTGTTCCTAATTATTGTGTGAATTTAATTTCTGTTCATAAACTTGCCAAGGATAGTAAGTTAGATGTTCTGTTTAATGAGTCTAATTGCTACATACAGGATTCTTTAACCAAGAGAGTCCTGGTGACTGGTAGTCAAGTTGATGGTTTATATTTCTGTGGTGAGTCCTCTATGTTTTCTGGAATATGTTGCAACAGTTTTGAGAAAACAAATCTATGGCATGCTAGACTTGGTCACCCTTCTAACATTGTGTTAAAAGTTTTGAAAAATGACATTAAAATCAATGTTATGAATTATGATAATGATGAACCTTGTGATATTTGTCATAGGTCTAAACAACATAGAGAACCTTTTCCACTTAGTGACCATAAAACAACTTGTCTAGGTGATCTTGTTCATTTGGATGTTTGGGGTCCTTATAGGGTAAAAAGTAAAGAGGGATTTAGATATTTTTTGACCATTGTTGATGATTATACTAGATCTGTTTGGGTGTATTTGATGAGGTTTAAGGATGAAGTTTTTGATAACATTGTACATTTTTTAGCTGTCATAAAAAATCAGTTTAAAAGAAATGTAAAGGTGTTCAGAAGTGACAATGGTTCTGAATTTATCAATGTTAAAATGAAAGACTTAGTTAACAAAAATGGGATATTACATCAAACTTCATGTGTACATACACCTCAACAAAATGGTATAGTTGAAAGGAAACATAGGCATTTGCTGAATGTTGCTAGAGCTTTGTTATTTCAAAGCAATTTACCCTTGTCTTTCTGGTCTGAATGTGTGCTCACTGCTGTTTATCTTATTAACAGGACTCCATCTTCTGTGTTAAGTGGTAAATCACCTTATGAAGTCATGTATGGTTTTAAGCCCTCTTATGAAAAACTTAGGGTCTTTGGGTGCTTGTGTTATTATACAGTCTTGAACAATTCTGATAAGTTTAGTGATCATGCTAATAAGTGTGTGTTAATAGGATATTCTAATGAAAAGAAAGGATATAAGCTTTGGAATTTAGATACAAAACAGGTGGTTGTGTCTAGAGATGTCAGATTTTATGAGTCTATATTTCCTTTTAAAGAGTCTAAAGTTTTAAAAGAAACTGATTCTAATAACTATTTTAACATTGATCAATTAAACTTTTTTGACTTGTATGAGACTAATAACAACACAAGTTCCATTGGTCCTGATGTTCCCAATGATGATGAGGGGGCTGAAAAGGATTCTGATCTCCATGGGTCTTGGCAACCGGTTGGTAACCAGGATTCTCATCTAGGAAGGGCTGATAATCAGCAACCAGATGAGTCTGGTGACAACAGTGGTGGGGCTAAGGATGGTAGGTCAGAAAATGAACAAACAAATAATTCTGAGGGACAAGAAGCATCAGCTGACCATCCAACTGTTGTTAGACGGTCTGCTAGGAACACTAACTTTCCTAGAAAACTTAGTGATTATATTATTGAAGGGAAAGTCAAATATGGTCTAGAAAAAGTGGTAAATTATTCAAATTTGTCTAGTGATAACATGTGTTTTGTTTCTATGTTAAATAAAAGTAGTGAACCAAAGTTTTACTATGAGGCTAGTAAAGATAAAAATTGGGTAACTGCTATGAATGAAGAAATTGAGGCTTTAAATAGAAATGATACATGGGACATTGTTGAATTACCCAAAGATAGAAAGGCCATAGGATGTAAATGGATTTATAAAATAAAGTATAAATCAAATGGTGAAATTGATAGGTATAAGGCTAGACTTGTAGCTAAAGGATATAGTCAAAGAGAAGGTTTAGATTTTGATGAAACCTTCTCACCCGTGGTTAAAATGATTACCGTTAGATGTGTCTTAACCATTGCTGTTCAAAATAATTGGTCTATATATCAATTGGATGTCAATAATGCTTTTTTGTATGGAGATCTCTTTGAAGATGTCTATATGAAGTTACCCGAAGGGTACTTTTCTAAAGATGATCATAGAGTATGTAAACTAAAAAAGTCCTTGTATGGACTTAAACAAGCTCCAAGAATGTGGAACACTAAGTTAGTTAGTGTCCTGTTTGAGCTTGGGTTTGTTCAAAGTAAATGTGATCATTCTATGTTTGTAATGTCATCAAAAGACATTTTTTGTGTATTGCTTGTCTATGTGGATGATATAATTTTGACTGGAAACAGTCCTGAATATATAGAACATGTCAAAACTTTTTTTAAAACCAAGTTTTTAATAAAAGATTTAGGTCTTTTAAAGTATTTTCTAGGCATAGAAGTGTTAAAAACTAATAGTGGGTTGTGTTTAAGTCAAAGAAAATATTGTCTTGAATTATTGGCAGAGTATGGATTAACTGGTTGTAAACCTGTGAAATGTCCAATTGAGCCAAATCATGTGATCACTAACTTGTGTAAACAAGAGAGTGAACCTTTGGTTGACATTACCGGGTACCAACGACTTGTAGGTAAACTTATTTACCTATCCCATACTCGGCCAGACATCACCTACTCGGTGCATGTTTTAAGTCAATTCATGCACAAACCCACTAAAGCACACTTTCTCATTGCCATGAGAGTACTTAGATACCTAAAATCTTCTCCGGGTAAAGGAATACATATTGCTAAGTGCTCTGAATTTAGCCTATATGGCTATGCTGATTCGGACTGGGCAAAATGTGTTGAAACCCGGAAATCCGTTACTGGATATTGCATTTTCTTAGGTAACTCTCTTATTGCTTGGAAGAGTAAAAAGCAGTCCACCATTGCCCGGTCTACAGCAGAAGCTGAGTACCGGTCCATGTGTACTGCGACATGTGAAATTATGAGGCTAATCAACTTGTTAAATGAGCTCAAAATCAAGGTTAGTCTTCCGGTTAAATTATATGGTGATAATTCAGCTGCATTGGCTATTGCAGCTAATCCGGTATTTTACGACAAAACTAAACATTTTGAAATAGACTTGTATTTCCTAAGAGACCAAATTAGTAAAGGATATGTTCAAACCTTGAAAGTTAAAACTGAAGAACAGGTTTCAGACATATTTACTAAGGGTTTGGGTATTTCTCAGCATGAACAGATTTGTTCATGGCTGAAAATGATAGATGTTTTTGGAAATAAAAGTGAGGGGGGGTGTTAAAGTTATTAACATCATTTTATATATTCACTTTTATAACATAAGTTGTTTGGTGTATTTTCTCATTTTGAGGTACAAAAATGTAACTTGGATAAGCCCATCAGGATTTTGTAGATTGCAGCTGAAGCCCAGGAAGAATGCGGCCCAGATAGCAAAGTTACTGAAAGGCCTGGCCCACAAGAGTAGCCCAGCTCGTCTTAACAGGTGGATTGCCACGCTGGCAATCCACATTCCTATTAATCCAACGGTTCCGAGCCTACATAAGTGTGTTACTTTCATTTGATCAGACGCTCAGGATAGCTTCGGTTGTGTTTGTTACCGAACCTAGTTTGCTGCCTATATAATGCTTCATTCGTGCTATCTTTCCAACTTTTGCACGAGTCGTTCTCTCTCTTAGATATTTTCTCTCTGTATTAGGGTTTAGATCAGATCATCTGTTAATGATCATTGATCCTTTGAGTCCTTGTTTTGATTGAGATCATCTGTCAATGATCTCAGTGTGAGAGTGAGAATTGTTTGTTTACAGAGATCATCTGTCAATGATCTTCTGAGTGTTTTTAGGGTTTTGGTTGTGTAATCAGTTCCTTGTTTTGTATTCTTTTGTCTTTTCAGTAATAAAACTTTCAGTTGTTGTTTTGATTACCATATTTTGACATATTATGTGTAACATATATATATACAAGATAGGAGAACAAGAAAATTACCACTTTTCCCTCTTGAATGAGGATTCCTTTAGAGAGCGTTTCGTGGAGATCCTTTCTCTTTGCCGTAGAGTAGATCTCAGGCTTTTTTGACTCCTGGATTATTTCTTTATAGTATCTAGGGATTTTGGCCTCCCATATTTCATAGTCTTCCTATATACAAACAAAACATTAAAAATAATCCAACAAAAAAGTGGCTTTCAAATTAAATAATTATCTTTAAAAAGTGTTTTTATGTTCCATATATACTTTGATAAATATAATTTAACCAGAGTATATATTACACGAACCACTTGTTTGATATTGTTAGATTCCACAACCTTTTTTTGCTTCTTGAAGTATTTAATGAGTACATATAATAGTTTTGGTGTACATGCAATGAAAGATAGCCATACTTTTGTCAAAGTTATGAAAGCTTACTTGGGCATCCAACGCTTCCTTGAGTTGTGTTACCACTTCATGTGCCATTGGCCGTTCTTCACTCTTGTCAAGTAAGCAACTATAGGCAATATCTGCAAATGTAGCCAATGATTCTGGACCAATTTGCCCTTTTATACCCTCAAACACCATATCATCAAGTTTTAATCCTTCTTCATAACACCTTTTGTCACACCCTCAAAATCCACTTGCGGAGTTTTACCGCGAGGCGCATGACAAACCAGGATCCAAACCAACGATCACAATAAACAAGTCTAAATTAACATATGCAATTTCAAAAACATAGTTTAAATCTCCAGTTATTCTCAAAACATAATCCGAAAGTAAACCAAATGTTCAATGTTTGAAAACCATGCAATCCTAACTAGACGCCGTGCAGACGCGTGCGCCCTAGTTCCATTGTGCTACCTTAGCGACCTGAGAAAACATGTAAAAGTTTACGTCAGCACAAAAATGCTGGTGAGTTTACAGGTTTTGTAATCACAGTACCAAGTTCACCCGGTCCATACTATAACAAATCGAAAACCAAAGTACGCTAGCTAGGCGTATGTTTTGTTACTACTACGATTGGAAAACCATTACTAACTCGCAAACCAGATGTCGTGCCCGAATAGTAAACCTGTTGTTCCTGTTTGAGACAATATGCACTCGCCCGGCCCTCCAAGCCGACGAGCGGGGTTGGTCACTCCCAATAGCGCTATTCACATTTCCCCGTTGTGCTAACCCGCACATTCATGGTTCCCCCCGGGACTTCCAAAGATCGTATAGTAAACCATAGAAACCCATAGTATGACAGTCGTTACCAAACATAAGTTTTAACACATGTTTTCTCCCCCGAAAAGTGAAACCAGTTAAAAGAGGGGCCGTAAACTCACCTTAGGTTGCGTTACTTCGTAATACGAATAAACTCAGCAAGCTATGCTAGTCCCGTAAAGCGGCGACCTAACATATGACAGTTACAAGTACTTAGACTAATAACCCGCAGGTTAGTTAGTCCCTAGATGTCCAGACCATAACCAAGTTTGTTTGAAAACACCGTGACTGTTAAATTAACCCAAAGTACAAGACTCGACATCCCATTGGTGACCCGAGACTCCCCGTCTTATGCTTACACTCTCAAACGTACAATCATGCAATCACACTTAACATACGTTAACGTCCAACAAGTTACAGCACGTAGTTCAAGTATCACGTAAATAAGTCCGAACATATGTTACCAAGTTATTAGATATGTTACGGGGTTCCTAGCATGTTCCTAGGTGTCAAATCGGGTCTCGGAATGTCAAAATATACTTACAGTAGCAGTTCAGGCGATTAGGAAAAGTCAACTAGCGATTATGAAAGTCAACAGGCATTTAGGAATGCTAATTGCCTATACTATAGGCAATTAGGTCATAAGACATGCATTTCAGGAGTCTATAGGCAATTAGGTCATAAGACATGCATTTAACTAGCAATTAGGTCATAAGACATGCATTTACTAGCAATTTGGTCATAAGACATGCATTTACCTAGCAATTAGGTCATAAGACATGCAATGAAGGCAATTAGCCCCCAATTGCCTATACTATAGGCGATTAGGGTGTCATATCAGGCGATTAGCCTCCTAATCGCCTATAGTATAGGCGATTAGGGTTGCTACTCGCCTGCAACATGGCTGTTCCGGTTTTTCGCGCGTTTAACACTCCAAATCAATCCCAGAACGTGTGTAAACATCAAATATCATCCAAACAACTATATCAAACATATTTCCATCAAAATTCTTCGTTTAACCTCGATCTATCAGCCCTGAATGCAATCATGTATCTTAAAGACAATACACATAACATGAAACATCACATTAGCATGCAAAACCGTAACCCTAATTAACAATAACTCAGATCTCATCATCATGCCATCATTATTAATCTGAAACTAACCTAATAACATGTTAATCATCCATCTTGAATCACAAAAACCCTAGCTTTTACTTGAAAACCCACATACATCATGCATGCTATTTAAAAATCCAATTAACCATACTTATTAACGATTTTCAGAAAGCTTATTCGTTTTAAAACAGGTCTGGACCATTAGGGATTTAATAAAAACGTTAGTAAAGATTGCATGGATGAAAATCACACCTTAGATTGTGATAGATTGATGAAATAAGCTTGAAACCTTGTGTTTTGATCCAAAATCACGTTCCAGAGGTTGTGTGTGTGTTGGGGCGGGTTATGGGACGACTAGGGTTGATATTATGAAGTTTAGGAGGTCAAACATTGTATTTATAGTCGTTTTTAGTCGTCCAGCACGTAACACGCGATTGTGCAGCAGCTATACGCGATTAGGGCTCCTAATCGCATGAAACTTCATGCAATTAGGGCCTAATCGCCCCTAAGGCATGCAATTAGCATGCTAATTGCCTCCAATGAGGCCCAATCGCCTCCCCTATAGGCGATTAGCCTCCCCTAATCACCTATAGGGGTTGGTTCCGTGTATTTTGCGCGTTAAACCCCGTTTTAACATATGTTAACACATTTTCACATACCGACAAGTCACATAATGATTGTAAACACATAACACTTGCAAACAAACATATTCACACTCGTTCACCAATTCCCGGGACTCGAGACTTGTATGTTCCCTATGCTCTGACGATTCTACGAATCGTCACCACTTGTACACTTGGTTAAGGACTGACATCTAATGAACTTCTAGACTAACATCCGATGATCCTCTATACTGAACTAACAGTTCCCGAACCATAACACGACTTAACTAACCCAGTTAAGTACCATATACGCGTGACTCGCTAAGGTAGACTTTCATCTAGACAACGTTGTTAACCAGAATTTGCCGGGTGTCACATCATCCCACGTTAAAAGAATTTTCGTCCCGAAAATTGCACAAGTACCAAAAGGAATAACAAAAGAGACAGACAAAAGATAGAAACCAAGAGAGAGATTTACCCGAGTTGTCACATCATCCCCACGTTAAAAGGAATCTCGCCCCGAGATTCATTCAGCTGCAGTGGAGACATATCTCGATTCGAACGCTTCCTTAGGAAAGAGATGAGGATACTTAGACTTCATCTGATCCTCCCGCTCCCAAGTGTACTCTGGTCCCCGGTTCGAGTTCCAGCGAACCTTTACAATGCGAATCTTGCTATGACATAGGCTACGAATCTTGTAATCAAGAATCTCAACAGGTTCCTCCACAATCCGAAGACGATCGTCAACCTTGATCTCTTCCAGTGGAACAATAAGAGACTCCTCAGCCAGACACTTCTTTAAGTTGGACACATGGAAGACGTTATGTACGTTACCGAGCTCCGTCGGTAAATCAAGACGATATGCCACCGGTCCAATCCGTTCCAGGATTGTAAATGGGCCGACATACCGAGGGTTGAGTTTGCCACACTTCCCAAAGCGTATGACGCCCTTCCACGGTGAAACTTTCAGAAGTACTTTGTCATCAACTTGGAATTCCAATGGTTTGCGACGCTGATCAGCATAACTCTTTTTCCAATCCCGTGCCGCTGCCAACCGGTTACGAATCTGTACGATCTTTTCCAAAGTTTCGTACACTAGCTCAGGCCCAGTGAGTTGACTCTCACCCACCTCAGCCCAACAAAGAGGAGACCGGCATTTCCGCCCGTACAGTGCCTCGAACGGAGCTGCCTTGATACTCGTGTGATAACTGTTGTTGTAAGAGAATTCTACTTACGGTAAATGAGCTTCCCAACCTTTGCCAAAATCGATCACACATGCCCGCAGCATATCTTCTAATGTTTGAATCGTGCGTTCACTCTGACCGTCAGTCTGTGGGTGATAAGCTGTACTCATGTCCAGCTGGGTACCCAAAGCTTTGTGCAAGGATTTCCAGAAGTGAGAAGTAAAGTGGGAGTCACGATCTGAAATAATAGAAACCGGCACCCCGTGCTTCGAAACAACTTCCTTCAGATAAAGACGAGCCAAACGATCCATGGTGTCGGTCTCCTTAATAGCGAGAAAATGGGTTGATTTTGTCAATCGATCAACAATCACCCATATCTTATCATTCCCGCTCGGTGACTTAGGTAGTTGCGTGACAAAATCCATTGTAATCCGTTCCCATTTCCACTCCG
The DNA here is from genome assembly GCA_028751855.1 of Ambrosia trifida. NCBI lineage: Eukaryota > Viridiplantae > Streptophyta > Magnoliopsida > Asterales > Asteraceae > Ambrosia > Ambrosia trifida. Next base: position 104,490,034 of record CM054122.1, on the reverse strand, counting down.
GAATTTCAGGTTGTTGCAAGAGACCTGACGGTTTCTGGTATTCCACCTTGACCTTAGCACAGGTCAAGCATTTGCACACGTATGAGGCTATATCCGACCTCATGTTTGGCCACCAGTAAAGCACCTTCAGATCTTGGTACATCTTATCCGAACCAGGATGAATAGAATAGCGGGACTTATGAGCCTCATCTAAGACAAGCTCCCGAAGTCCCCTGAATAAAGGAACCCATATGCGTTCTGCGAAGTAGTGCAGACCATCAGGCCTTCGCTCGAGGTGCTTGTCGGCACCGTGCATAGTCTCAGCTTTAAGGTTTTCCTCCTTCAAAGCTTCTAACTGGGCAGAACGGAGTTGATCAGGTAGAGATGAATGAATGGTGAGTTGCAACGCCCGAACGCGACGAGGTTTAATTGACTCCTTCCTGCTCAAGGCGTCTGCTACTACATTCGCCTTGCCAGGATGGTACTTAATGGCGCAATCATAGTCGTTCAGAAGTTCAATCCAACGACGTTGTCGTATGTTCAAATGTTGTTGGTCGAAAATATGTTGAAGACTCTTGTGATCTGTGTAGATGGTGCATTTGGTACCGTACAAGTAATGTCTCCAAATTTTCAACGCGAAAACCACTGCACCCAACTCCAAGTCATGGGTGGTGTAGTTCTTCTCGTGCACCTTGAGTTGACGAGAAGCATACGCAATCACTTTCTCGCGTTGCATCAACACGCAACCGAGACCATGAATAGAAGCATCACAGTAAACAACGAAATCATCAGGGCTTTCAGGTAAGGACAAAATAGGAGCAGAACACAGTTTAGACTTCAGTTCATGAAATGCCGACTCTTGTGGTTCACCCCAGTCGAATTTTCTATCCTTCTGAGTAAGAGTGGTCAGGGGTTGAGCGATCTTCGAGAACCCCATAATGAAACGACGATAGTAGCCCGCAAGGCCTAGAAATTGTCGCACCTCAGTTGGCGTCTTTGGTGCTCCCCAGTCCTTGATTGCTTCAATCTTAGCTGGATCGACATGAATTCCTAGTTCATTAACCACATGTCCTAGGAACTGAACTTCGCGTAACCAAAAGTCACACTTTGAGAACTTTGCGTAAAGCTGTTCCCGTCGCAAAAGTTCCAAAACCAAACGCAGGTGTTCCTCGTGTTCGTTTTTGTTTTTGGAGTAAATCAGGATGTCATCAATAAACACGATGACGAACTTGTCAAGATATGGTTTGCAAACGCGGCTCATCAAATCCATGAAAACCGCCGGTGCGTTCGTGAGACCGAAAGGCATGACCAAAAATTCGAAATGGCCATATCGTGTACGAAAGGCAGTCTTTGCAACGTCAGCTTCCCTTACGCGCAACTGGTGATAACCGGACCTCAGATCGATCTTGGAGTAGTAACTAGAACCCTGGAGTTGGTCGAATAGATCATCAATACGCGGAAGAGGATAACGGTTCTTGACGGTCAATTTGTTCAGTTCTCTGTAATCCACACACAATCGGAAACTTCCATCCTTCTTCTTAACGAACAGAATCGGGGCTCCCCAAGGGGAAGAACTTGGTCTGATGAAACCCTTGTCCAAGAGTTCCTGTAACTGACTAGACAATTCCTGCATCTCGGGAGGTGCAAGACGGTAGGGGGCCCGAGCAATAGGAGCAGCCCCTGGTACAAGATCAATACCGAATTCAACCTGACGATGGGGAGGAAGACCAGATAAATCATCGGGAAATACATCAGGAAACTCGCGTACAACAGGAATATCGTCAATCTTCTTCTCATCGGTAGAGGAAACAGATAAAAGTGCCAAAACGGCCGAGTAACCCTTTCGAAGATACTTAAGGGCTTTCATGCTGGAGATGAGATTTAGCGGAACACCGCCCTTGATACCGTACACAGAAAGGAATTCTCCATCAGGGAGAGGAATCCGAATAATCTTGTCGTAACAAACGATCTCCGCGCGATACAAAGACAACCAATCCATGCCTACCACAACGTCAAAACTACCCAAAGGTACCGGCATAAGGTCGATGGGGAACGACAAACCCGACAACTCTAGTTGACACTCCCGAAGGATACAAGTAGCTTCAATCTTTTTACCGTCAGCCAACTCAATTATATACTTAGCCTCTAATGGTATGGGTACTACATCTAGCAGTCGACTAACTTCCATAGATATAAAACTCTTATCGGCACCGGAATCAAATAAAACACTAACAGAGCGATTATTGAGAAGGAACGTACCGGTAACTGTGTCAGGATCCTGTCTAGCCTCAGCGGCTCTAATGACGAAGGCACGTGCATTCCTGCCACCGCCCCCGTTTTTCCCGTTACCGTTGTTCCCGCCCTGCTTCAGTTTCGGGCAATCCTTCTTGTAATGCCCAGTCTCTCCACAGTTGTAACATCCCTGTCTTCCCGTAGTTCCTTGAGTAGTAGGAGCCGAGTTAGTAGTTGGGACCTGGGTCGATGGAAGTGTCGCCCGACAGTCTTTAGCAAAATGCCCAAATCGCTGACAGCGATGGCAACGATTACGGTCGCAATCCCCCTGATGATGACGCCCACACTTGTTGCATTTAGGCAATTTCCCCGCATAACCACCCTGTTTGTTACCAGTAGAAGAACCCCCGCTATCAAATCTCTTACCCTGCTGTGCTGGCACAGATCCTTTCCCCTCGTTTTCCCACTTACGCTTGTTATTCTCCGGGGCCTTAACAGTCGAACCCTTAGCAGGCAAGATACCCTCATTCACCTTCAAGTTTGTCATCCTGTGAGCCGATCGGACCACCTCTGAGTATGTAGGATGATTTCCTGCAGCCACCAACCCTGCGATCTCTGGTACTAACCCTGAGACATAGTGTTCGATCCTCCGGTATTCTGGCACATGCAGATCAGGACACAGCACTGCCAACTCATTACGCCTTACCGTATACTTTTCAATTTCGGACCCAGTCATCTTGAGGTTCCACACCTCGTGCTCTAACTTCTGCACTTCTTCCCTTGGACAGTACTCTCGCTTCAGCAGTTGCACAAAATTTTCCCAAGGCATAGCATACGCCTCCCCTATACCCATATTCTGAGTGATGTTATTCCACCAGGTCAAAGCAACATCCTGGAATAAAGCAGCAGCATACTTGACTCGATCTTCTGGAAGACAGTTACACATCAGAAACACTGACTCAACCTTTTCCAGCCACCTGAGCAAGCTCACCGCACCCTCAGTGCCAGAAAACTCCTGGGGCTTACAGTCCCGAAACATCTTGTAGGTACACATGGGTGGGGGTGGGTTAACAGGACCACCTGAAATGAAACGCATGAGAGACCACGAAGAATGTAAACAAGATTCACTAATGAGGCAAAAGTGGATAAATCAACTTACCACCACCATTGTGCCCTAACTGGAAGGCAGCTTGTAGCAAGTTGTTCAGATCATCCTATGATAGGTTTACACCTCCACGACCACCAGCACCACCGCGACCACCACCACGTCCACCATTGCGACCACCTCCACGTCCTCCTCGTACTCCAAACATGATTCTGACAAAAAGGACGAGAAAATTTAGTTTCGCAGCTAATGATAACCACTAGCGTTTACAAAATCAAAGCTAGATCCAATCCAGGACTATCCATTCGAACCCAGAGCTCACCAGGGCTTCCATGCATTTCGGTTTATGATTTTGTGTGCACCCAAAATGATAAACCGCTCTACATGGTCCTCCAAGTGTTCTCCTAGTTCAAAGTTCAAATCACCGAACATAGACTCTTAGCTATACACCGTAATGCTACGGTAGTTTGTGGCAAGTGTTTCTATTGGAGTATGAAAGGGAGATGTCCGAGCCTTGGACAAATCTCAAGAGTATAAGATTTACCCCAATATACCACACTGCCTAGAAAGCAAGTAACCCGACTTAGGATAGAACGGATGATGTAACATAGGAAGGTCAGATGATTTAGAGACATCCCGACAAGCCCATACGTAAACCACCAAAATGTTTCGTACTATGTGATCGTCTAGTGTGTGCGACTCGGCTATAGACTAGACTCTACATGCAGTCCTAGTTCACTATAACCATTGGCTCTGTTACCAATCTGTCACACCCTCAAAATCCACTTGCGGAGTTTTACCGCGAGGCGCATGACAAACCAGGATCCAAACCAATGATCACAATAAACAAGTCTAAATTAACATATGCAATTTCAAAAACATAGTTTAAATCTCCAGTTACAGCGGAAGCTTATTCTCAAAACATAATCTGAAAGTAAACCAAATGTTCAATGTTTGAAAACCATGAAATCCTAACTAGACGCCGTGCAGACGCGTGCGCCCTAGTTCCATTGTGCTACCTTAGCGACCTGAGAAAACATGTAAAAGTTTACGTCAGCACAAAAATGCTGGTGAGTTTACAGGTTTTGTAATCACAGTACCAAGTTCACCCTGTCCATACTATAACAAATCATATCAGGCAATTAGCCTCCTAATCGCCTATAGTATAGGCGATTAGGGTTGCTACTCGCCTGCAACATGGCTGTTCCGGTTTTTCGCGCGTTTAACACTCCAAATCAATCCCAGAACGTGTGTAAACATCAAATATCATCCAAACAACTATATCAAACATATTTCCATCAAAATCCTTCGTTTAACCTCGATCTATTAGCCTTGAATGCAATCATGTATCTTAAAGACAATACACATAACATGAAACATCACATTAGCATGCAAAACCGTAACCCTAATTAACAATAACTCAGATCTCATCATCATGCCATCATTATTAATCTGAAACTAACCTAATAACATGTTAATCATCCATCTTGAATCACAAAAACCCTAGCATTTAATTGAAAACCCACATACATCATGCATGCTATTTAAAAATCCAATTAACCATACTTATTAACGATTTTCAGAAAGCTTATTCGTTTTAAAACAGGTCTGGACCGTTAGGGATTTAATAAAAACATTAGTAAAGATTGCATGGATGAAAATCACACCTTAAATTGTGATAGATTGATGAAATAAGCTTGAAACCTTGTGTTTTGATCCAAAATCACGTTCCAGAGGTTGTGTGTGTGTTGGGGCGGGTTATGGGACGACTAGGGTTGATATTATGAAGTTTAGGAGGTCAGACATTGTATTTATAGTCGTTTTTAGTCGTCCAGCACGTAACACGCGATTGTGCAGCAGCTATACGCGATTAGGGCTCCTAATCGCATGAAACTTCATGCAATTAGGGCCTAATCGCCCCTAAGGCATGCAATTAGCATGCTAATCGCCTCCAATGAGGCCCAATCGCCTCCCCTATAGGCGATTAGCCTCCCCTAATCGCCTATAGGGGTTGGTTCCTTGTATTTTGCGCGTTAAACCCCGTTTTAACATATGTTAACACATTTTCACATACCGACAAGTCACATAATGATTGTAAACACATAACACTTGCAAACAAACATATTCACACTCGTTCACCAATTCCCGGGACTCGAGACTTGTATGTTCCCTATGCTCTGACGATTCTACGAATCGTCACCACTTGTACACTTGGTTAAGGACTGACATCTAATGAACTTCTAGACTAACATCCGATGATCCTCTATACTGAACTAACAGTTCCTGAACCATAACACGACTTAACTAACCCAGTTAAGTACCATATACGCGTGACTCGCTAAGGTAGACTTTCATCTAGACAACGTTGTTAACCAGAATTTGCCGGGTGTCACACCTTTTAGCCAAAGGGCCTAAAGACTCTGAGTGATCCTTACAACCCTCTTCCCATGCCAATCTTCCGCACAATATCTCAAATAAAACCACACCAAACGAATATATATCTGATTTTTCTGTTAGGAAACCGTACTGCTTGTACATTGGGTCTTGGTAGCCTAATGTATCGCAAGCACTGCCAGTGACATGTTTCGTGTCCTGATGTAATGACACTAATGAAGTAAACTCGATATTGGAAATCTTTGCCTTCCAATCATCATTTAGTAGAATACTAGAGCTTCTGATCCCTCTGTGTACTATCTTATTCATTGCTACAGCATCTTGATGAAGAAATTCCAATCCACGTGCAACATCGATGCATATCTTGTGCCGTTTTGTCCATGTAAGATGAGCATCTTTTAAATACTTATCAAGACTTTTGTTAGCCATATGCTCGTAAACAATGTTTTTTTCATCTCTTTCGTTACAATATCCGACAAGATCAATGATATTCTCATGCTTTTCAACAATGGATATCTTGTGGAAGGTTCAAAACCATATATCTTGGGTTCCCAGTCATTATCCAAAAATAGTTTAGAGCTACTAATGTTGCAATGTATGAAATCATAATGGATGTAATTCAATGCATTAGCAACCCCTAAACATATTTGAAGTCTTCGAGCCCATGTGAGATTTGGATCATTTAGATGTTGGTCAAGAGTTCCATGAAATGATTGCTTGTAAATTATTATCTCTTCATTATTCTCATCACAAAGCCAAAAGGAAGAAACGATATTTTTATGTTGGAGACTCTTAAGCATTAAAATCTCCGTTTCCGGTGCGTCTCCATGTCTGTACTTACAATCTAATCTGCGTACTGCGAAATTCACCCAATTCCCATACTGCAAGAGTTTTCCTTTGTACACCTTTCCTAATGCACCTTCCGTAATGAGATTTTCATCAGAAAAGTTGTTGGTGGCAGACAGTATCTCTTCAAGTGTATACCCCTAAGTAAATCGAAGAATAAAAAAGATTATATTCTTAAATATTTTTTTATCTTTAAGAGGCTTTAATTCATAATTCATTTTTAATATACGATAATAAAAAAAGAGTATCTAAAATTAAAATAAAAATGGAAAACAGAAGCTAATAAACTAATAAAAAATGACAAACCGTAATATCCTTTGTACCAATTGTGTATATAGATATTAGGGTAAAGCATATACTTTAGCGACTGTTACAAAGTAAGCTAGCCACTACAAATACAAAATGATGTTTAGGAAAATACATATAACACATATATTTCGAAGTATGCTTCTCAACAATAACATATCATTTCATTCAAATCCTTGATACTTTAGGCACTAAGGGGGGCCTAGGTTCTCAAGATCTCATGAATTAATTCCATCTGAAGTTAGGACTAATAGGAGGAGATATAATGTATCTCATACAAATCATGTTTGTAAATTAAGAGATGATGTGCCTTTTATTCCTCCGATTTTCCAGCTCAAATAGGTTGTAAGTTTTGTCTATTTTAGGGTAGCAAGAGTTGCAGTAGTACCTGTTTGCCATCTAAAATCTGTAGTGCCTCCTTGTGTGCTAAAAGCGAAACTCCCACTTTTTCCTGCAAAAACAAGTTATATTTAAAATATACTTGTGATTCTCATTATATCGATTCCATAAATGACAAACACATTTCTGTAACACTAAATTTTAAAGGGATGTGTTAAACTAAGCAGTTAACTCGGCCGATATATCGGTGATATATCACGGATATATTGGTTATCGGTCATCAACCGAGATATCGGTATAAAATATCAGTCAAAATATCGGTGATATTTAACCGATATATCACTGATATTCCCGATATGAGCACCTTTCTTCTTGGTTCTTCCATTCATCTTTCTTCTTATTGCTATTATTAGTGTTTTAAGTCTTAATTGTTAATTGTTAGTGTTGAATATTAGTGTTTTAAGTCTGAATGAGTTCCCACTTGCTACAATTGTTAGTGTTTTGCAAGTTATAAAAGGTTTATTTGTTAATGTTAAGGGAGTATATTGGGTTGTTTCTGTTAAATTGTTATATATATAAATTTTGCATGATATGAAAGTTACCGATATCTCACCGCGATAACCAATCTCTCAAATATCGGTCCTGTTGGGCTATATTTAAGTAGGTTTACGCTTGTCTTTATTAAGCCTGTTTGTATTAATTGGGCTTAGTTTAGTTAATGGGCTTGGGTTAGGCCATGTGGGCCAAAGGCTTTAGTGGACCCTATATAATGTTTTGTTTGATTCATTGTTAGGGTCAGACATTCATTAGACTTTCATAATCCTCTGATTTTGTAATTCTCTGGCCACCACCTTGTACCAGACAATCCTAGAGATTGTGTGCAAGGTGAAGCAGCAGTTCTATTGATTTCATCGGTTTTAATCTTTTGTTCTTCACATTCAATCTTGTTTTCCGCACTCGATTGTTTGTTTGATACCCGGTAGAGAAGATCTTGGACTTACAATTGGTATCAGAGCCATTGAAGCCATTCAAGGGCTCGGTTTGGTATCATTCGAAGAACAATCGAAAGAAGAATCGTTGCTGCTGTGCTCATGATTTGAAACAGGTTTATTCGTATCTAGTTTTTAATTTTATTTATCTAATCATTTTTTTTTGTGTTTTAATTTTTGTTGACAGATTTGTTCTTGTTAAGAATTCTGAAAAACTTAAATAACATCAAGAAAAGTCACAAAAAGGTTGTTTGATCTTGTTTTTGGAGATTGTCAAAGGTGTTTGCACTATTTTAGGGGTGATTGGTTATTGGAAAGATATCATAAATAATTTCAAGTCGACTGATTGATTGGTGATTATCATTTCAATTTGGGGAAAAAAGTTTCGGTGGTCCCTTATCATTCTTTGGAAAGAGCTTTAATTCTTTAAAAAAAAAAAAAAAAAAAAATTACAGCTGTCAACTACAATCAATAGGAAGCAGATCTGTTTGGGAACAGTGCATCATCATCCGAGAACATAGAAGCTAGAGCCTACTCGAGAACAGCACGTCACCTCGAACACCCGCCACATCAGGTTGAACTTGAGGTTGAACTCAGGGTTGAAGGTTGAACTCAGGGTTGAGGTTGAACTCAGGGTTGAAGGTTGAACTCAGGGTTGAAGGTTGAACTCAAGGTCGAACTCAGGGTTGAACTCAAGGTCGAACTCCACGTCGAACTCAGATATTAGGTCGAACTCAGCCTTGAACGTCGAACTCAGCTGTCTTGGTCGAACTCCCACATCGAACTCACCCCGGTCGAACTCAGCTCTCGAGGTCGAACTCACCTGACTCAAGGTCGAACTCACTACTCGAACACTCGAACTCTCCTCAACACACGCCACGTCACTCGAACACCCATCTTTAACTCGAACTCACCCTACCCGTACACCCAGATCCACGCCACACCCACCTGCAACCAAACCAATACCCATCAAAAACTCACCTCAATACAACCTACCACCCGGTCACCCAGATCCGGAAACCTGACCCGACCCAAAAACACTGATAAAACCAAAACCCACCTGCATCTTACCCGTACCCACCACCCTTTGACCGGAACCCGCTGCTCCGGAAATCGTCATCACCATCGTCACAGCCGTCATCCATCCGTATCCCAACCCAACCCGTAAACCAAACCCACATCTGGAAACTTTTTGACTCCGTAAAACCCACCATACAACCAGAAACCCAGAAGCTTTAACCACCATACAACCGGACAACCATCACTCCGTCACAACCAGTCATTATCACCCGTACCTACTACCAAACCCAACACAAAAACCCGAACCCACCTTCACCACCGGACACCGTTTCTCTTTGCCGAACATAACCCACAACTCGGACACCCGTTATCCTTCTCATCGTAGACCCATTATTCGAGATTTTATTGTTCTTGTTGTGTGGAGGGAAATTAAAAGGAAGAGGATATTGGAGCAGAAAGGAAAGTTGTTTGAGTGTTGTTTATCTTTCTGTAGTGAGAGAGAGAGAGAGAGGCGTTGGATTTGTGAGAATTGATAGAGATTGTATGATTTCAGAATTGTGAAGAAGAAAGGGTTGATCTTGTTTTGATTTAAGAGAGAGGTGAGAGTTTTGAAGAGAGTCACGTGTGAGAGATAGAGAGAGTGAATAGAAGGTTAAAATTATTTGTGAAGAGAGAGAAGACAAAAATACTACTCATTTTTGTTGAGTAAGGTACACGAAAAGGGACAAGAAGAGTAGGAGCAGGTTATTGAGAGTTGTAATAATTAAAGAGATTTGGACAAATCTTTGGGAAGAGCAATCACATAGCTCTTAAAGGGTATAATAATAATAATAATAATAATAATAATAATAATAATAATAATAATAATAATAATAATAATAATAATAATAATAATAGTATTAGTATTATTTGGAGTGTGCAAGTTTAATTTGGGGGGGTTGACTGTTGGACGTCCGGTGCTCGTCTTAAGATTTTGGTGAAACGTCTAGATTTTTGGGGGATCACTATTCAAAATTAAAATGTCTTCTCAAAGTAAGGTGTTTGAGCAGAGACTTGAAGGTTTCAGTTACACTCCTGGTGAAACCGTGGAAGCAATTATTGGCAGATTTTCCGAACTACTGTCAGACATAAAAATTGCTGAAATCATAGTGTCAAATCGATGGGTCAACAAAAGTCTTCTCGACGCTTTGAAAAGAATTCCAGATGAGCCAACATGCAGCTGGTTTAAGTATGTCAATTGGATTATCACAGAAACAAGTTGGTCCAAAATGACGTCGGATGAGTTAATCTTACTTGTCAAAGAACATGCTGAGCGTGCAAAGCTGACGACTCAAAGCAACACCTCTGCTACAACATGCTCATCTGCCTCTGACACTTCATCTTCAAATTCAAAATTTGACTGCTCACCCGCTCTCGCTGCTCCTGCCGCTCCCGCTGCTTCTGTCGCTCTCGCTGCTCCTGGCGCTCTCGCTGCTCCTGTCACATCTGCTGCTCCTGCCGCTCACGCTGATCAAGCTTTCATGGCACAACAGAATGACCATGTGCCATCCGCATCTGAGGTACACGCTGACATTTTAGCTGAATCATGTTGCACTGAACGATGCAGGTTAAAAATTAAAGGTTTTAGAGAAGAAACTCTCTCTGCATACAAGCAGCTTGAATACGAGAAAATGGCCACTTGGGATATTAAAAAGAAATTTAATTCTTATAAAGAAATGGTCGAACAACAAAAACTCGATATCAAGCGCTTGCATCAGGAAGTGAGTGATCACAAGTGTCGATATTTACATTTCAAACGACTGTCTGATACTTTGACCGCGGAATTGATCGACTTAAAATCTAAATTTGAAAATGCCGATTTTCATTTTAAAAAGTTCGATTGCTCTAGTCCCAAAGTTGAAAAAATGATCAATACCCAGTTAAGGTTAAGACCAAAGGACGTGAGGAATAAGGGAATTGGATTTGTGGAAATTCCTCCACCTTTCAATGAAAACTATTCTTCAATTCCTATGTCGGATGAAGAGTTGTTGGCTCTGCCTGTTAAAGGATACGGTCCTCCAATAGAAGAGCCAACCAGTCGACCATCGAGGGATCAAGATGAGATCTCCAAACCTAAATCAGTCCCTGTCCGAATCTCTAAACCCAAGAACAAACAACCTAAGAAGGAGCAGGCTCCATCAAAAACCTTTGTCAAGTCTCAAGATGCTTCAAAGCAGACCGAGACGTTAAATTTTGAGAAAAATAAAGAAATTGACAGAGTTTTTGATGTGAGGAGAGATGAAGTTCCAGTTTCAAATGACACAAATGAATTGAATAATGTCTTAAAAGAAACCGTTTTTGAAACTGAACCGAAAATTGAGCAAATTGAACCGACCGGCCAATCAGACTCAAATGTGCCCTTTGAGTTTGATTTCATGAAAACATTCAAAAAGATTTATGAAGAGTACAGGGCACCACAGACCGTTGAACCAGGTGCCCCGCCAACTTTTGAAAGTGACTCCAAATGTGAATCACCCAAAACAACCGACTCTGAGAAATCAGTGTCAGTTGAATCGAGTGAATCCAGCTGTGAGTCCTCTAGAGCAGCTGAGTCAACGGGGGATTCAGCAGAGTCGCCACAACATGTTTCTGAATCAAGTGGCTCGGCTGAATCAAATGACACACCCTCGACTGAGCCAGAACAATCTGAAGAATCTGTGAGCTCAAGGCCAGTCGAGATTAAACAAGAATGTGAGGATCCCTCATCCATGACTGTTGGCACAGGTGTGGTAAAGCCAATAGTCCCTGAATTTAAATGTGTGAACATTACTGATGCTTCTACTTCATGTGCAGATTTAGAAAAAGTAGAGGTTAAGGTTGAGGGGGATGATATTGTTTGCTCTGAAACTGCTGATGTTTGTTCGAAAACATCAAAATTATCTGCTAATGCTGTACCATACGTACAAAAGGCTGTTTCTGAGCTATCTGTTATTGGCACAACTGATAAATATGTGCCACCACATAGAAAAACTACCTGTGCTAACTCTTCTGAACAGGTTACTGAAGTTAAACAGAAAGCTCAAGGACAGTCATCATCACAAGCACAATCTTGTTCACACGGGTGTTCAAGATGTTCTAAGCAAAGCAGGAAGACTGGGAAGCCTGCAAACAAATCATCCAACAGATCCCATCACTCACATTCATCAGTGGGATCGAACAGACCGGGCTATACTCCATATGCAAAGAAGCAAACATGCTACACCTGTGGAAGACCCGGTCACATTGCAAGGAACTGCACAAGTCGTCCTTATGTGCCCTACTATAGACAATATCAGAAGGTTATTCCTAGGGATAACTACTACTCCAAGCCAATGAAGGTTGAAAAACCTAAGGCAAGGAAGAACATGAATCCCAAAGTTAAACCGTCTGATGGAGACTGGAATGCTGCCAAAAACAAGCGAAAGGTTGTTCCTCCACAGAAATCAAAACAACCTGAGAAACTGAAAGCTGCTACTCCGAAAGTGGCAACACCGTGTGCTAAGCCTAAACAAGTCTGGAAAGCAAAGGCGGCAGCTACACCAGTCCTAAATGAGAAGCAGGACATGTGCTTGAGAGAAGTGTCTTACATTGACGCTTCAGGAGTGCCCAGGACCGCGATGGCCTGGGTACCAATGTTTAACTAATCTTTTTTCTTAGTGCAGGGACATCCAAGGAGGATTGCCGACGACCACTGGTATGTTGATAATGGTTGTTCCAAGCACACCACAGGTGACATCTCTCTATTATACGTTTATTTTAAATTCTTAAACAGTGAGTATGTTTCCTTTGAAGGAGACAATGGAGGTAAAATCAGCGAAAGAGGTACACTCAAAACCTGATGCTTTTTATTTTGAACGTAATTGGTCCTTGAATCGAGAATGGTTTTAGAAAAACACAAAAATATTTTTCTTAGTTTTAGGTTGCAAATTTGTTCTTTAAATTTTCAATTTTAAGCACAAATTTAGGGGGATATATATCCTCAGAAAAATACAAAAACAATAGAAAATTTCAAAAATGAGAATTTCATGGTGCGAAAAAGAAGAAATGATAGTACATCAGCTGTTGAAATGACACACCTTAAAATCGAAAAGAAAATTAAATCAGGTGTGATTGCAGCTCCATTATATGATGTACTGGCAGGCAAACTGCACTACGAACTCAGTCCAAAATTAATGATAAATATAAAGGACTGTGTAACTTGTGGGGAACACATCATCGGCGTATGATTTTATGGTCTTAAATCTTGCGTTGATAGATTGCCAAAGTCTGAGATTTCAGGTCTTTAAATTGTTGATACATTTGGGGATGTCCTGGCTGCCCTTCTGCTGCATCCAGATATATGCTGACCTAGGCACAGTCAGGACGTCTTAAAAGAGCAATAAGGAAATGCCAAAACCCATATTCTCAAAGAGAATTCAAGCTAAAGGCACAAATCAAAAGCCTAAAGCAACGATCATACCGAAACATTTGGTATTTGCCCTAACCCTGGTCGAGAATCCATCGGTCTCTCTGTTGCATCTAGATATATGCAGACCTGATCACCGATGATCTTGACCTTGTAAAACATACAGATGTCAACAATTTACTCACCTGTTATGAAGAAGCTTTGTGCATACCTTGATCGCGGGGGTATGTCATGATGTGGGACACACAGTTATTTCGGTCTAACACACGTTAAGAAAATAAGAAAATATCGGACTTGAGGACGTGTGTGTATGTTTGTTTAAGTGGATAAACGATGCTGGTAATCGTCTTGGACTGCTTTCTGACACATTTATAAGTTTATCAGAACAAATATACTAACGGTGTGTTACAATTTGACAAAGCTGATATGATCTTCTTACACATGATTCTCACCAAAAAGATGCATTGTAATTAGTTTGAAGTTTTATTTTAATTTGTTTGTTTTCTTTTATAAAAATTAACCATTCTTGAGGATTTGACCGACTCTCAAACAAAATTCAGATTTTTGAGGTTTTAAAATTGAAGTACACTGATGTACTTGGTGTTCATGTATATACTGGACCCTCTGTTGCATAAAATTGTTTGCTCACAAAATTCTGAGAATTTGCAGAATTTTATTCGAATCAAGAAACAGGGGTTGATGAAGAATGAAAGAGTTCCAGTTGCTGACAAGCATGAATATCCACACTGAGAAGATGTACCCGAGTCAGAAGAACCTGAAGTGAATCATCTTTTGACAATGAAAGTACAAGTGAAGAAGTACCTGAAAAGTTGCTTGAAAGAGAAGATTGACAAAGAAAAGAGCTTTTGAGAATCCTCCTCTCACGTTCTCTTTTAGCAATATGTTCAAGCAAAAGCTGATGATGATTAAAGTTGTGAAGCTACCTCCAAGAGAACAAGAAAGAACCCAAGATTGGAAGATCAAGATCTGAAGATTCTTCCTACTAAGCCATGATAAAGACAGCATAAACCTAGGGGGATATTGTTGGGCTATATTTAAGTAGGTTTACGCTTGTCTTTATTAAGCCTGTTTGTATTAATTGGGCTTAGTTTAGTTAATGGGCTTGGGTTAGGCCATGTGGGCCAAAGGCTTTAGTGGACCCTATATAATGTTTTGTTTGATTCATTGTTAGGGTCAGACATTCATTAGACTTTCATAATCCTCTGATTTTGTAATTCTCTGGCCACCACCTTGTACCAGACAATCCTAGAGATTGTGTGCAAGGTGAAGCAGCAGTTCTATTGATTTCATCGGTTTTAATCTTTTGTTCTTCACATTCAATCTTGTTTTCCGCACTCGATTGTTTGTTTGATACCCGGTAGAGAAGATCTTGGACTTACAGGTCCTTGATCGATATCCGATATTTTACTGCATTAACTGCTTAGGTGTTAAAGTAACAGCCAAAATTAGTGTTTTAACATCCATAATAATACAGATAGAGCACGATACATGTATAGGGTTTTCACAAACAACTAGGACACATATATATGTCACAATATGCCTCATATATGGGTTTTCACTTTTCACAAACAACTAGGACATGTGATTGGCGTCAAACGATGCAATCGCAAACCCTATACGCCCAAAATAGCTATAGATGTGGCGTATAATGGGTGATTGACCGTTCTTAGATCGATAAGTGTTTTTCTGCACTAGTAAGTTTTAGATTGATCAGACAACAAGAACAAGTGTTTTCTCAAATCACTAAGAGTGGCAAAATAAAACTTATTGCTTAAGTAATGTAAGAACAATAAGAAGAAACAAAATACTCAAGCTCCAAAGTATATTACTCTCAAGTGTGAGAATGTTTACAAGTGAAAACCAGTACACACACTAGTACACACTACTACAACAGAGAATGATTTGTACTTATCGAACTAACTGTCGGTACAATGTTGGTTGTCTACTAGAACTAATCTACATGGTTAATTCTAGAAAGATCAATACAAACATTGGTCATAAAAACAAATAACTAAGATGATAATAACGTGATTGGCTAGCACGCGGTAGACAAAACAACAATCTGCAGGAACAGTCTTAGTGGTATGGTAATGCTAATGACAGTTGTCAGTAGTGGAGTGTGGTCGGGGCACTACCTGACATGACATTCTTGTAGCGGCAGAGATTAGTGGCACGACTGAGAATCAATAAATGCCTTATTCAGTGGTGCGCGCGAACTTCTACGTTAGATGTTTTTAGCAGTAGTAAGCTACAACAGGAGTAGTGTACTTCAGTAGTACTTCAGTTTAGCATTTTGGTGAGCATCAGCCTTTATTATACCCAACTATACAATGAATGAAATTCGAAAAAAGAAATTGAACTTACTTCACTACGAGATTCCAATCGATAAATTAACTCAAGGAGCACGAAAATAATAATCAATGAATATACTAAAATATTCAAAACCGAAAGTTGATTTAGTAGGGCAAGGACCTCATACAATAGAATGCAAAAGTCCAAACATAATAATGACTCTACCGGATACTCTTAGAGGCTGTTTGACACATAGTTACCTAATTCGCTGTTCGCTCTAGCACGGGTACGCGGTCTGGGTACACAATTCGCTAGAGGAGACATATTTGGTATGGAAGGGGTTTCATTTCGGTACTAAACGGCACAGTGTACAATGTTGTCCGGTTCGGTGTACCCATAGTAAAACAAAAATTACCGAATTCATTAATCCAAATTAATCAGAACATAATTTTTATGTATAATTTTTAGAAAAAATTATATATATATATACATATACAATTAGCAACTTGGGTCACCTCTAAGAGTCACCACCCTTTATCATCACTTGGCACCGTTTCACAAATTAATTAGTTAGGTCACCTCTAAGAGTCACCACCCTTCATCATCACTTGACACCGTTTCACAAATTAATTAGTTGGGTCACATCTAAGAGTCACCACCCTTCATGATCACTTGGCATCGTTTCACAAATTAGTTAGTTGGGTCACCTTTAAGAGTCATCATTCTTCCCCATCACTTGGTACCGTTTCACAAATTAGTTAGTTAAGTCACCTCTAAGAGTCACCACCATTCCTCATCACTTGACACCTTTCCACAAATTAATTAGTTAGTTAAGTCACCTCTAAGAGTCACCAGCGTTCCTCACCACTTGACATCTTTTCACAAATTAATTATCAACGTTAATCTCCTCTAAAAGTCATCACTCTTTCCTACAATTAGCAACTTGGGCAACTTCTAAGAGTGACCACCCTTCCTGTCCCTTCCCACCGTTTCACAAATTATTACACATACAATTTGCAACACCATAGCACAAAAAACAATACATATCATAAAGCACCGTTCTGACTTGCAAGGTTTTTTTTTCTTATTTCCAAATGCATTTGATTTTAATAACCCGCTCCAATATCTTTCTTTCCCACATCTCATTTTCAACAACACAATTTATGATTGTTTGCAACCATTTCCAAATTCATCTTTCATGTAAGGTTTCTTTATTGTTCCTTTGAATAACGAACAAGTTAAAAAAAACCAACGAAGAGGTGCATATTATTGTAGAATCCTAACCTATGCGTTGCATCTTTTATGGAACTGTCGCTTGTTGTGGTAGCATCCCCGGAAAAGGGACATCAATTACCACATAACTGCTACATTCATAAATCACCGGATAATTACAATAGGAATCATAAAATGCCAAAATTTTCCACCACGAGACCGCGACTTTAATTTGGTAGAATTGGCCGGCAATCCCAAATAAAAACATCTATACCATATTATGTATACCCTATTACAATTACTGATTGATGATGATCGCTCATTCAATTCCTTTTCTCGTCTGCAATTATTATAAGTACATAAGAATTGAGAGTGCAGATTCCTCTTTGGTCTTGGTCTGATTTTGAAGATTAATATGAAGATTGGTTCATTTGAATTGGAAAATCGCATTGTTCGTATGAACGAAATTCACATCGATTCGATAATATTGTTTAAAATCAAATTGGTGTTTTGTGGAAACAAAAAAAAATCATATTTCGTTTAATCATAAAACATCAAAAGAAAAACTTTTGAACCGATCATACAAAATAAATATTTTGTCGGAATGAAAATCATAAACAACCTTGCAGAAAAGGAGTCTGAGCGGTGTTTTGAATTTATCACAAGTCAAAAGAGTAAAGTCAAATATCGAAGGAAAAAACATGATGTTATGAGTGCTTAATTTTTTTTATTAAAATAGAAATTTTAATACATCTAATTTCAAAAGAAACAACCGAACAAATAAAGCCACAAAAAGAAAAAAAAAATTGTTTACTTAAAAAATAGTTTATTTAATTATATTTCTTAAACTATGTAAGACGTTGAAATTGAAGATTTTTGTTGTTGAATTAGGTTTTACCTGGACAATTTGTTTTGTAATCAAATATATAAATGCAAAATTTTATTTATATTTGACATTATTTCTTTTATTTGATTAGGTTTTATTGTTTGAATAAAAAGAAAATTAGTTTTCTGTTAATTGAGTTTGGTTGATTTTTCTTTTAGGTTATTTTAAAATATGCAAAATATGTAATTTGTATGTTGTGAGCAAGGCAATTTCAAATTTAAAAAAATATAACAACATTTTCAATACAAAGTTAGGACCCCAAAATTCGGGTCATTCCCAAACACTTTGTCTTTTAAAGTAGAATGTTTTAGGTGTGTTGGTGTAGGTTAGGGATAATGCAAAAGAAGATAAAAATAAAAAGAAAAGATGGTTCGAATAAAGTTAAGAATTTTCGCACTCATATGATGATACTAAAACATTCATAATCAAGATCCCGCCGCAACGCGCGGACAAGCGCAACTCATTATATATATATATATATATATATATATATATATAATGTAAATTTCATACTTTTTATGTTAGAATATAATTACTTGATTTCCACATTTATCCTAAGTATCTATTATATTAGATGTGGCGGTTAACTACCAACCGTTGTGTCGGTTATGTGTCAAGGGACACATCTATTCGTTATGTATAAATATCCGAACACATGTATTCATTTGTAATGTATTGAATCTTTTGTGTCTCAAGAATTCTCTCTCAAATCCTTTCCGTCAATCGATCCTGCGATCTTACATTTGGCATTAGAGCATAAGGTTCATCGGATTGTTCCATTTATCACGAAGAAGAGGATCAAAGTTCAATCCCCTGTTTTCATTCCGAAACAGAGACCGATACAGTGAATTGATTAAACGTTGGAACAAAGAATCAAAGGCCAAACAGGAGTAAGTATATGATCAATACACATATTATAACCGCTAAACAAGAAGAAACAGAACCGGATAAATGATTCCGGCCAAAATTCATTCCTGGCGAGACACCAGAACTAACGAAGAATCATTTAGAATGCAATTAAACGGTTATAACTATCCCTGCCCCTCTTATTATCATAATCAAATACATAAACACTTAATCCAAACCAAAGAATCGAAGCAAAGTGTTATCCCCAGTTTTTTCTTTTGTTCGGTATAAAGTTTTTTTTCCCGCCAAAATTTTATCAATCAAAACAGGTTTTTCTTGAATATGAACATTTACCGGTACAAAACATATTTGTTTATAAAAGAAATATAAAAAAAACATCAAGGATTAAGTTCTTTTTCCAGTTCAAGAAGTGGACCGAAACAGTTGAAGTTTTTTCTCGTATTTGATCGATTAGATTCTTCAATAAGAATCCAGAATCATTTGTTGTGGAACACAGACTGTTATTGTTATCATAGTTGATCAAAACAAAAGAAAAACAAAGTTTTGATCTTGGGCAGTGGAGATTTCGGGGAGAAGGTTTGACTTCCGGATAGTCAACCCACGAAAGTCTTTTGGAAAAATTGCAAGTTAGCGAGGGATATTATATTATAGAACTATATGAGTGTTCGGGTTTATCACTGGTCGAAAAAGAAAAGAATTGAAGTCAGATTTATCAAACAAAAAACAAAGTGGTTTGTTTCTTCATTAATGGTGTTTGAAGATTGAGTGTTATTGGAAAACACCAATCATATTTGTTGGAGGATTATTAAGTCAAAAGGATTAACTTTAAAGTTTAAGAGGAACACTTTTGATATTCAAAGTTTATAAAAACTACATAAGATTAACAATTTTTTTTATTTTATTTATTTATTTATTTATTTTTTATTTTTTTTGATAATTTGTTCTAGGCCTTAAAAAGTATCAAAAACTTGTTAAATCTATATAGTTTTAAAGATAATCAATCTATTTTTGACTTTAAGAAAGAGTTAAAATTTGCTAAGTTTGACAAAGAGGTGGTCAGACAAAGTTCCAAAGGAAGTGTTGGGTAGTCCATATTAGATTTTGATAACAGGAAAGAAAAATAAAAACAAGAGTCCACAGAAGACGCCCGATAAACCCACAATGATGAAAGAGGAGACAGTCACGAAGGAGACTCCCACTTTCAGTCCCCAAACACCGATGTTAACATCTACAAATTACATGATTTGGGTTGTTCGTGTAAAGGCAATATTGAATGCGAATAACCTTTGGGAAGTAGTGGAACCCACAGAAGGAAAGTCCTTGGTTTTAAAAAGCGCTAGGCGCACAAAAGCGACGAGGTCTAAGTGCATCGCGTGAAGCGCAAAGCGCAAAAAGCATGGGATTTTCGTACCCGAAGCGCACACTAATTATATAATTTTTTTTATATATCTCATATATATTCCATGAGTTTTTAGCTTCATTTACGCAAAATATAGCTATAAATAAGGTTTTTATGTGATTTTACCGATATGTACAAGCCAAAAACACCAAGGTACAACATTTTTATGCATAAAAAATACCCAGAATACGTGAGGCGCGCGCCTCAGGCAGAAAAGCGTCTGAAATTTGACAAAAAAGCGCCTGAGGCGTGCGCCTTTGGGAAAAAGGATAGGCGCAAATCCCTGAGGCGCCCTAGACTGCGCCTAGGCGCGCTTTTTAAAACCCAGGGAAAGTCAACGGTAGATGTAAAGAAGATATGGTGATGCAGGTGGCGTCACATTCTACAGCAAGAGAAATCTGGGAAAAATTAAATACAAGATATAATGGAATTGACCGAGTCCAGAAAGCAAGACTTCAATCATTTTGCACAGAATTTGAGATGCTATCAATGAGAGAGACAGAAACCATAGACCAGTTTGCTGGTAGGTTAAGTACAATTAGTACAAAGTCAAAAACCATAGGAACGAAAATTGAAGAGTCAGTCTTGGTACGAAAATTACTGGACTCCGTACCAGAAAGGTTCCTACAGATTATTGCATCCATAGAAAAATATTTAGATATGGATACCATGACGCTAGACGAAGCACTTTGAAGACTTAAAGCTTATGAGGAACGCCTTAAGTCAAGAGACGAGAAGGAATTTGGACCATCGGGTCAAGAGTAGCTATTATTTACAAGGCAAGAGAGAAGACCTTACAGCAACTACAAGAACTACAATCAGAATCGTGGTAGACAGAACTTTAGGAAGTTTAATAAGAGTCAAAGATATGAGAAGAAGAACTTTGACAGAAATGGCCATCAAGATCAGAGAAGTGACGGAAGTTTCAGTAAGAATCGTCATGACAACAGTTACAAGCCCAAAAAAGATACAAGCAATGTAAAATGTTACAATTGCAATGAACTAGGACATATAGCTCCCATGTGTCCTAAACCTCGAAGTAAGCCAGAAGAATCTCACCTAGTAATGGAAGAAGAGGATCCCATATTACTAATGGCAATTGATGAAGAAAGAAACGTATTTCTAGAAGAAAAGAAAATTATACCGGAACGTTATCATAGTGAAGATAATGGAGATGAAATATGGTATTTAGACAATGGAGCAAGCAATCATATGACAGGAAGACGCTCCTATTTCATAGAGTTAGATGAAATGATAGCATGAAGTGTAAAGTTTGGAGATGGATCATGTGTCAACATCAAAGGTAAAGGCTTAATATTATTGGAATGCAACAATGGAGAACAAAGATTAGTTACAAAAGTCTACTACATTCCAACTCTTTAAAGCAACGTCTTAAGCCTTGGGCAAGTAACAGAAACAGGATGTAAAGTAATTATGGAGAATGAATATCTTTGGATAGATGACGCCTACAACAACCTATTGATGAAAGTCCCAAGAGCTAAAAATAGACTCTACAAGGTACGGCTCAGAATAAAAAGTCCAATTTGTTTACAAGCCAGAATAGTTTCACCTGCATGGTTATGGCATGCACGTATGGGACATATGAATTTTGATTCACTAAGACAATTAAGCATAAAAAGAATAGCACGTGGAATACCAAAAATTAAACACCCATCTCAAGTATGTGATGCATATATTACGGGAAAACAAAGCAGACTTCCATTTCCCTCTCAAGCAAATTTTAGAGCTACGAGACCTCTAGAATTAGTACAGGCAGATTTATGTGGACCGATCACCCCCACATTTCTCTAAGGCAAATTTTTTTTGCTTTAATCGCTGCTTTTTATACTAGAATAGTTTTTTTAATTTTTTTTTTAATTTTTTTCAATATACACGTGTATAATTGCTATATACACATATGTATAAATGCAGTATACACATAGGTATAAATGAAAAAAATTAATTGCATAAAAACATGCGATTAAGATAAAAAAAAGTTTTTTGCCTTTATAAGAAATGTGTAGTCCAAATTGGTTCTCTCAGTTTTCAAATAGAGGTTAGTTCTCTTAGGATCCATACCCTATATATAACTTAAAACACTAAAACCAACATAATATTAATTGTAAAAATAGAATTGTCAATATTTTATATTAGAAACATGATCTAATAATAAACCATGAAATCTTTCTACTAGTCCACTTCAACTATGCGATTGGAGTTACTGATCGGATTTAGGGAAGGCGAGTTGCCGATCAGATGTGTATATCTATGTGATTAAAGTTGAATTTAGGGTATGCGGATTCTTCAATTGACGGTTTGGACTTTAGGTGCTAGGCTTTGGACAAAATTTTAAAGGGGACTAGATATTAGGCAGTAAAAGTACTAAAATAGGTCAATGATCCTAACCCTAGAAAATTGGTGAGAAAACCGATATTAAGGAAGCAAAGTATATGTGATCTAGTGGTCAATATTGTCGATAATATCGGTATTGATATTTTGACTGATAATTTATTTAGAGACCGAGAACCGATATATCACTCAGGTTTTAGATGATGCTCATCCTACCTTCCCTTGCAACTTATGGATCACTCTGTTATTGTTCATTCTCAGTTCTCGCATTTCTATGACGTTAACCACTTCCCATAGACCTTGTCATTGAGGATATGACATCATACATGCCTCCCAAGTTGGAATTGTTCAGCTTCTTGATTCCACCAACAACCTAGAACTCTACCATGTTCCACTAGTTTCTCTTTAACTTCATTCGGAAGCAAGATTACATGATCAAATTTGTGATCAAAAAGCAAGAATATATGATCCAATTTGTTCTTGGGATTGGATTGAATTTCTTTGTTGCAATTACCGAAGGGTAACTTGGTATTCAAGGCTCTGATACCGGTTTGTTACATTGTGGAGTTATTTAACAGGCGTACACACACACATATATTTGATCTAAATAGATCGACTATTCATTTAATTCAATAATAGTTCTGAATACAATGAATAAACAAATCTATTAGACTAGAATTACAGGAGCAGCAAGAAACTTTAAATTATTCATAACAGCACGTACATGTGTCAATATTTTGAAAACATATAGATATGGTTGTAGGATTAGGAATCTCAATGAACAAGATTTAGAGACTACGCGAGTGACCGAATCAAAGGTAGAAGCAATGAATCGGTTTGTAGTTAGTCGTGTAACGCTTAGAATGATAAGAAAATGATAAACACAAGATCACACGATAAATGTAACACCCCAACCGATGGCGGAAACATCGAGGTGTCACGTAAGAATGAGTATACAGTAGCACATGGTAACCAAATTTTAATTTAAAATTAATTTAAAGTGCAAATATCCAAAAACGGAAATACATAATGAGTTTCAAGTGGAAATCTAATACATCACAAAAACCAAACAAGCATAGACTTCAAATTGCCTTCTCATGAAAATACTCTAGTCTTCATTCATCATTATTTCCTGTTGAGTTGTAAAAATAGGGGGGGGGGGGGTCAACTAGAAGTTGGTGAGAATACATAAGCCATGTCAAGCAAATAGTTTAAGCATAAAAGTTTAGCAATTCATATGTCTATCGTAAGTTTAAGTCTACATGAATAAACATAATATGTTGAATCCACATAATCAAACCTCCGACTAGTTTAGGCCCATCCCGTCATCCACGGTTCACCTTAATAATATGTTGGAACGATAACAATCACCCACGCTACCTATGAAGGAGGTACACGTATCCGGGTGGGATTGTCAATCCAATAGATCTATTATTGAGTATCGCCGGCTTGGCCATAGCTAATGATTATGTAATGTTGAAACTCGTTGAAACTGTTGTTGTTGTCTAAATCATGAGGCATTAAAGTTTACAACTAGACATGCATGAAGAATTGCTTAAGTAAAATGTTGCAGGTATAAAGAATCGCATAAACATGGTTACGTAAACTCACCTTAGTATAGTATTAAGTCTTGAGAAATAGTATGAGTGTAGCCCAAAAGATTGCCAAGTATTACCCTATGTATAAGGTAACAAATAAGTCTAAGTCTATCTAGTCTACAAGTATATTCTAGGGTTTCGATTTGGGGATAAACATTTGTTGGATTAATAATTAAAATGTTTGATAATTGAGTGAAATTTGATAATTAAATGAACAAAAGTCTTTTTATAAAATTTGAATTTAAGATGGTCACAATAATGTGTTTAAAGTATAAAAATAATTTTTATAAAATTATTTTCTTAAAAATAGAATATTAAATCTATTTATTTCAAATTGTCAAAATTTAACTTTAATATTTAAAAATACTAAAATTAAAGATTTATTAGTTTAAAAATTATATTTCTGTTCCAAATAATCAGAAATAATTTATATAAAATTTTGGTGCAAAAATATTGAAAAATGAATTTATTATGATTTAATTATGATTAAAGCTAACAAAAATTGATTAAAAATATTAAATAAATGATTTTTTAGAAATACAAATCATTTCAGAAAAGTTTATTGTTATAAAAACTCAGAATAATTTTTGTGGAAATTTATAAGATCGTTTTGATATTTTTATAGAATTTTATAAATAAAATAGAATAAAATTGAATTATTTATTATATATATTAAATAAATAAATTTTTGAAAACTAAAAATTGTATGTTAAACTTTTTCATTAGATTAACACAAAATAATTTGTGTAGAATTTTTAAAAGAGTTTTAGTATTTTAAAACTAATTTTAAAATACTAGTAATTATATATATATATATATATATATATATATTTCAGTTTATTTGTTTTTAAAGAAAACAAAACAAAAAGAAAAACGTTGCAGCTGCTGTGGATCGAACCCGCGTGGGCCGGTCTGAGGACACCAGGCACAACCACTTGGTCCAGACCAGTGGTTGTGTTTGGTTTCAGTTCTTTTATATTAAATAACATATGAGAAATCAGTGTTCTTCCCCAATTCATACATACGTGCCCTAGTTTCTGCAATTGATCAAATCACACAACATTAACCCAATTAACCTTAGGGTTAATGTTGTGTATATGCCGAACAATAAAACCCATCAAAAAAATCAGACTTACAAACACGTTTGATGTTGGATTGAACAGTCAAAGCACGAAGTCAAACACGAATCAGAAATCAAGAACAGTGGATTGATTACAGAAATTGGAGGTTGAGAAAGAATGAGTGGCGAGTTGTGATGGTCCAGTGGTGCTTAATTTATAGTGTGGTGGTCTAGATCGTTGATTTGGTATGTTTGACTTCGACTTGAATGTTTGACGCGTCCATGAGTAAAATTGGTAAGATTTGAAGGCTAATTGAACGTGTAATGACTCATAACAGGCCGGTAATCACGATGACATACCAATCCATGATCAATTATGAGTTAATTGCTTTGATTTTGGTAAGTCGTTGGTCACAGTTGACTTTCCAAGTCAACTGGGAGGATTTTGAATTCGTGATATATTAATAAAGTGTTAGGTTTAAAACAAGAAACATGTGTAGAGCAGTTGGTTGTGTAGGTGTGTGTATAAGGGCCGGCTTGGGGCGCGGGTTCGAGTCCCGGCCCAAGCTTTTATTATTTTTGCAATTTAACCACTTATATATGTATATTATATATATATATATATATATATATATATATATATATATATATATAATATTGTATTAGGGTTCCAAAAAAAATGCCACAATAATAATAAAATGCAAACAATAATACTGAAACTTGACGTTTTTATTCATGATAAAAGTAACGTACAAGTTATAAATGCGTAATGTTACAGTCTCCCCTACTTTTAGGAACTTCGTCCCGAAGTTGGAGTTGGAGAGTCTGGTGGAAAGAGATGTGGGTACTTAGACTTAATCTGGTCTTTACGTTCCCAAGTGAACTCTGGACCTCGTTTAGATTCCCAACGAACCTTAACGATCGGAATGCGACTGCGCTTGAGTTTCTTGACTCCAGTATCAACGATCTCGACGGGTTTCTCGATAATGTGCATAGTTTCATCGCTTTGCACATCCTCAAGAGGAACATGGAGGTTCTCGTCTGCTAAGCATTTCTTGAGATTCGAAACATGAAAGGTCGGGTGAACATTGCTTAGCTCAGGTGGAAGATCAAGTTTGTAAGCCACTTTTCCAACCCTGTCAAGAATTTTGAATGGGCCTACGTATCAAGGAGCTAGTTTTCCCTTCCTACCGAAACGAATTACTCCTTTCCAAGGGGATACCTTAAGAAGTACAAGGTCCCCAACTTGAAATTCCAAGGGTTTACGACGTTTATCAGCATAACTCTTCTGACGACTTCTAGCCTTGAGAAGATTATCCTGAATGAGTTGGATTTTGTCTGTGGTTTCCTGGATTAGTTTGGGTCCAGTGATCCGAGCTTCACCAACCTCAGTCCAACAGACAGGTGAACGACATTTACGACCATAGAGTGCCTCGAAAGGAGCCATGTTAATGCTGGCGTGATAACTGTTGTTGTATGAAAACTCAACCAAAGGGAGATGAGAATCCCATGCGCCACCAAAATCGATGACACATGCCCTGAGCATATCCTCAAGTGTTTGGATGGTCCGTTCAGTCTGACCATCTATTTGAGGGTGATAAGCAGTACTCAGGTTCAACTTGGTACCCAAAGCATCTTGTAAAGAATCCCAAAAGTGAGAGGTGAAACGACCGTCACGATCAGATATAATGTCCAAAGGTATACCATGACGACATACGATTTCACTTACGTACATCCTTGCCAACCTTTCCAATGAATACTTCTCACGAATAGGTAAGAAGTGGGCTGACTTGGTCAAACGATCGACGATTACCCAAATGCTGTCAAAACCTTTAGGTGTACGCGGGAGTTTGGTGATGAAGTCCATAGCTATGCTCTCTCATTTCCATACAGGAATTTCTGGTTGTTCGAGCATACCAGATGGTCGTTGGTGTTCAGCCTTGACCTTTGAACAAGTGAGGCAGTTTGCAACCAAAAGAGCAATATCTTTCTTCATACCAGGCCACCAATATGAATAACGAAGATCTTGGTACGTCTTGTCAGCTCCAGGATGAATAGAATAACGAGACTTATGAGCCTCGTTCATGACAAAGGTACGAAGATCATCACGGTCAGGGATCCAAAGTCGATTAAGAAAATAGAGTAGCCCATCAGGTTTGGTTTCAAGTTGAGTCTCAGCACCACAAGACATTTCGTCGTACATGTTACCTTAGGTGACTGAAGTACATTGGGCCTGGAGGATGCGATCCTGAAGATCAGTACGAACTCTCGCACATTGAAGTTTGATACGCTCTTTGCGACTGAGTGCGTCAGCCACAACATTCGCTTTGCCAGGATGGTAGCGAATTTCGCAATCGTAGTCGTTAAGTAACTCAACCCAACGTCGTTGCCTCATGTTAAGATTTTTCTGGTCGAAGACATGTTGGAGACTTTTGTGGTCTGTGAACACCACACATTTGGTCCCATAAAGATAATGTCTCCAAATCTTAAGAGCAAAGACAACAGCGCCCAATTCAAGATCATGGGTGGTATAATTCTTTTCGTGCGTCTTGAGTTGTCTAGACGCATAAGCGATAACCTTTCCCTGTTGCATGAGAACACAACCAAGACCTTGGTTTGATGCATCACAATAGACCACGAAATCATCATTACCATCAGGTAGAGACAAGATAGGAGCTTCACAGAGTTTCAGCTTGAGAGTTTCAAATGCTTCCTCTTGCTTTGGTCCCCACTCATAGGGTTTACCCTTGTGAGTTAAGGCAGTGAGAGGAACAGCGATTTTAGAGAAGTTGGCGATGAATAGACGATAATAACCAGCCAAACCAAGGAAGGAACGGAACTCAGTTGGACTTTTAGGAACACTCCAATTCTTCACAGCTTCGATCTTTGCGGGATCAACATGAATTCCGTTCATATCAATGACATGTCCCAAAAATTGAACTTCCTTAAGCCAAAATTCACATTTCGAGAACTTAGCATACAGTTGTTCTTTCTTTAGGAGACCCAAGATGGAGTGAAGATGTTGTTCGTGATCGGATTTTGATTTAGAGTAAATCAAAATATCATCGATGAAGACGATCACGAATTTGTCGAGGTAGGGTCTACAAACCCGATTCATTAAAGCCATAAACACTGCGGGAGCGTTGGTCAATCCAAAAGGCATGACCATGAATTCATAGTGACCATAACGTGTACGAAAGGCTGTCTTGGGAATATCTTCGTCCTGGACTCTAAGCTGATGATAACCAGAACGAAGATCAATCTTCGAGAAGTAGGTTACTCCTTGAAGTTGGTCGAAGAGATCGTCAATCCTAGGCAATGGATAACGATTCTTGATGGTGAGTTTGTTGAGTTCGCGATAGTCGATACACATCCTGAGAGATCCATCTTTCTTCTTAACGAACAAGACAGGGGCTCCCCATGGAGAAGAACTGGGGCGAAAAAAACCTTTATCAGAAAGTTCCTGCAGTTGACTAGCAAGTTCTTGCATCTCAGAGGGTGCAAGACGAAAAGGAGCTTTGGCGACAGGATTAGCACCAGGAACAAGATCAATTCTAAATTCCACTTGTCGAGCAGGAGGCAAACCAGGTAAATCCTCTGGGAAGACTTCAGGATAGTCCCGAATGATTGGAATGTCTTGGATACTTTTGCCCTTTTCCTTCTTTTCTATCACGTTAGCTAAGAAAGCTGTATACCCCTTTCGTAAGTATTTTTGGGCAGTAGTACAAGACATGAGCTTAAGCTCGCCACAAGGCTTCTCACCATAGATCTTCAAAATCTCACCAGATTCGAGGGGAATGCGTATGACTTTCTCAAAACACAGAATTTCAGCACGATGGGTTGACAACCAGTCCATGCCTACTATGACATCAAAACTTCCAAGATGCATAGGGATTAGATCGATAGAGAAAGTATGTTCGTCGAGGTTCAGCACACAGTTACGAATAATAGAATCGATCGAGATAGACTTCCCATTAGCTACCTCTACTACTAAAGGTTCCTCAAGGTTAGTTTGGGGTAAGTTAAGTAAAGGTTCAAACTTCAGTGATACAAATGACTTATCAGCTCCCGAATCAAATAATATGGATGCATAGTGGTTATTAATGAGAAACGTACCATTCACCACCTCGTTGTTGTCACGGGCCTGGTTAGCATTGAGATTGTAGGCGCGGCCTCGAGCACCTTGGTTCTGGTTGCGGTTCTGGTTTTGGTTGCGGTTTTGGTTCTGGTTCTGGTTCTGGTTTTGGTTTTGGTTACGATTGGGGCAATTGTTGATATAGTGGTCTGGGCTGCCACACTCGTAGCACTGGCCACGAGCAGGTCTGTTGTTTTGTTGGTTGGGAGCTGGGGCATTTCTGGCTGGGTTGTTTTGGGAAGCAGGGGCTTGGCAAGCGTTGGTGTAGTGTCCATACCGCTTACAGTTATTACATTGGCGGCATGGTGTGCCAGGAAGATGGTGGTATTGACAAGTGTTGCAGAGAGGGTGACTCCCGCCATACGGCTTCTTGGCTGGGTTTTGTGCTGCGGGTGGAGTGGTAGCAACCATGTAGTTCCTAGCCTTGCGCTTCTTGTTTCTTGAGGTCTCGGGCTTAACCTCAATAGCGGGCTGAGGAGTGTCTTTTGCAGCAGTCTTCTTAGTGCCCTTGCGGAAGAGAGTACCGTTCTTCACATGATTATCAGTGAGAGTAGCCGCCAGACGTTTGGCTTCCTCCAAGGTGGCAGGATTCCTTCCCCATACTGTGTCCTGGATTTGCGTGGGCAGACCACCGATATACTTCTCGATGGCTACGGGCAGGGGAGTGACTTTGTGGGGCAACAATAAGATAAGCTCGTGAAAGCGGGTATTGTAGGCAAGGTTTTCCCCACTATCTTGAGCAAGGGTGTGGAACTCATCTTCTAACTTCTTGACCTCGTTGCGGGGACAGAACTCATCCTTCATAACCTCCTTGACTTGATTCCATGTCATGGCAAGAGCAACTTCGGCTCCACGAGTACGCTTTTCCTCATTCCACCAAGTGAGTGCTCGTTTGTGAAGAACACTCATGGCGTAACGAACCTTAAAGTTGTCGGGGCACTCACTGTTGATGAAGGTATTCTCAATAACCTCAAACCATTGTAGGAGCCCTATAGCTCCTTCTTCTCCACTGAACTTTGGGGGATTACAGGAATTAAAGTGCTTGAGAGTGCAGGCTGGAAGACCATTCCCATTCCCGTTGTGGTTTCCATTTCCGTTCCCGTTGCCGTTACCGTTCCCATTGTCGTTACCGTTCCCGTTGCCGTTACCGTTCATCTGGATGACTTGAGCTAGTAAATTAGGAACCAGAGTCGCGATTTGCTGCGCCATTTGTTGAGAAATGATCGCAGCCAGTTGGGCATCAACACCATTATTGTTGTTGTTATTGTTGTTGTTGTGGTTAGCGTCGTGGTTGTTGCTATTCAATTCATCTTGATTGTCACCATTGTTAATGCGAGTGCTGTGACGTGGAGGCATGATCTGTAAGAGACACAATGAAATGAATGAGGTTATATAAGGAATGTAATCATTTATTCATTAATTAAAACGAATAAACGAAAACGTTGACTTATCAAAGATTCTAAATTCTAATAACATATGAAGACATGCTTTAGCCTATAAGTGAACACTCATCCCGAGAATTCCCAGGTAGGCATCCGGGTCCCTCGTCTGATTGGGATATATGCGCAATGCCAGCCAAGACAGAAGACTCAGAATACAGGCGTTCACCCTTCCTGATTGCACGTGTTCGTTATTAAAATCTAGAACTTCGACGAGATCTCAAGGGGGTTCAGGTTAAACCTGAGGATTTTTGTCCTATTAATCTAATGGTGGATCAGGATTGCAGCAGACGAATAAGAGTAGTCACTTGTAGGCTTAGGGTTGTATAGGATAGGGATAAGAATAGGGAAACAATTAGGGTTACAAGTAAGAGAAGCAAGTACTGTTTAAGTCCCTAAGGTTATAGTCTAGATTATTTTCTAATAACCTAATTCCCTATAACCAAGGCTCTGATACCAATCTGTAACACCCCAACCGATGGCGGAAACATTGAGGTGTCACGTAAGAATGAGTATACAGTAGCACATGGTAACCAAATTTTAATTTAAAATTAAATTAAAGTGCAAATATCCAAAAACGGAAATACATAATGAGTTTCAAGTGGAAATCTAATACATCACAAAATCCAAACAAGCATAGTCTTCAAATTGCCTTCTCATGAAAATACTCTAGTTTTCATGCATCATTATTTCCTGTTGAGTTGTAAAAATGGGGGGGGGGGTCAACTAGAAGTTGGTGAGAATACATAAGCCATGTCAAGCAAATAGTTTAAGTATAAAAGTTTAGCAATTCATTTGTCTATCGTAAGTTTAAGTCTACATGAATAAACATAATATGTTGAATCGACATAATCAAACCTCCGACTAGTTTAGGTCCATCCCGTCATCCACGGTTCACCTTAATAATATGTTGGAACGATAACAATCACCCACGCTACCTATGAAGGAGGTACACGTATCCGGGTGGGATTGTCAATCCAATACATCTATCATTGAGTATCGCCGGCTTGGCCATAGCTAATGATTATGTAATGTTGAAACTCGTTGAAACTGTTGTTGTTGTCTAAATCATGAGGCATTAAAGTTTACAACTAGACATGCATAAAGAATTGCTTAAGTAAAACGTTGCAAGTATAAAGAATCGCATAAACATGGTTAAGTAAACTCACCTTAGTATAGTATTAAGTCTTGAGAAATAATATGAGTGTAGCCCAAAAGATTGCCAAGTATTACCCTATGTATAAGGTAACAAATAAGTCTAACTCTATCTAGTCTACAAGTATATTCTAGGGTTTCGATTTGGGGATAAACATTTGTTGGATTAATAATTAAAATGTTTGATAATTGAGAGAAATTTGATAATTAAATGAACAAAAGTCTTTTTATAAAATTTTAATTTAAGATGGTCACAATAATGTGTTTAAAGTATAAAAATAATTTTTATAAAATTATTTTCTTAAAAATAGAATATTAAATCTATTTATTTCAAATTGTCAAAATTTAACTTTAATATTTAAAAATACTAAAATTAAAGATTTATTAGTTTAAAAATTATATTTCTGTTCCAAATAATCAGAAATAATTTATATAAAATTTTGGTGCAAAAATATTGAAAAATGAATTTATTATGATTTAATTATGATTAAAGCTAACAAAAATTGATTAAAAATATTAAATAAATGATTTTTCAGAAATAAAAATCATTTAAGAAAATTTTATTATTATAGAAACTCAGAATAATTTTTGTGGAAATTTATAAAATCGTTTTGATATTTTTATAGAATTTTATAAATAAAATAGAATAAACTTGAATTATTTATTATATATATTAAATAAATAAATTTTTGAAAACTAAAAATTGTATGTTAAACTTTTTCATTAGATCAACACAAAATAATTTTTGTAAAATTTTTAAAAGAGTTTTAGTATTTTAAAACTAATTTTAAAATACTAGTAATTATATATATATATTTTAGTTTATTGGTTTTTAAAGAAAACAAAACAAAAAGAAATAGGTTGCAGCTGCTGTGGATCGAACCCGCGTGGGCCGGTCTGAGGACACCAGGCACAACCACTTGGTCCAGACCAGTGGTTGTGTTTGGTTTCAGTTCTTTTAAATTAAATAACATTAGAGAAATCAGTGTTCTTCCCCAATTCATACATGCGTGCCCTAGTTTCTGCAATTGATCAAATCACACAACATTAACCCAATTAACCTTAGGGTTAATGTTGTGTATATGCCGAACAATAAAACCCATCAAAAAAATCAGACTTACAAACACGTTTGATGTTGGATTGATCAGTCAAAGCACGAAGTCAAACACGAATCAGAAATCAAGAACAGTGGATTGATTACAGAAATTGGAGGTTGAGAAAGAATGAGTGGTGAGTTGTGATGGTCCAGAGGTGCTTAATTTACAGTGTGGTGGTCTAGATCGTTGATTTGGTATGTTTAACTTCGACTTGAATGTTTGACGCGTCCATGAGTAAAATTGGTAAGATTTGAATGCTAATTGAACGTGTAATGACTCATAACAGGCCGGTAATCACGATGACATACCAATCCATGATCAATTACGAGTTAATTGCTTTGATTTTGGTAAGTCGTTGGTCACAGTTGACTTGGCAGTTGACTTTCCAAGTCAACTGGGAGGATTTTGAATTCGTGATATATTAATAAAGTGTTAGGTTTAAAACAAGAAACATGTGTAGAGCGGTTGGTTGTGTAGGTGTGTGTATAAGGGCTGGCTTGGGGCGCGGGTTCGAGTCCCGGCCCAAGCTTTTATTATTTTTGCAATTTAACCACTTATATATGTATATTATATATATATATAATATTGTATTAGGGTTCCAAAAAAATGCCACAATAATAATAAAATGCGAACAATAATACTGAAACTTGACGTTTTTATTCATGATAAAAGTAACGTACAAGTTATAAATGCGTAATGTTACAATAAACAGGCAACAATTCGACGTGTATTGGATAATATGCAAAAGTTATCAAATGAGGTGCTCAAGGGTCCTATTTATAGTTGTCCTCCTTATGCCTAGAGGCTTCCAAGCGTAAGGGCTCCTACGCCTGAGGTTCTAGGCGTATGAAGGCTCATACTCCTAAACCAATATACAAACCATAAATATCGTCATTTAAGTACAAGAAATGCTACCCTATCAATATGAAACACATCAAAACACTAACATTGACTAGGAACCTAGCTAGGGACACACCCAAAGGTGCATTTACAAAATGCCCCTTGGACCTAGCTACTTAAAACAACAAAAATGATATTCAAAATCTTCACAGCATCACAGCCAATCAGCACACCGCAACTTCAGACTTCCAACACATGAAACTTCGACCAATCGCATCCCGAATGAGCTTTCTGAGCAGATCAGTATCGAATAATCTTTTGAAATTCCCAAGCTTTAGCTTTATATTCATCTTGATAATGGATAGGACTGTAGTAGAGAGCTTTAATATCATTCTCCAAACAGTTAACTAGCCACATCAGGTCATACACTTTGATTTTCCTACAGATCTTCGACTCATTCTTAACACGATCAGCACTTCAGTTATGGGGAAATCATAGTAGCAAAACATCATCTTGTCAGCAAAATCTTATTCCATTGTAGCGATCACCACTTTCTTTATGACGTCCGGTGGTTGGATCTTACATTTCTATATAGGCTTCCCTATCCTTAGATCTTCCTCTTTTGACTTGTAACTACTTGGATATTGTGGTTTAAACCAAGTACACCCGAACTCACTCTCTCTTCAAAGAATTCTATGAAACATGTCCAACTAAGAGCTTGTATGTACTGGTTCCTTTCTCCCTAAGTCACGGATATACTAGTAAGGTAGAGTCTTCAACTTATATAAAGAATCAAAGTACAGAATCCCACTATCAAACTTAATCTTGACAGCTTTGGCATGAGGTACATTTGTCCAACTGCCATCTTGTTCCATCTTTTCTTCAAATGCTTTGCTTAAGTAGATGGTTCTTTATAAGTTTCTCTATACTTGAAAAACTACATATCACACATAGCTTTGACTCTGGCTTTTCTATCTTTCAGGCTTTCTAGTTTTTCCTCAGTGTTGGATTCTAGAATATTCTCAACTTTCTCAAGTTCTTCATCCTTAATCACTGGAATCTTTGCTAAGCAGTTAATGTGGTAATATATCGGTAGTTTTATATGGTGAAAGTTTTTTTATAAATAGCAATTTAACACTAACAATTCAATATACTATCCTACCATTAACAAATAAATCTTTCACAACTTGCAAAATACTAACAATTGTAGCAAATGAGAACTTATTAAGACTTAAAACATTAATACCAGCAATAAGAAGAAAGACGAATTAAAGAACCAAGAAGAAATGTACTAATATCGGGAATATCATTGATAAGTTGGTCAAATATTGGTTAAATATCGTTCAAATATCAGTCAATATCAATCAATATCACCGATATCGGTACCGATATTTTGACTAATATTTTGTACCGATATCCTGGTTGATGACGATAACTGATATATCGGTGACATATCACCAACCGAGTTAACTGCTTAGAATCTTTGTATTGTTATTGTCAACCACATACTCTGGGTATTCTTCACCAGTGATGTCTTCAATCTCTATATCATCAAGATTATCATCATCTTTAGAATTCTATTATGAAGGATCTTCCTACCTATTTGACCTCTTCATAAGTAATACCGAAGACCTTTGCAACTTCTTCTATTAACATCTCAGGAGTATCTCTCCTTCTCCCATCTCTTGATCAGGAAAGGTAACTAGATACCCGTTGTTATCACAAAAGAATGTATCCAAAGAAAGTATAAGTCATTTCCAACGGTATCGCTCTCTGAGCAATGCACTCTTTAAACTTTTAACAATCTGCATCAGAAGGCTCCCCTGAGTGGATGTTCCACCTTCGAGTTCACTACCTTGATCATGAGAGGCCTTCCTACGTTTCTCTCTCTATGGTGAATTCCCATATTTCTTAAGTACACCATCACCTTCCTCGCCATTTGTTCCAATTCTATCTTTCTCTTATTCATGATCATCATTGTCAGAACCCTCATCATCTTCCTATCATCATCTCCATCACAAGTAGTGAGTCTCTTATGCTTATTCATCAGACGTTAAACGCATCTTCTTCTGGGCTTCTGATTTTCAGTATGAGATTCCATTAACTAACAAATCTCTTGCTCGTTATTTATTCTCTGAACTGCTTCTCTGACTGTAGTTTCTAATCTCATATTTGCAGCTCTAGTTTGATTGATGATAGTCAGAAACTATCTATCTCTTTGTTGACATTCAACTCTTTTTTGTTGGTTGGCAAGATTATGTGCTACTTGCATATATAACATGCTGACTAGGTTGTTAATCTAATGATGGTCTACTTGAGGTTGTTGGCATAGGAGATATTGATAGCATGAAAGGAACTGGTTCTGTTTGTTGAGAGTATTAAATCTAAGGAAGTCCGAGTTCAGCTGTCATTCTTTGCAATTCTTCATCAACAGATGATGAAGCTTGACTTGTTGTAACAGAGGTCACTTGTAGGCTCAAGAATCTCGATGAAGAAGATTTAGAGATTACGTGTGTGACCAAATCAAAGGCGGAAACAATGAGTTGGCTTGTTGTTAGTCGTGTAACACTTAGAATGATAAGAAAATGAAAAACTCAAGATCACACGATAAACGGGCAACAATTCGACGTTATTGAATAGTATGCAAAAGTTATCAAATGAGGAGCTCAAGGGGCCTATTTATAAATATCGTTACGCCTAGAGGCTTCCTAGCGTAAGGGCTCATACGCCTGTACCAATACAAAGATTCTAAATATCGTTATTTAAGTATAAGAAATGCTACACTATCGATACGTAACACATCAAAACAATAACATAAACTAGGAACCTAGCTAGGGACACACCCGAATATGCATTTACAATGGTTGACCGTAGAACAGTTGATGGATCATGGCAAAACCTTGGTTGTAATTAGAAACACCTATCCCTAAATATCGTGTGAATTACTTGGTCAGTGAGGACTCTTGGTCTTACTGTTGTCGTATACACCAATATCAACATCATTAAGAATGAAACAGTACCCATATGCGTCCGTCCACATTGACCCTGCTATGTTCTTTCTATAATGTTAAATTTGTGTTGCTCTTTCATTTGTTAAGGATGATCAATCAACTTTTATGCTAACTAGCAAAGGTCCCCATGATGCGGCGAGAAACGCAGACACTTCTAAAGTGTGCATGATTCGATTGGTTCGGTTATTATCTTCAATTGATGCCGAAACCGAAGTCATCGCTAGTCTAATTTATTAACCAATTAGTTTTCGGTTAATTTAGTTAACATGAAATTGAGACATAAATACATGAAATGTAGGTATAAAATATGAAATTCATGAATCTTAGGTATAAAATGTAGAAATATATAAAACATGAATGATTCGGCTCGATTCATTTAATTTTGGTTAAACGAGGGTACAAAAAACGGATAACCGATTTTTGGTTAATTCGATCGTCCGTTAATATATTTTCAATTAATTCAATTTTTGGTTTTTATTTCGTTTAGCTTTTGTCTGTTTTCAATTTGGTTTCGGTTAACGATTCAATTATTGCTCACCCCTAAACACTGTTAATCAAGTAACATATCAATTTTTTTAATAAAAAATTATAAATATACTATACTCAAATTAAAGAACAACAAATGCTAGTTGCTATGGTTTATTTTTATTTTTTAAATAGTAACTTATTAAAAAGTATAACCGTTTAAAATCTTGGGGTAATAATGGAACTAAAATGTAAGGTTAGGATAAAATATACAGTGAAATAAAAATAGGAAGTCCTAGGAAGAAGATCAAACGGACTCCGATTGAACTCATTCAGACGGCATTGGAACCGTCTCATCGAACCCTACGATTTTAGTTTTTAGGTTTTTGCTTTTTTGGCTCTTTAGCTTGTAGTTTTTAGAATTTACGTTATATCATTGTGTCTTTTATGTACCATTGTGTCTTTTTATTATATTCATCGTTGTGTTATATTTTTGTGCATTGTGTTATATTTTATAGCTCATTGTGTAATATTTCGTGATCTATTTTGTTTTTTGTAACCTTCTCACCCTTCTCATTTTTGTTACACTATGTAGGATAACTTGACTCATAAAATGTAATAAGATGAGAGGATTAAAGTGTAATTTGTGTTTGAAATACTATTTTATCCAATTTTATGGTTTTACTTTATATCATCATCATACTCAGTTAATCCCAGCAATAGCAAAAGTTAAGGTACGGTCTGAGAAGGGTAAGATATAGACAGCCTTACCTCTACCCCGTGGGAATAGAGAGGATGCTTCCAGTGAGACCCCCGGCTCAATAGTGGTTTTGTATCAAGCCTTAGACGTAAGGCACATAACCCTTAGCAATCTGGACAATCCCGACTGGTGCATGTACCCCCTTGTCTTTTGGCTATCAGTGTCTAGGGGTGAGCAATAATTGAATCGTTAACCGAAACCAAATTGAAAACAGACAAATGCTAGTTGCTATGGTTTATTTTTATTTTTTAAATAGTAACTTATGAAAAAGTATAACCGTTTAAAATCTTGGGGTAATAATGGAACTAAAATGTAAGGTTAGGATCAAATATACAGTGAAATAAAAATAGGAAGTCCTAGGAAAAGGATCAAACGGACTCCGATTGAACTCATTCAGACGGCATTGGAACCGTCTCATCGAACCGTACGATCTTAGTTTTTAGGTTTTCGTTTTTTTGGATCTTTAGCTTGTAATTTTTAGAATTTACGTTATATCATTGTGTCTTTTATGTACCATTGTGTCTTTTTATTATTTTCATCATTGTGTTATATTTTTGTGCATTGTGTTATATTTTATAGCTCATTGTGTAATATTTCGTGATCTATTTTGTTTTTTGTAACCTTCTCACCCTTCTCATTTTTGTTACACTGTGTAGGATAACTTGACTCATAAAATGTAATAAGATAGAGAGGATTAAAGTGTAATTTGTGTTTGAAATACTATTTTATCCAATTTTATGGTTTTACTTTATATCATCATCATCATCATACTCAGTTAATCCCACCAATAGCAAAAGTTAAGGTAGGGTTTGAGGAGGGTAAGATATAGACAGCCTTACCTCTACCCCGTGGGAATAGAGAGGATGTTTCCAGTGAAACCCCCGGCTCAATAGTGGTTTTGTATCAAGCCTTAGACGTAAGGCACATAACACTTAGCAATCGGGACAAACCCGACTGGTGCATGTACCCCCTTGTCTTTTGGCTATCAATGTCACTACCTGATGCATGATTAACCGTCCGTCATTTATAACGTTATTTTCATGAACTTAGTAATATAATGTTAAAATTAGTACAACTTTACTTTTGCCCCCCCCCCCCCTCGAGGGCCACACATATATACATTATATGTGCAGAGCCGTAAGCGGGCCAATGGTTTTACTTTATACATTGAACTAAAATAAATCTTAATTTTTGGATATTTTAAAATGCCCTTATCAAATGCATAATATATAACATAGATAATCATAACCACGTAGATACAGTTTAAGGATTTTACATAGTGAAAGAAAGTTGAAAAACTCACTTCTATATCTTGAACAGCTGCTTCCAGATCATCAAAACTTGTCTCTTCTTTTTCCATAAATTCAGGTTGTTTGAAATCTTTTTTAAACCAGTCATCGTTCAAAATCTCAGATATTGTTATCCGCTGCAACATAAAGACAGTGTTGAGATGCGCATTAATTGAAATAATTACTTGAACTGACAAAGCATGCATTTGAGTTTAATTTAAAGGTGATAAATGGGCGTCATGGACTCATGGTGGATTGTGTTACGGGTTATTGAAGCCATGACCCAAATAAGAAAATATTAACATCCTACAAACACTAACCGTCTTGGGGTTAGGATCCAATATGCGATTTATCAATTTTATGGCACTAAAGGTGATCCATGGAGGATAAGTGAAGTCTGCAGCTGATATCTACATATATAAACACCCAAAGTAACTAAAAG
Source organism: Ambrosia trifida (assembly GCA_028751855.1). Classification (NCBI taxonomy): domain Eukaryota; kingdom Viridiplantae; phylum Streptophyta; class Magnoliopsida; order Asterales; family Asteraceae; genus Ambrosia; species Ambrosia trifida. Next base: position 104,450,084 of record CM054122.1, on the reverse strand, counting down.
AATAGATTACGACAAAAAGGAATCAATTATACAACACAATCTAATACAATGCTCACTTTTTTAAATAGGTTCGGAATATTCTCATCTTCAAATGGGAAGTAACCTGAAAGCATTACAAAGAGTATGACGCCACACGACCATATATCTGCACTCGCCCCGTCATATCCTTTTGAGTTCACCACCTAAAAAAATAAATACTATCACTAAATGAAAAGGCCAATTTAGAGGTTTTGACCCATAACATGAAAAAGGAAAAAGTTATCTGCACCTCAGGAGCAACATAATTTGGACTCCCACACGAAGTGTGAAGCAATCCATCATCCTGTAAAACAAACCTTTAGAATTTTATATAACATTCCCACAAAGAACAATTAAAAGTTAAAATCTTTTACTTACCCTAACTTGTCTTGAAAGGGCACTCAATCCAAAATCTGAAACTTTAAGGTTTCCGGAAGCATCTAGAAGCACATTTTCTGGCTGCATGAAAAGCAATGTTCTATGATACAGATTGAAAAAAGCCTTCAATGATAACCATCAACCAAAGGAGAAGCTTGAAAATAAAAGAATCCTGACTACCTTTAGATCCCTGTGATAGACACCCCTAGTATGACAATATTCAACAGCATTAATGAGTTGTTGAAAATATTTTCTGGCTTCATCTTCGTGCATTCGTCCATGGTCCGCCTTCATAATCGAGTTGTAAATTTTGATCATGAACATTCTAATTAATTTAAAAATGAGACCATATATGTATACAGGTCAGCAAGTTACAATTTTATCAAAAAGCTCTCCCCTTGCTGTTAGCTCAAGTACAACGAATATCTTTGTCTTGCTCCCTATAACCTGAAGAAACAAAATACTGTTAAAAGGAGACAGAGATTATACATGAAGAGCCTCCGCCTAAAGGGTCTGGTCCGTTTTTTCAACCACCTCAGGCTAAAGGGGTGTGGGGACGCGAGGAAGGGATGCGGGGGTGGGCGCGGTGTTGAGACGGGGAGACGGGGGAGAAGGGGGACGGGGTGGGGGCGGTGTTGGGACAGAGGGAGACGGAGGACGGGGGGTTGCCCCGTCTGTGCACCGGGTAGCCTCATATCTTAAACACACTTTTTAAACCAAGATTTATGTTAGGATTAAGTGGCGCAGCGGAATAATCGATTCACAACGAACACGCAATAACAACCTAGAAAATATAAAGCACGACACACTAACATGAGAATTTTACGTGGTTCGGTTCCAGTGGGGAACCTACGTCTACGGGCTGCAACTAGGGATTTATTATTAAGCTCTGACCACTATTACAATTACATAGACAAGATATATATATATAGAGACTAATCTAGGGTTTATGCTTGGTGAACAAGAAAACCTAAATGGGCTTTCTACACATCCAATAAAACAAGCCCAATAGCAATAACTAGCCCAAGGACTTCACACCTGATACGTGGTGAAATGGTAATCAAGAACTAAAGAGTGAAAAATAGAGAAAGGAGAAAGAAACAACAAAGAAGAAGGAGATAATTCTCAAAATCAATCACTGCCTTATTCAAGTCCATCTAACAGTATTTAACCTTCTCACTACTTGTTTACAATTTACAAGATTAGTCTTATACTATGAGATATTAACGTACTAGACCCTAGACTATTTACTACATATCAATACCCCTTTCATAAAAGATTCTTGACCTCAAGAATCATGAGTCAAAATTTCTCACTTTAAATGCACTAGACCATGTTAATAGATGCTACCCTCTGCTGTAAACAGGAACCTTGACCAAACATCAAGATAAATCTTGAAGTCACCATCCATGTTAACCTTTTTAGAATTCATTAACCATTGTTCGACACATATCACTATAAGCAAATTCCAACTCAAATACAAATGCACCAGTTTAGCATAACCCAAAATTTTGAATTAATGACATCATCCATGATCAGCAGCATGCTTTTACTAACATTCAACCACATCAACCAATTAAAAATACTCAATGTCCTACTTTTTTTTTTGAAACGATCAACTAAGTTTTATTCCACCAAAAAATGCTAGCGGGATACTAGCATACACCTTACAACACCAAGTTACATATGATTAGTACTTCACCACCCTATTCTAGACAAGTTAAAAGAACGCCAAGTCTCCCAATCGAGGCTAAAACATCTCGCCCTCGACTTCACCCAAAGATGACTCCGAGTTTGAATTTCCCCGAACACCGCCTGAAAGGAGCATTGTTTGCCGTTGAAGACTGCTTCGTTTCGAGCCCTCCATATGCACCACATTGCTGTTAGGATAATCGCGTAAAAGGCTTTCTTGTACTTCGTTGAGCCCCCACTCGCCTTGTAAAATTCCAAAAGGTCTTGAAACTGGAAAGCGAAGACCGGAGACACCCTGCACCATTGAGATACAACAGCCCAGATGGACTGTGCAAAACCACAGGTTACAAAAACATGTTCCACGGTTTCAATGAAGTCTCCACAGAACGGACATAAGGGAGACCCAACTGAAACGTTCCTGCGAATAAGAGCATCCTTTGTTGGCAGCCTGTTTAGAGCGGCTCTCCAAGCTAAAACCTCCACTTTTTTAGGAACCCACGCATTACGGGTCAGAATAAACTCAGCAGGAGCCAAAGCGAGACCTGATATGCGCTTCTTCAGGTCCGAAACAGCAAAAAAAGAGCTTGAATCCGATAGCCACACCCAACTATCTTCAGCGTCTGAAAATGAAGGGACTGGAAACCTGTGCAGGAAATCAGCGAGCTCAGACAGCTCTGTACCTGTAGTGGGAGTCCTATTGGTTGAATTTCTTTGAAATAGAATTAGAATATTAAATGCAACTCCATTTCCCATCTTTACTTCAAGTTCCTCATATAGAAATGAAAAAAAAAAACCTTTGTATTGAAATCTAATTTGGATTTCCATTTGTGCCACATGTACAGCTTTGCCTTTATTTTGGAAAGATCTTTGCTTATTACCTTAGGGGAGAACACAAGACCTAATTCCACTTTTATTATCTTCTGGTCAGCCATATTAAATTTGACATTCAACTCTGGAGCATCCATCATTTTCAGTTCAATCCTTTGCTCAGATTCACATCTTTCATTTTCAATATAAAAAACAAGTACATGAACTAAACCCTCTAAATAGCTTGAGCTGCACAACCATTTGTTTATTCCATGGTGATTTCCTCGTGGTTTAAAGTCTATATTCTTTTCACCACTTATGTTCGAAGTGTTATCAAGAAGGTGGATAGTTCGTCCAGATTCGGTTCCTTTAATTATGCATTCTAAAATCAGTTTTGCATGATAATCACCAGAATCTACTTCATCAAGATAGACCAACTCTTTTGTTGAGTTCATTTCTGGGTTCTCTCTATCCTTATCTGATGTTCAGAGAACTATAGGAACAGATTCCATAATCATTATTTCTTGATGAGCCATTACAATTTTAGCCCTCATATCCCGATTTAAAATATCAGTTTCATGTGCATCCTTACAAAGTTTGACATGAACCTGGTTATTTTTCTTGTCTTTTCCATTTGTTCTTAAACCCTTATCATTAATTGATTCTTGATCAGTAAGTTCTTGAATCTCATCACCCAAGGTTTCAGATTCATCAACCTTATTTTCAAATGTATTAGGCATTTCATCAAACACCTTCAATGCAGCCTCATTATCATATCCCTTTTCTTCCAAAACATCATTAACAATTACTTCATCTACAATTGTTTCATGAACAATATTATCACAAGTTTCTTGAATCATCCCAATCCGAAACAACTCATTATCTTTCATCAATTTGTTAAGAGGGATGTTATTATCAAACTCCAAATCTTTGTTGTAAAAACAAGAATTGGGATCAAATGGAGAAAAAGAATCTTGCAAGCCATTAGAATCAATTTTTAGGGCCAAAGAAATCACATCTTCCACCTTAATACAACTATATTGATGCCATGTTATAAAAACATCTCTAATTTCCGGTTTTAAACCATTCATGAAGAGATATATAGCATAATATTCACTCATTTCTTCAGAACATTTTACTTGATTAAACAAAAATTGGAATGTATCAATATAATCTTTAAGTGTACCTTCTTGCCATAATGACATAATTCTTTCCATTGCTAATTCCATGATAGTCATCGTTCTTGATTTGTTAGGTTTTAATTGTGTCTTTGTTGATGTAGAAACTGTTGTGATGTCTCTATTGTCGTAGAACTGCTATGAATCGCTTCTACACCCTGATTGATGTTGTTGATGGTGGTTGTTCTGTTCCAGAACTTCAATGGTGTGGTTGCCCTAATTCTTAAATTGTTGGTGTTTATTGCTGTTGTAGAAACTCTAACCCACGGTCGTGAGGAAAGGAAGCTCTGATACCATTGATACGTGGTGAAATGGTAATCAAGAACTAAAGAGTGAAAGATAGAGAAAGGAGAAAGAAACAACAAAGAAGAAGGAGATAATTCTCAAAATCAATCACTGCCTTATTCAAGTCCATCTAACAGTATTTAACCTTCTTACTACTTGTTTAAAATTTACAAGATTAGTCCTTATACTATGAGATATTAACATACTAGACCCTAGACTATTTACTACATATCAACACCCAACAATCTCCCACTTGAAGGCCTTGCGATAAACACCAAGTCCGCCAACAAGCACAAAACAATCCATGTCTTCAGTAATCTGTAAAGTTCAAACACACACAGGAACAGAAGTCTCCCAGGTCCAGCTCCCAAGAACAAACCAAACTTCAAACCATGTATCCCCAATCAACCTAGTTACAGCCGGCCAATTATCATCAGTAAACAGAAAGGCCCGTTGAAGCCCCAGATGGCTTCGATCCGGTCTTAAAAGACCCCGTCTTCACATCCTCAATCCCAATTGATTCCCATAGACACAAACCATCAGATACAGGAACACTCCCCACTAGCAGAAACTTCTCAGGAGAGATTTCATTCTGAAACCTGTTCTTCTGAACCTAACGTCGATTTCTAGACGGTGTCGGAACACTCCCCATGCTCCCACTGCTACAAAAATCCCGTACATGTTCAGACCTCCGAATACGCTCAAGCTGATTACCTGAAGTCCCAGAGTCTTTTTCTGTAAACTGGACTCGTTTAACTGTCGAATCGGCGAGCCCGACTTTAGCGTTTTTCTTAACAGGGGCAGTCACTTCCCCAGACGGAACAGGTACCATATACAACGACCCATTCTTGAAACCGCTAGCAACCACGAGATTACCTTTAACGAGCTTCTTCTTTCGACCACCAACCTTAACGTCCAAACCTTGTTCGTCCAGCTGCCCAACGGAGATCAACTTCGTTTCAAGCTTTGGAATAATCCTGACGTCACACAAAGTCCAAGTAGTGCCCCAAGTAGTAACCAGATCCAAATCTTCCATGCCAGTCACATCAAGAATTTTACCGTTTCCTAGCCTAACCTTGCCAAAATCGCTCTTTTTAACATTCCGCATGCCATCATTGCTATGGGTAGCATGGAATGATGCACCGGAATCCATGACCAAGGATTCCACACTGCTTTCAACACACAGTATCAAAGCGTCATCCTCAGAATCGCTTACCGCAACAGTGTTCAATCTACCAGAATTCTTCGATCCTCCGTCAGAATTCTTTTTCGGACATTCATTCCTATAATGCCCCTTTTCATTACACTCCCAACAACGCACACTTGGACGAGCCCTGGACGAGCTCCTGCCCCGACCCTTGCTGCTCCTATGATGTATTGTAAAATACATCTATTTCCAGTGTAAAGTTTATATAATTTTCGAGTCGTTTAAATAATATTTTTATTAGTTTTAGGCTTGTACCGGTCTAATTTATTTAGTATAGGTTTTTATAGATTTTTATTAGTTTTGCGTCGTTTTTAGTACTTATGTATTTATTTTATATTTTGGTAGGTGTTCGAATGGACGTTGAAGCGTAAACTAGCAAATGTAGTCAAGTCAAGAACACCCGAGTCAAGAGCACGTAGTAATAATAATAATTATTATTAAATTAAAATAGTGACTAATGTCACTTTGCTCTCGGCCCACTAGAAAAAACAAGAATAGAAAATAGGGTTCAAGTGGATTGAATGAATTTTTAGGAGAGATTATAAAGAAGGCGGCGCACAAGAATATTAGAGCGAAAGAATATATTAATATTAAGGGAGCCACATCACGAGGAGAACAGCAAAAAAAATTCTGGAGACTAAAGAAGCACAGCAGCGCACAAGAGCAGCAAATATATTAAGGGGGCAGGCCAGGGATCAAAGGTTTTAAGCCAGCGATTATTCGGGTGTCAATCATTCGGTGTTTTCGTTCCTTTATTTTCTTTGTTCTATATAATGATTGTTGAAATTTTATTTGGCTTTGTTTTTCTTTTCAAGATGATTTGTGGCTAAAACTTTTTATAGCTACCTAGGCCAAGACAAATAACTATGTTTTGATTTGTTTTTATTTTCTATGGTTTTTGGAACGTGTTTTGGATTTATGATTCAGTAAAGATTTTGATTTCTTTAGATCTAGTGTATGTTCGTATCTATTATTTTTTGATTATCACTTATTCACTCCACTTGCACTTTTGTGAATGTCTTTCATGTATGAGTGCTAGTTAGGTTGCAGACTTTGTGTAGCAACTAGTTTATGGTCAATAGTCGCGAGTTTACCATAGGAGTGGTATTTGGTGGTTAGAAGATTTTAGGTATTCTTCCATGTTCAATAGCTGTGAGGTGAGGGCTTGTTGGTATGTCTAGGTTGTTAGATTGCTAGGTTAGAGGCTTTGTGAGAAGATCTGCCTAGTTTCCCTTTCAACTCTTGCATATCAAGTTAGATCTAGGCTTCAATAATTACCCCTTGCACCTAGTGTAGTGAGGCTCTCGCGCTGTGAGGTAGATTGTCTAGCGGGTACTCGATCATAAGAGTTAGATAACCTGTGAGGGTTTGTACTCCAACCGGTAGTTTAACAGCACAACAATATTCTAGGGTTTCCCCTTGAGAAGGGTCGAGGGTGTCTAGTTTATTCTTGATGTTTAGTATTTTAAGATCCCGGTTCCAATTCAGTTCCATAACCATAGAAGCTTATCAGGCATAGTTAGGAGTCTGGTCTAGGTAGTGTCTTGTCATCATCTGAATTCGGCTCAGCTAAGTTCGTGTCTCTAGTTCACTTTAGTAAATTTTAGTTTACCTTTATTTATTTGCAATTTATTTTTCAGTAAAACCCCCCTTTAAAATAATAAATTAATTTAATAGATATTTAGGATAAGTAATCGAGTCTAGTTTTCGTTTTCCATTAGAGTCTCGTGGGTTCGATATCCGGACTTACTTTAGCTATACTAGAGTCGATAGGTTCACTTGCCTGTCAGTAGTTTAGTTTTAGAGAGTCTAGAGTATTACTAGGTGTCTAGTTTTAGGTTTAATTTAGTTATTTTTATTAAACTACTTTTAGCACATCAAGTTTTTGGCGCCGTTGCCGGGGACTCTTGGCGATTGCGTTAATTAGCTTTGATTGAACTTATCTGAAATATCTGTGCTATTTGTTATTTTATTTTAGCTAATTTTTATTTTTATTTTGAGTCTTTTCTATTTTTCTTAGTTTATTTTATCTGTTATTCTCTTACCTCTTTTACTGTCTACTCTGCAGTTTTATGCCAGATACTCGTTCAAGGAGCAAATCAGCTGCTGAAGTTAAGCTTGAAGAGGTAAGTTCTTCTAGCTCTTGTTCTTCTAGGTCATCCTCCCCACCACCCAGTCCACCACCAAACCTTTTCCAAATGGCTGAGCGTCGCACAGTCCACCGACAATCCACCCAGGGTTTTACGGGAGTTAACTCCCCTATTACCATTTCAGCCATCAACAATGATGGGTCCTGGCAGATACCCTCCTACATCATGACGGCCATTAATAACACCTGTCAATTCCACGGCCGCGATGATGAGGATGCCCCGGCCCACATAGCCCGCCTGACTCGCATCCTAGCTACCTTTAAGCTACAGGGTGCCACAGATGATGCTAAATTCCTCCACTTGTTCCCCTTTTCCCTTTCTGGTCGAGCCGCCACTTGGCTCGACTCTCACCCTACTGACACTTTTACCACATGGGATGCCCTTAAAGAAGCTTTTCTGAATAAGTACTTTCCACCTAGCAAGGCATCCCGCCTTCGCGATCAGATCCATTCGTTCCGGATGGAACCTGATGAGCCTTATTATCTTGCATGGGAGCGTTTTCAAAACCTGCTTAGCAGGTGCTCCCAACATGGTCTGACTGATTGGGCCCTTGTAGAGAAATTCTACAATGGCCTAACTTATGAGGCAAAGAACCGCTTTGATACTTCTGCAGGTGGCCACATGATGGGTAAGAAAACTGCGGCCGAATGCAATGACTTATTTGAAAGTTTTGCCCAAACAGACCATGAGCAGCGGACTTTACTCAGGAATTCCATTCCTGCACCTAGTACCACCTCCCCAGCTCGAGGTGTTCACCAAGTCGCATTGGACACTAGTGTGGCTGCTGCTCTAGATGCTCTAACTAAGGAAGTGAAGGAGTTGAAATTGAAATCTGAAAAATGTGAGATGTGTAGGGGAGGGCATGCTACTTCTGAGTGCCCTTTGATTCACTAGGAGGAGCAAGTGGATTTTGTAGGCGGTCAGAACCGCGGGTCAAATAACTCTTATGGAAATTCTTACAACCCAGGTTGGAGGAATCATCCAAACTTCAGCTGGAAATCTTCCGGTAATCCCCCCGGTTTCTCATCAAATTCTACTCATAACCAGGGGCAGGGTCAGTATTCGGGAGGAAATTCGGGTAATAAGGTAGGTTCGGGCATTGAGGGTGGTTTGGGTGAAATAAAAGAACTTTTAACCCAGTTAGTAGCTAAGGATGCCCACACCCAGAAAACTCTTGCAGAGCATGACACCTTGTTGAAAAATCACCACTCTGCATTTTTGGATCTTCAGCGTACTGTTGGTGATATTGCTAGGCAGTTGGAAGGGCGGCCCCAAGGCCAGTTCTCGGGTAGTACTCAACCCAACCCAGCCGCCCAACTGAAAGCAGTCACCACTCGTAGTGGTAGAGGGGCAGAGAGAGTTAGTGAGCAGGTAGAGTGTGAGGTAGAGGAGCAGGTAGATGAGGAAATAGAGATGGAGGCTCCTAGTAGGGTGCAACCTAGGCTAGTCCCAGCAAGTACCGCACCAAATAGTGAGCCTCAGATAGAGAAGGTTGTATGTAGGACACCCACACCGATTAGGCCTACCCCTGAGATTGATCCTTCTCGTCTTCCATACCCAGCCCGCCTTAGGAACCAGAAATATGCTGAGGAGTATGGTCATTTTCTAGATATGTTTAAGCAGCTCAAAATCAATCTCCCGTTCATTGAGGCCCTCCAGCATATGCCTAAATATGCCAAATTCCTTAAAGATCTTCTGAAAAGGAAAGATAGGCTGGGGGAGGTCTCAAACATTCCATTGACTGCGGGATGTTCTGCGGTGGTTTTGAACAAGCTACCGAAGAAATTGACAGACCCCGGCATTTTTACAATCCCGTGTATGTTTGGTAGTGACACTCAGAACCACGCGTTGGCGGACTTAGGTGCTAGTATCAACCTGATGCCTTATTCTCTTTATGAGAAACTAGACCTAGGTGACCTGACCCCAATGCGCATGACTTTATCCCTTGCTGACCGATCAGTCAAATATCCACGGGGCATTGTGGAAAACTTGTTGGTGAAAGTTGATAAATTTGTTTTCCCCGTGGATTTCGTTATTCTTGATATGGAGGTAGACGACAAAGTACCTCTAATTCTAGGTCGTCCGTTTCTGCGCACCGCCAAGGCACTCATTGATGTCTTTGACGGGAAGATCACTCTACGCGTAGGAGATGAGACGGTCACCTTTGAGATCGTCAAATCCATGAGATACCCTGGTAGTCAAGACGATTTTAGCGGTCCCACTGACTCTGTTTACTTCATAAATTCTTTTATTTCTCGGGTGGACCGATGTCTTGATTACATCTGTGGGGGTGATTTGGTAGTTGAAACCCATGATGAGGAGTTAGATTTAGTTGGGGAGGAAGCCCCTTTGTTTCCCGAGGCATTAGAGATTAGTGAGGTTCGTGAGGAGAGTAGTAAACCTTCATTAGAGATACCACCGCCTTTAGAACTTAAGGTTTTACCATCTCACTTAGAGTATGCCTACTTAGGGGAGAATGCTAGTTTGCCCGTCATTATTTCATCTAAACTGACGGAGGAGGAGAAGAGTCGGTTGCTTGATGTGTTGAAGGCACATAAGCAAGCCATTGCATGGAGGCTCTCTGACATCAAGGGCATCAGCCCTACCTACTGCACCCACAGGATACTCATGGAGGATGATTATAAGCCTGTGGTGCAGCCTCAGAGACGCCTAAATCCAAACATGCAGGAAGTAGTTAGGAGTGAGGTTCTTAAGCTTATGGATGCTGGTCTGATCTATCCCATCTCTGATTCCCCGTGGGTGAGCCCGACTCAGGTTGTCCCTAAGAAGGGAGGGATGACAGTGGTCACTAACGAGAAAAATGAGCTCATTCCCACTCGTACTGTCACTGGTTGGCGTGTTTGTATTGATTACAGGAGACTGAATGACGCCACCAGGAAAGACCACTTTCCTCTCCCGTTCATTGATCAGATGTTGGAGCGTTTGGCAGGGCAGCAGTTTTACTGTTTCCTTGACGGATTTTCAGGTTATTTCCAGATCCCCATTGCACCGGAGGATCAGGAGAAGACCACCTTTACATGCCCCTACGGCACTTATGCGTATCGCCGCATGCCGTTTGGGTTATGTAACGCTCCAGCCACTTTTCAGCGTTGCATGATAGCTATTTTTCAGGATATGATTGAGACGTCTATGGAGGTTTTCATGGATGATTTTTCGGTTTATGGTAGCTCTTTTGATGTTTGTTTGAGTAACTTAGAGAGAATGCTAGAGAGATGTGTAGAGTCTAAGTTAATGTTGAATTGGGAGAAGTGTCACTTCATGGTGACTGAGGGGATAGTACTAGGACATAAGATTTCTAGGGATGGTATAGAGGTTGATAGGGCTAAGATTGACACCATTAGTAGGCTTCCACCTCCGACCAATGTCAAGGCCATCCGTAGTTTTCTAGGTCATGCGGGTTTCTATCGTAGGTTCATTAAGGATTTTTCCAAAATCACTCGCCCCATGACTCGTCTTCTTGAGAAAGACGTTCCTTTTGTCTTTGATGAGGAGTGTCTTAAGGCTTTTGAGTTTTTAAAGGAGCGGTTGGTGAGTGCTCCTATCTTAGTTTCACCCGACTGGAGCTTGCCTTTTGAGCTCATGTGTGATGCGAGTGACTACGCGGTCGGGGCAGTCTTAGGGCAGAGGCGTGACAAACACTTTCATCCTATCTACTACGCTAGTAAGACCCTTAATGATGCTCAGGAGAACTACACAACCACCGAGAAAGAGCTCTTGGCGGTTGTGTTTGCTTTTGATAAATTTCGTTCTTATCTCGTGCTTTCCAAAACCACCGTCTTTACTGATCACTCGGCTTTGCGGTTTCTTTTCGCAAAGAAGGACGCCAAACCTCGTCTAATTCGGTGGATTCTTTTGCTTTCTGAGTTTGATATTGAGATTAAGGATAAACGGGGAGCAGAGAATGTGGCTGTAGATCACCTTTCTCGTTTAGAGGATCCGAGTAGAGAGGAGATTCGTGAGGAGGCGATTGGAGATAAATTCCCTCACGAGTCCATTGATTTCGTTAAAGCTGAGAAGCAGGGTATGCCATGGTTCACTGATTTGGCAAATTACCTTGCTCATGGGATGTTGGTAGAGGGTATGAATACCCAACAGCGTAAGAAATTCCTGAGAGATGCTACTAGGTATGTGTGGGATGATCCTTTTCTGTTTAGGATAGGAAGTGATAGAATTTTGAGGAGATGTGTTAGTAGAGAGGAGGGACTAGAGATTATTAGGCATTGCCATGAGAGTCTCTATGGAGGGCACCATGCTCATCACACCACTGCGCAAAAGGTCTTTGATAGTGGTTTTTATTGGCCTACTGTGGTGAAGGATGCCCTCGATTTCGTGAAGCAGTGCGACGCCTGTCAACGCACCGGTAACATTTCATCCAAGGATGAGATGCCTCAGAACCCCATTCAGGTTCTTGAAGTTTTTGATGTCTGGGGCATTGATTTCATGGGACCGTTCCCCATTTCTGGAGGGAACCGGTACATCCTCGTGGCCATTGATTATGTTTCAAAGTGGGTGGAAGCGCAAGCTTTACCTACTAATGATGCCCGAGTGGTGGTGAAATTTTTGAAGAAGTTATTCACTCGGTTTGGTACTCCCAAGGCACTTATTAGTGACCGTGGTACGCATTTCTGTAACACCATGATGGAAAAGGTGTTAGCGCGCTACGGGGTCACTCACCGTTTATCGACCGCTTACCATCCCCAAACAAGCGGTCAAGTGGAGAATGCAAACCGAGGAGTGAAGAGAATTCTTGAGAAAACCGTTGGGAAAAGTCGGAAGGATTGGTCCGACAAGTTAGATGATGCGCTTTGGGCGTTTAAGACGGCTTATAAAACGCCATTAGGTACTACACCTTTTATGATTGTTTATGGTAAAGCGTGTCATCTACCCGTTGAGCTAGAACATCGAGCTCTTTGGGCCCTCAAGGCGGTTAATCTTGATCTTACCGAGGCTGCTAGGAGACGATTTTTCCAGCTTCATGAGTTGGAAGAGCTTCGGGATGCAGCATATGCACGGTCGTTGAGCATTAAAGAGAAAACTAAGGAGTTGCATGATAAGAGGATCAAGAAGGTGAAGGAGTTTAGAAAGGGAGATAGAGTGCTTTTATATAATTCACGGTTGAAGTTGTTCGCAGGTAAGCTTAAGTCCAAATGGGCGGGTCCATACACAGTTAATGAGGTTTTCCCATATGGCACAGTCGAATTACTAAATGATGCAGATGGAAGCACTTGGAAGGTTAACGGTCATAGGCTTAAAATTTATATCGGAGGACCGTTAGACCCGACGGAGAAGGAGGAAACTCCTCTCGAGACTCCTTAGAATGAGAGATGGTTGAGTTCTTGGGTACCATCCCAAGCGTAGAGTTTGTAAATTTATTTTTGAACTTATTTATTTTTAGCTTTTCATTTATTTTATTTTATTTGTGGTTCGGTATTATGCTCGGGTTTTGTTTGTTTCGTTTTGTGCAGGTTTGGATGGCACCGCCCGTACTCAATCTCCATTCGGGTGATTCCGAAGCTGTTATCATTTATCAAGGCAAACCCGAGAATTTATTATTGTGTCAGAGCCGATCGCGAATGAAATGCTATACGATCGAGCTGGATTGGACTAGAGTTTTTGGAGCTTACGCGTTAATAAACCAGCTAAGTCCTTTCCAATTTGCCCTTTTCTTTTTATTTTTGTATTCGGAATTTATTTTTTGTTTTGAGTCGTTTTCTATTCCTACATTGAGGGCAATGTAGAGTTTAAGTGTGGGGATGGGAAACTGTCGTTTAATTTGTATATAGAGTCGTTTTGAGTCCAAAAAAAAAAAAAAAAAAAATTTAAAAAGAAAAAAAAAGTCCCTGATTTTGAAGTTTGCATTATATAAAATATGAAAGATGATAGGTAAAGTTAGGTGTCCGGTTTTCAAATAGTATGTATAATAAGAGATTAAAATTGATTGAAAACGTGTCTGATTTGGGATATGTGGGTAGGCTCAACCGGTAGAAAGGTTTCCTTTGAAAAGTAATAAATTAATTATGTTAGGCTATTTTGTGGGTTCTCATCTAGGAGAAACGGGGAGACCGAAACCGCCAAAAATAGTATAAGAAGCACCGTTATAAGTAGAAAACCGTTAGAATTTCTAATCACTAAAAAAAAAATAATAGAAATCAAAGCAAAAATGCTGAAGCTTAAGGTGCCTGGCCATTGGGATAGCGACTTGGATGGTCACACCCTCTGAGTTAAGTATGCTGAGATGAAAAAAAAAAATGCTGAAGCTTAAGGTGCCTGGCCACTGGGATAGCGACTTGGATTGGTCACACCCTCTGAGTTAAGTATGCTGAGAAAAAAAAAAAGGAAATAAGTGGTTTTAAATTCTCTTGGTTTTCTACATAAAACGGTTGGGAAATGGTCAATTGGTCGTTCCTTTAGCTTCATAAGCTTGAGGCGGGATTAGGAGGAACTGTGGCTTCCTTTGAGTGAGACCCTAGATAGACTAATCAACATGAACTTAACATAAATAAAAAGGGGCTTGGAAACCGGTTTGGGTTTAAGAGGATCAATATACCTGCAATCGCAATCAACACGTTAGTAGATTATTAATTAAGTAACCTATGTTTTGAAACTGGATGTAAACCTAACTGTGATTCCATAGCACAATTCTTTTTCAGGGACGAAAAAGAGATAAGTGTGGGGATATTTGATGTATTGTAAAATACATCTATTTCCAGTGTAAAGTTTATATAATTTTCCAGTCGTTTAAATAATATTTTTATTAGTTTTAGACTTGTACCTGTCTAATTTATTTAGTATAGGTTTTTATAGATTTTTATTAGTTTTGCGTCGTTTTTAGTACTTATGTATTTATTTTATATTTTGGTAGGTGTTCGAATGGACGTTGAAGCGTAAACGAGCAAATGTAGTCAAGTCAAGAACACCCGAGTCAAGAGCACGTAGTTATAATAATAATTATTAAATTAAAATAGTGACTAATGTCACTTTGCTCTCGGCCCACTAGAAAAAAACAAGAATAGAAAATAGGGTTCAAGTGGATTGAATGAATTTTTAGGAGAGATTATAAAGAAGGCGGCGCACAAGAATATTAGAGCGAAAGAATATATTAATATTAAGGGAGCCACATCACGAGGAGAACAGCAAAAAAATTCTGGAGACGGAAGAAGCACAGCAGCGCACAAGAGCAGCAAATATATTAAGGGGCAGGCCAGGGATCAAAGGTTTTAAGCCAGCGATTATTCGGGTGTCAATCATTCGGTGTTTTCGTTCCTTTATTATCTTTGTTCTATATAATGATTGTTGAAATTTTATTTGGCTTTGTTTTTCTTTTCAAGATGATTTGTGGCTAAAACTTTTTATAGCTACCTAGGCCAAGACAAATAACTATGTTTTGATTTGTTTTAATTTTCTATGGTTTTTGGAACGTGTTTTGGATTTATGATTCAGTAAAGATTTTGATTTCTTTAGATCTAGTGTATGTGCGTATCTATTATTTTTTGATTATCACTTATTCACTCCACTTGCACTTTTGTGAATGTCTTTCATGTATGAGTGCTAGTTAGGTTGCAGACTTTGTGTAGCAACTAGTTTATGGTCAATAGTCGCGAGTTTACCATAGGAGTGGTATTTGGTGGTTAGAAGATTTTAGGTATTCTTCCAAGTTCAATAGCTGTGAGGTGAGGGCTTGTTGGTATGTCTAGGTTGTTAGATTGCTAGGTTAGAGGCTTTGTGAGAAGATCTGCCTAGTTTCCCTTTCAACTCTTGCATATCAAGTTAGATCTAGGCTTTAATAATTACCCCTTGCACCTAGTGTAGTGAGGCTCTCGCGCTGTGAGGTAGATTTTCTAGCGGGTACTCGATCATAAGAGTTAGATAACCTGTGAGGGTTTGTACTCCAACCGGTAGTTTAACAGCACAACAATATTCTAGGGTTTCCCCTTGAGAAGGGTCGAGGGTGTCTAGTTTATTCTTGATGTTTAGTATTTTAAGATCCCGGTTCCAATTCAGTTCCATAACCATAGAAGCTTATCAGGCATAGTTAGGAGTCTGGTCTAGGTAGTGTCTTGTCATCATCTGAATTCGGCTAAGCTAAGTTCGTGTCTCTAGTTCACTTTAGTAAATTTTAGTTTACCTTTATTTATTTGCAATTTATTTTTCAGTAAAACCCCCCTTTAAAATAATAAATTAATTTAATAGATATTTAGGATAAGTAATCGAGTCTAGTTTTCGTTTTCCATTAGAGTCTCGTGGGTTCGATATCCGGACTTACTTTAGCTATACTAGAGTCGATAGGTTCACTTGCCTGTCAGTAGTTTAGTTTTAGAGAGTCTAGAGTATTACTAGGTGTCTAGTTTTAGGTTTAATTTAGTTATTTTTATTAAACTACTTTTAGCACATCATCCTACTATGCTTGCTATTAACCCTTCCCCTGGCAACATGTAACATCTCAGAAGACGACCTTTTAGTATTCCTGCGGCGAACATCTTCACCCAATACCAAATCCCGGATCTTTTCAAATGTTAACCCTTCAGGACCCACTGAGTTAGTGACAGCAGTCACCTTCCCGTACCAACTATCAGGCAGTGAAGATAGCAAAATCACAACTTTGGTCTCATCATCGAATCTCATTCCCACAGACGATAATCTGGATAGAAGAGAATTCAAATTATTTATGTGCTCGGTCACTGAGCTTCCCTCTTTCATTCTCATCGTGAACAACTCTCTCATCAAGAACACTTTATTCGCTGCATATGGTTTTTCATACATGTTCGACAGAGCCAACATCATACCACGAGCCGTGGTTTCAGACATGATGTTAAATGCAACGCTCCTCGTCAACGACAATGTAATAACACATCTAGCTTTCTTGTCCTTGGCATTCCACAGAGCTTCCTCAGCTTTATCCATTTTCTCCGGCTTTTCTTCCAGTACCATATCTAAGTCTTTTTGACCCAACAATGCATCTATCTGCATTTTCCACCAACTAAAATCCAAACCGTCAAACTTTTCAATCACCAATTTTCCGTCTTCAGCCATAATGACAAACGAAAAATAGAACAAAGTTACCCGGCTCCTAAGTTGATAATAACCGGTCAAAAACTGACAACCAAACCAAACCCGAACGACCCAAATAATAACCCAAAACTTGAACACCCAAAACCCGAACAACAACCCAAACAAACTTTAGTCAGAAAACAAGAACGGGTGAACCTTTCTATCCTGATCGTGGCTAAAAACGGTTGTAAACGGCACGTTCGCAGCAACGTCACAATTAACGGCGTCGATTCAATTGGTCTAACCCGGTACTATATAGATCAACTTTCCTTAATCAATTTCGAACAGAAGATCCGGCTGCTCTCAAGGGTTATCGCAAACCCTAACCTCCAATCTTCAAAACAGAATAAACACCTCTGTGAATCGTTACGTGAATCCAACGAGCCGTAGCTCTGATACCACTTGTTAGGATTAAATGGCGCAGCGGAATAATCGATTCACAATGAACACGCAATAACAACCGAGAAAATATAAAGCACGACACACGAACACGAGAATTTTACGTGGTTCGGTTCCAGTGGGGGAACCTACGTCCACGGGCTGCAACTAGGGATTTATTATTAAGCTTTGACCACTATTACAATTACATAGACAGGATATAAATATAGAGAATAATCTAGGGTTAATACTTGGTGAACAAGAAAACCTAAATGGGCTTTCTAAACATCCAATAAAACAAGCCTAATTGCAATAACTAGCCTAAGGACTTCACACCCAAGAGATTTAATCATTGGAGAAAATGAAGTTTTGAAATAAAGTTCCATATGATATTTACAGAAAAGTTACCAGACCTCATATAATTGAACCACATTTGGATGCTTTACCAACTTCAAAGTTGCTGTTTCCTTTATTATCTGCATGACCACAAAGATAATAGACGATGACGAAAGAAACTAAATTCAGATGCACAAAGATAATACACGATGACGAAAGAAACTAAATCAACTGAATTTGACATATGTTGTAAATATTTCTGTCAGTGTGTGGAAAATCATTTATCAACTCTAAAAAGCTTTAGAGATGTTAAAATACATATTATAAATAGCATTAAAGATTGCTTGAGTGAAATAACCTTTTCCACCAAATTTTGTTTAAACACTGTTTCTTTATCAAAGATCTTGACCACCACAGCTTCCCCAGTTTCAGAATTCCTAGCAATCTTTGTAGTGCCAAATTCCGCCACACCAATTGTCTTTCCCATCTTATATTTACTCACCTCAAGCTTGATTTCGGGGAGATCCATTCTTGATTATCTTATAACAAAACGTTATTCTCGTATGAGATAATCATATGATACTAAGACATGCAATTAACAACTAAAACATTTGTATATTCCTTTTTTCAGCTATGACTGAATCACATCAACGTCAATGTTTTTGCTAATAGTCTAATACCATTTAATGTTGGATATCAGGTGTAAACTTACAGAAAATCTTGCACACAGATCAAAGATAACAGGAATGGAAGGATAATGCAGTCGAAAGCCTTATTGAATACTTAGATAAATCACAGGCCAATCCCCTTATGATGGAGTGGCACCCTCCTTGCTTTCCTTATGGGAGGTGAGGAGTTCGAGTCCTGCCAGCACCAAAATGTTGCTGGTGGGATGGGTTTTAACGTAGTGGGCCTTCGGGCACAATGGTTTTCCCCGAGAACTGGTGTGAAATTATTAGTGGACCCGGACTACTCAAATAAAAAAAAAGAGAAAAAAAAAGATAAATCACAGATTACAGTGGCTTTTGGGCTAATGACCTTGGTGGCCCAACAGCAGCCCTGACCCAAAAGAAAAACATAGGCTTTGAAAACAGAAAGTGCGGTGTACTGTGTACGAGGTTAGAACACCTGTCCCCTCACTAGAGTTTTTGTTTATCCTATGAAATCTGGGCCGTTTATTTCGTTTGACTCGCAGTCGCAGATTTTGACTCTTTTGAACAGTGTCTTTATCCAGATAGATCAAAATAAAAAAAAAAAAAAAAGAATCAAGGACACGATGATACCTAGCTGGTTATGGTGGATATATCAGTTACAAACGTGGCCTATCAAAGCAACACAAACTCACATGTTTCCAAGTCCTTGTACTTTCTTCAATGAACTGTAACAGAAAACGAAATCAAAGAAAAAGGAACCGGGCTTGTGTTTGACACATGCAATTCCCTTAAACAGATTCGTCGTCTGTTCCCAGGGTACACCGGTTTGAAACAGTGACGATGGTGCACTGCCGGACTATCCCACTTGCCTGAAAAATAATCGATACTTGGTTGCTACTCAAGAGTTATGAGTGTTGCAAGAGTTTCTTAGTGAATATTGCTCATGTATATTCTTATGTGTATTTTCCCATATATCATATATGACACAAAAGTCTCTAATATATACAAGAGGCAATGGGGAATGAAGAGTCTAACATAATTAGACACTTAATGTTAGTCTTAAAACTATAATCAAGTATCATAAGTGTTTCTTCAATTCACCACATGAAGAGTTATACACTTAATTTTAGTTTTAAAACTATAATAAAGTGTCACAAATAAATTAACTCTATTAAAGAGTTTTTCCTCAATAATTATAATTTCACTAAATTATAATTTCATTTACTTAAAACTCCATTCACCTTCTAAACTTTCCAACAATCCCCCACATGAATGGAGATTTATCAAAACACGCATATTTCGAACAAACCCCTATATGAATAGGATTCATTCTGAGAAGCAACCTCATTCCGATTAAATTTCAACAGTTGAGTTTTGCATACGATAGGTAGGTGTGACCCTTTGAACCTTCGCTTATGAAACGCACTTAGCCCACTGGCTCTGAGTAGAACGCGATGTCTTTGAACTCGTCTGCCATTTGTGTGGACGACAATACGCTTCACACAAGACTCTCCCTGACAATGTCAAGTCCTCATAGTTGTGTCCGTTATGGTCATGGACACGTGCCTGGTTCTGCGAGAGCTATTAAGTATTGTGCTGTAACAACCGGCAAAAATAAGGTAATTCCGTACAATTAATTAATATATGATTAACGTAATTAAATGCAATTATGTGTGATTTAAATTGGCAAGGCCTTAGGGAATAGCAATTTCCAAATAGTGCATAGGAATGCATACGTTTAATGGTAAAGCATGATTGGATCATGTGCGAATAAGCTATCCGGTACGGATGTTGGCAATTACCCGGTAATAATTAAATAAACGAAACGAATCCCGGACACCCAGGATATAAAATAAAGGGTATTTTCATAAGATATAATGAGTTTTGGAACTCCAAAACCATAAATGAAAACGTCTTGTACAAATCTCCCGGTAACGAATAAAGTGCGCGTATCGCACCCGATACGCGTATAACTCGTAATTTCACCCGGTAAAAGCCTAAATAATCAATCAACGCTTAAAATAGACTATATTTAAGTGTTATTTAAGGTATATTTAATGTCCGGATAACGCGTGATTAAAACCCGAAAAACACCCGAACGACACCCGAACGACGGGGGATTAAACATAACAACTAATGGGTTAATAATTGGAGTTGTGGACCCCACCAAACCCATCATGGGGGCCGGCCTTATGGCCAAAATATAGTCCATACAACTTGTGATGGTAATAATAATCCCTAAAGCTATGTAAAGCATGCTTAAACATAAGACAAAAGATGTAAGACATGGAGTACAAAAGTAACCACCCTCTTGTCCCCTCCCTTATGTAATTTTCGGCCAAGGGCCAAGGAAATCCAAGACAAGACCAAACATATCATTGCATTAAGTACACACATGCATGGATATATCTAGTGAAGGGTCATGATAGTTAACAAAGATTTAACCAAGATTTGCAAGAAAACTCTTACACTCCTACATATATACACGGCTCCTTACACACACATACATATCATCTTCTCAAAAATCTCCCAAGTACCCATATAATCTTCCATAAGATCTCTTGGATCTTTAGCATCATTACATGAGATAGTATATAATAACACATGTTAGAAGATTGAAAAAGCAAAGCAAAACAATCCTTTCTTCTACTCCCTCTTGGCCGTGGGTTTTCACATACACATACACATTGTTCTTTCAAGTTTTTACAACTCCAAATCACTTAAAATCATCCATCATCCAAACCCCTTTTGTGTGTTTCAAGAGCTTGGAGCTAAACCACTAGGAAGAACACACTAAACCCCTCTCAAATCCAAGGTTTTTGTCTTCCCTAGCCTTGTGCTAGTAGTAAGCTTCTTAATCTTGTTTATGATTGTTATTTTTCATGTATGTGTTCCTAGTAGCAAGTTGTACATGAAGGGTTTAAAAATGGTTTTGAACATAATCTTTAATAGGTTTTCATGTGTAAAATGAAAGGTTAAAGACATAGAAATAAACCATGGATTTGATGATGATGATATATTAGTCTTGAAAATATATAAATTTTACATGTAAGACTAAGTAGGATGATGTCTTGGTTAATATTTTGAGATGAACTTGAATATGTTAAAACTAACTTTAATTCATCTTATTATGATCATTTAAGTAATAATATGTGGTAAAACATGTTAGAAGTTCATAAATGAATAAGATGGAAAATTAAAGTTAACTCACTTGGATGAATGAAATTTTGATAAAATGGACAAATACATAAAACACACACATAATTAGTCTTTCATATGGAATATAAGACTAACATAAGTGTTTTGATACAAAAATAACTTACCAATAAAAAGTTGAATCTTCAAAGTTAACTATTTTGAGTGAAAAATGCCAACTTTGAAAGTTAGAATAGAAAAATGCAACTTTTGTAAGTTAAGGGACTAAAGTTGTAACTTTGAAAGTTAAGGGACTAAAATGGACATTTTAGAAACTATTAGTCCAAAAATACAAGTATGGAAAGTTTGGTGTCAAAAATGTAAGTATTAAAGTCTAAGGATGGTTTTTGTAAATACTAATAGAAATACTTGGGTATTTTGTACAAAAGTGTATTTTTGAAAGTTATAAAATATAAAAGGGGTTTTAACATAAGGATTTTTATAAAATAGAGATTTTATAAAAATATTAAATACACTTGGGAAACTTATACAAAAATGAATACTTTTATATAAATGGGAATATAAAAGTGTTGGAAACATTTTTGTAGTTAAGTTGACAAGTTGGGTTAAAAATACATAAGTATTTTAACCATCCAAGTAACATGTGAAAATAGGAAGAAATATGGTTAAATATTTCTATAAAATACATGTTGGGAAAAACTTGGAAAAATTAACTAATCAAGTTAAGATATCGAACTAAAACGCGTTAACGAACCATAACCGGACAAAATATGAGAAAAATGCCATTGCGGCAAGATAAGAAAAATATATATTTTAAGAGGTAAAATATATATATATACTTTGGGTGAAAATAAATAAACACTTTCCTAAGTGTTGGAGGATTAATTCGTGGGAGAAACACATGACACAAACGAATGAGACGTTAAAACAAACGTATATACTTAACAAGAAAAATTACACATTTATATATATACTTGTACGCTCGTCTCGGCAAAATTCTAGTATATCTACTTAATGGGAAAGTAGAGATGCGGGAAGGGAAGCCGCGACGAGAAGACAAGGATATATATATGTGTATGTCGTACCAACGAAATCCTAGTATATTTGTTTAAATGGGAAAATAAATATACGGTGTGGTGAGTTGAATCGGACGTTAAGAATATACGATCGAACGACAAAATCTTAGCATATTTGTTTAAATGGGAAAACAAATGTGTGGCAACGTGAGTCGGGTCGAGGATTGAAATATATATTATATCGAGCGATGCGATCTTGAGTATAATTATTTAAATGGGAAAATAATTATATGTTAAGTGAAGTCGAGTCGATGATAATAAGATACAAGTTATGGAAATATTAACAAGAGTAATATATAACTTGTAACACAAAGGGGTAATGTAACGCCAACAACACCTAGGATACACGCATAATTAAACGGGATTTGGAACCACTTGTGGTCGGGAGTTGGGTGTACAACTTGCCAAGGCACATGCACTATAGGAATAGTGACTTATACGTTTAGGACGTTTATAGGTGCAAGACCACCCTTTGCTATTCACCTCATTGAGACAGACGCAGTTACAGGTGAGTTTCACGGCCCCATTTTAAACTATTTTTACGTTTTCCGGGGGAAAGATATGTGAGGGATAGTGTTTGACGGATTTAATACTTGAGGTGTGACCGCCACTCGGGGTTGAGTCCTCGCCTCTATAATCATTTGTTCAGGGAATTGAAACCGGAGGAATATTCGAATAGTACTATTGGTGCCTGACAAGGCCCACCCCTAATCGATAGCGTCGATTATGCATTAGGTTATGCCTGGGGTGCAAATATTCTGAACTTAAGTCGTGGGAAACCGAGTAACGACTTGGAGCGGGGCACAATTATTATATGTCTTGGTTTGATTATAGTCTCAAGTAGATTTATAGGAATTTGCAACTCCTATATATTGTCATAACATGGTATTCCCAAGTATTCAAGTTTTAGAAACTGAAAACCTGTGAACTCACCAATATATGTATATTGACGAAACTTTTTAAACATATCTTTCAGGTAATTAGAGGATGAAAGATCAAGCAGGCAGGGTCGGGGAATCTCCATGCGACGTCAGGCTTTTGTGGGGTTTCACCCTTATCTCCCAAGGCATTTGGGATATATTTGAGAAACCTCTAAGTTTTACTTCAAAAACAATTATCTTTTGTGTAATGTTTGAAACTAATTCGACGTCATAATAAATGACCCATTTTCTTTAAATTACTTGTGTTTAGCCATAACCTTGACTTTATGCTTTTGAACCGTCGCGCCACGTGTTTCCGCCTTTGTCGTGGTGTGACAGAACGTGGTATCAGAGCCAAGGTTATAGCGAACTAGAGTATTTTCTTTAAAAACTAGACTATAACCGGATTTGGTTCTAAAGATAAAGTTTTCAAAGGAAAATGTACATGGTTTTAAATAAAAGTAATTTTCAAGAAGCATTGGGCATGAGGAGATTCCGACCAAGCCAGCCATGAGTATTGTTATGCTTCAACGTAAAATTAGAAGTTAGGAAGGTTACTATAGAGTACGCCATAACTGTCTAATTTAAATAAATCATATATACATGTACGGTTCTTTTGCCAGGATGTCGGACGCGGGAAGTATAGCACCTAGTGTTGACAGCAGTATTCAGATTATACCCGCACCTCCACCGGAGCCAGTCGAGTTGGTTGTACTCGATGCAGAGGAAGACGACGTAGAGATGGACGTCGCAGGAGGGTCAGACGACGACTCAGACGAGACAGATCCTAGCGAGGATCCTGACTGGACACCGGCCGTGGTCGACGCGCCACAGCCCATCGTACCGGCCGCACCTCTGGCCGTACGCCCCGTTCGTGCCATCAGGGACTTCCCTGACGGCTGTGCCGGTCCTTCGCGACCAGTTCCCGCCCAGTCAGACGCGGCAGAGTCTCCTTTCCAGGCTCACGCCGAACACGAGCCGGCACCGGTACCCCACATTCACGTACCTGCTGGTATGAGACTCCTACCCATTCCCCGTGGAAGAAACGGATGGATATCCGACGACTCAGATGACGAGTCGGTAGGTTCAGTAGGGCACATGCTGGTGCCCGAGATTCAGGCTGCCCAGGAGGAGCCAGTGGCTCCCATGCTAGAGGACGCCCCAGCGGACCCCATAGCCCCACCAGCACCCGAGCCCCTACCCCAGGAGGAGCCAGCACCGGCCGCACTTATACACGAGGGTAGTCCCGCCCGTAGCTCTGAGCTACATAGGGCAGGCTTGGAGGCCTTCGCCACTGCGAGCCCTCCCACACCCCCTGTAGTGGTGTCCACTCCAGAGTGGGCCACTGTTTCTGAGCCACTGATAGCCCCACTAGCTGAGCCCATGCCACCACCCACCATTACCATGACTACACCCATCCCCGCCATACCCAGCATGACACCTGCACCATACCCTCTAGGTGCAGGGGACCCTTATCTGATGCCACACCACTTTTCCATCAGACCACCCAGTTTCTTACTGCCACACATACCAGTACCATTCCCCTTCGGGCCATTCCCATCCACACACCCAGATATACCCGGACCATCCCAGCCACCCAGGACGACACCCTTGTCTGGACCAGCATGGTCCACTGCCATCACACTAGAGCGGGATTTTCAGACTCTCGCTGATACGGTGCAGCGCACCGTAACACAGGTGGAGCATCAGACACGTCTGATGTGGACGAGGATGATAGATGCGCGGGATGCTTTGGCGCATTACGCGGAGGAGTTGCTGAGCCTGGACGCTCAGTGCGGTATCACAGGGGATGCGCACTTTGCGCATCGACATTTCTTGTACGAGCGTATCATGAAGATCAGTATGACGATCAGTACGCACGCGCCGCAGTACCAGTACCCCCCGCCACCGCCACAGTAGGATATATTGGGGATGCACTGAAGACGCACCAGATTATGTATATACTAGCAGCACTATGGTAGTACAGCACGGGTTATGACACTCGTCTGCATTTTGCCCAGCCGTACGGGTATTACGGCGTATGATATGATGTTTTATTATTTCAAAAGCAATGTATTGTATGAGAAGTGTATTCTCCATTTTGTACTATGAACAAGCATTGTAATGACATTATTGAAATTAATGAAAAATCTTATTATTATGGTGAAATATGTTGTTGTCTATGATTATTATTGCTTACTCCATGTGTTGTGGTTTGTATATTTGTGTGATGATGTTGTGTTGATTCCTATTTATATTTATGATGTGTTGGTATGTTGTGTGATGATATGGTGTTGATTATTGTGTTCATGCTTTGGTTTGTTATTTATGCTTTGTATTGTATAAATGTTTGCCAAATTAACCTTTGATAATTATTATTGAAGAAAAATGGCACCTGCCACCCGAAGCAACAGTGGTGCAGACGGACTGCCCACAACACCTGCTGAGCTCGAAACTATGATTTCTGAACGAATAGCTCGTGCCATCGCTGAACACGAAGCCGCACGCTCGGAACACTCCCATGACAGGACCGGGAGCGAGCGACGTGAGACCTCCCCCAGTGGTAAGAGGTTTATAAATAAATGAAAAAGCGATGGGAGAATATTTCACAAACTCCTATCCCATAATAACATACTATGTTACTATTACAGGGACAGCCTCGGGAGAGCGCGGCTGCACTTTCAAGGCTTTCTTGGACTGTAAGCCACTAAACTTCAGCGGAACTGAGGGATCCATAGGCCTGGTCAAATGGTTCGAAAAGACCGAGGCAGTTATCCGCATCAGCGGGTGTACCCCTCGACAGTCTGTCATGTACGCCACTAATCTGTTCTTGGATCAAGCGCTAACTTGGTGGAACGGCCAAGTACAGTCTTTAGGAGATGATGTTGCATACTCTCTATCATGGGCGGCACTGAAAGAATTGATGACAGCCGAATACCGCCCGGCAAGTGAAGTTCAGAAGTTGGAAACTGAATTCTGGAACCTCACCATGATAGGAGCAGACGTCACTGGGTATACGTCAAGATTTCATGATCTCGCACGATTGGTACCTCGCCTGGTTACACCAGAGAAGAACAAAGTGGAACGATACCTATTCGGGCTAGCACCACAGATTCGCAGCATGGTCACCTCTTCCAAACCCACGACCATGCGCGAGGCAATTGATCTAGCACTAAGTTTGACTGAGGATGCTATCCGCATGGGTACCTTAATCCGCCAAGTTTCTGGGTTGAAAATTTCTGAAGCAAGTAGTGTTGAGGGCAAGAAACAAGGATCAAGTTCAGCGGTTACAACTAATGATCAGGGTAACGGGCAAAGGTTTGGGAAAAGGAAGAGAGATGAAGGGAAAAGGGATCGAGCATCGGGAAGCTCGAACAAGAAAGGAAAGGGTTATGCCGCCACAGGACGTGGTAACAATAACAACAACAAACAGGGAAACCAAGGAAGAAACAATGGGTTGACTTGCGGGAAGTGTCACCGCAACGGGCACAAGACTGAAGAGTGCCGATCTGGAGCACCAAAGAACGGAGGGGCCAGACCCTGTTTTGCATGTGGGTCATTAGACCATTGGAAGAAAGATTGCCCCAAAGTCAACAATCAGGCCCGTGGCCGGGCATTTGTTATTGGAGCCGGTGACGCACGGCAAGACCCCAATGTGGTCACTGGTACGTTTCCTCTAAATGGTCATTATGCCTCTGTATTATTTGATACCGGTGCTGACTTTAGCTTCGTATCCATTGAGTTTAAAAGACTACTTGGTTTAAAAACTAGCAAACTAGATACACCCTACTCTATAGAACTGGCTAATGGTAAAACTATTGAAACGAGAGAGGTAGCTAAAGATTGTAAGTTAGAACTCTGTGGGCACGAGTTTGGGATTGATCTATTACCGGTCATATTGGGAAGTTTTGACATCGTTGTTGGCATGGATTGGTTGTCCGCGCACCGTGCCATTGTGGTTTGCAACGATAAGATTATTCAGGTTCCCCTCGCAAGCGGTGAAACTCTCTCAATTCAAGGTGAAAGACACGGGACGCCACTAAGAATTATTTCGAGCATGAAGGCTCGTAAGTGTCTGAGAAAAGGGCTTGTCGCATTCTTGGCACACGTAGTGGACAAGAAGGCCGACGAGCGAAAGTTGGAAGACATTCCAGTCGTCAGAGATTTTCCGGATGTATTTCCAGAAGATTTGCCGGGGTTGCCACCACCTCGACAAGTCGAGTTCCGCATCGACCTCGTTCCCGGAGCAGCTCCTGTGGCACGATCGCCATACCGCCTAGCTCCATCAGAGATGCAGGAACTGTCCAGCCAGCTACAAGAATTATTGGACAAAGGTTTTATAAGACCGAGTTTCTCACCTTGGGGAGCTCCCGTCTTATTTGTGAAAAAGAAGGATGGCACATTTCGCATGTGCATCGACTATCGAGAGCTGAACAAGCTAACCATCAAGAATCGCTATCCTCTCCCCAGGATCGACGATTTATTTGATCAGCTCCAAGGTTCCAGCTATTACTCCAAGATCGATTTGAGGTCAGGCTATCACCAGTTGCGTATACAAGAAGAAGATGTACCAAAAACGGCCTTCAGAACCCGGTATGGACACTATGAATTTTCGGTAATGCCGTTCGGTTTGACCAACGCACCAGCGGTTTTCATGGACCTAATGAACCGCGTGTGTAAGCCATACCTGGACAAATTCGTCATTGTCTTCATTGACGATATTTTGATCTATTCACGTACGAAAGAGGACCACGAGAATCACCTACGGTTAATTCTTGAAGTATTACGCAAAGAGAAGCTCTACGCTAAATTCTCGAAATGTGACTTTTGGATTCGGGAAGTTCACTTTTTAGGTCACGTGGTAAACGAGAAGGGCATACACGTTGATCCAGCCAAGATCGAGGCGATTAAAAATTGGGAAGCACCTCGAACTCCTACCGAAGTACGACAATTTCTAGGCCTCGCGGGTTATTACAGAAGGTTCATCGAGAACTTTTCAAAGATAGCGCAAGCTTTAACCATGTTAACCCAGAAAGACAAGAAATTTGAGTGGACGGAAAAGCAAGAGGCAGCATTCCAATTGTTAAAAGACAAGTTATGTGGCGCTCCGATACTGTCACTTCCAGACGGTACGGAAGATTTTGTGGTTTACTGTGATGCCTCGCATCAAGGTTTGGGTTGTGTATTGATGCAGCGAGAAAAGGTAATAGCTTATGCTTCCAGGCAACTGAAAATCCATGAGAAGAACTACACTACGCACGATTTGGAATTAGGTGCAGTGGTATTCGCTCTCAAGATATGGAGGCACTATTTGTACGGAACCAAGTGCACGATTTTCACTGATCACAAGAGTTTGCAACACATCTTTGATCAGAAGGATTTGAATATGCGACAACGGCGATGGGTGGAATTATTAAACGACTACGATTGTGAGATAAAGTACCATCCCGGTAAGGCGAACGTCGTAGCCGACGCCTTGAGTCGTAAGGAACGGGTTAAACCATTGCGTGTTCGAGCTTTGGGATTGACTATCCACACGAACATGACTGAACGAATTCGTGAAGCTCAAGTTAACGCCCTCAAACCCGAGAATGTCAAGGGTGAAAGGTTACGAAAGATGGTTGGTTCGCTGGAACCAAAAGCGGACCAGACACTGTATTTCATGAATAGAATTTGGGTTCCAGTATATGGTGGATTGCGTGAGCTAGTATTGGCCGAAGCTCACAGTTCTAGGTATTCGGTTCACCCTGGTGCAGACAAGATGTTCCACGATTTGAAGGAACTTTATTGGTGGCCGAATTTCAAAAGGGATATAGCAGCCTATGTTGCGCGATGTTTGACTTGCGCAAAGGTCAAGGCTGAGCACCAGAGGCCTTCCGGTTTGCTCCAGCAACCGGAAATACCGGAATGGAAATGGGAACGAATCACCATGGATTTCATTACCAAGTTACCTAAGACAACAAGCGGCCATGACATGATCTGGGTAATCGTAGATCGATTGACGAAATCTGCACACTTCCTCCCGATTCGCGAAACGGACAGATTGGAGAAACTGACCCGTTTGTACATTAAGGAAGTGGTATCTAAACACGGTGTACCTGTTTCTATCATCTCCGATCGAGATAGTCGTTTCACGTCAAGGTTTTGGGAAAGTTTGAACGAAGCCCTCGGTACTCGCCTCGACATGAGCACCGCATATCACCCCCAGACGGATGGTCAAAGTGAACGAACCATCCAGACATTGGAGGACATGTTACGGGCATGCGCTATTGATTTCGGAGGTAATTGGGATACGCACTTGCCATTGGTAGAATTTTCTTATAACAACAGTTATCATACGAGCATTCAAGCCGCGCCGTTTGAAGCTCTTTATGGACGCAAGTGCCGATCGCCATTGTGTTGGGCGGAAGTTGGGGAAAAGCAACTCACCGGGCCCGAAATTGTTCAAGAGACCACGGATAAGGTCTTTTTGATAAAGGAACGCCTCAAAGCGGCCCGGGACCGCCAGAAAAGCTATGCTGATATGAGGCGAAAGCCTTTAGAGTTTCAAGTTGGAGACAGGGTCCTACTGAAAGTGTCACCTTGGAAAGGTGTCGCGCGCTTTGGGAAGCGCGGGAAGCTGAACCCGCGATATATTGGACCATTCAAAGTCTTGTCGAGGGTAGGCACAGTGGCGTACAAGCTCGAGTTGCCTCAAGAGCTTAGTGGAATACACGACACGTTTCATGTGTCGAACTTGAAAAAGTGCCTATCCGACGAAACTCTCATTATTCCTGCTGACGAGATCCAGATTGACGACAAGTTACATTTTGTGGAAGAACCAATCGAGGTAACTGATTGGAAGGTCCAAAAATTAAGGCGCAGCAAGATCAGATTGGTCAAAGTGCGCTGGAATGCCAAGCGTGGACCGGAGTTCACGTGGGAAAGGCTGGACCGGATGAAGCAAAAATACCCCGCCCTATTCGAGAAGACACCTGTACCGGAGAACTCGAAGTGAATTCCGGGACGGAATTCTCTTAACGGGGGGAGAATGTAACAACCGGCAAAAATAAGGTAATTCCGTACAATTAATTAATATATGATTAACGTAATTAAATGCAATTATGTGTGATTTAAATTGGCAAGGCCTTAGGGAATAGCAATTTCCAAATAGTGCATAGGAATGCATACGTTTAATGGTAAAGCATGATTGGATCATGTGCGAATAAGCTATCCGGTACGGATGTTGGCAATTACCCGGTAATAATTAAATAAACGAAACGAATCCCGGACACCCAGGATATAAAATAAAGGGTATTTTCATAAGATATAATGAGTTTTGGAACTCCAAAACCATAAATGAAAACGTCTTGTACAAATCTCCCGGTAACGAATAAAGTGCGCGTATCGCACCCGATACGCGTATAACTCGTAATTTCACCCGGTAAAAGCCTAAATAATCAATCAACGCTTAAAATAGACTATATTTAAGTGTTATTTAAGGTATATTTAATGTCCGGATAACGCGTGATTAAAACCCGAAAAACACCCGAACGACACCCGAACGACGGGGGATTAAACATAACAACTAATGGGTTAATAATTGGAGTTGTGGACCCCACCAAACCCATCATGGGGGCCGGCCTTATGGCCAAAATATAGTCCATACAACTTGTGATGGTAATAATAATCCCTAAAGCTATGTAAAGCATGCTTAAACATAAGACAAAAGATGTAAGACATGGAGTACAAAAGTAACCACCCTCTTGTCCCCTCCCTTATGTAATTTTCGGCCAAGGGCCAAGGAAATCCAAGACAAGACCAAACATATCATTGCATTAAGTACACACATGCATGGATATATCTAGTGAAGGGTCATGATAGTTAACAAAGATTTAACCAAGATTTGCAAGAAAACTCTTACACTCCTACATATATACACGGCTCCTTACACACACATACATATCATCTTCTCAAAAATCTCCCAAGTACCCATATAATCTTCCATAAGATCTCTTGGATCTTTAGCATCATTACATGAGATAGTATATAATAACACATGTTAGAAGATTGAAAAAGCAAAGCAAAACAATCCTTTCTTCTACTCCCTCTTGGCCGTGGGTTTTCACATACACATACACATTGTTCTTTCAAGTTTTTACAACTCCAAATCACTTAAAATCATCCATCATCCAAACCCCTTTTGTGTGTTTCAAGAGCTTGGAGCTAAACCACTAGGAAGAACACACTAAACCCCTCTCAAATCCAAGGTTTTTGTCTTCCCTAGCCTTGTGCTAGTAGTAAGCTTCTTAATCTTGTTTATGATTGTTATTTTTCATGTATGTGTTCCTAGTAGCAAGTTGTACATGAAGGGTTTAAAAATGGTTTTGAACATAATCTTTAATAGGTTTTCATGTGTAAAATGAAAGGTTAAAGACATAGAAATAAACCATGGATTTGATGATGATGATATATTAGTCTTGAAAATATATAAATTTTACATGTAAGACTAAGTAGGATGATGTCTTGGTTAATATTTTGAGATGAACTTGAATATGTTAAAACTAACTTTAATTCATCTTATTATGATCATTTAAGTAATAATATGTGGTAAAACATGTTAGAAGTTCATAAATGAATAAGATGGAAAATTAAAGTTAACTCACTTGGATGAATGAAATTTTGATAAAATGGACAAATACATAAAACACACACATAATTAGTCTTTCATATGGAATATAAGACTAACATAAGTGTTTTGATACAAAAATAACTTACCAATAAAAAGTTGAATCTTCAAAGTTAACTATTTTGAGTGAAAAATGCCAACTTTGAAAGTTAGAATAGAAAAATGCAACTTTTGTAAGTTAAGGGACTAAAGTTGTAACTTTGAAAGTTAAGGGACTAAAATGGACATTTTAGAAACTATTAGTCCAAAAATACAAGTATGGAAAGTTTGGTGTCAAAAATGTAAGTATTAAAGTCTAAGGATGGTTTTTGTAAATACTAATAGAAATACTTGGGTATTTTGTACAAAAGTGTATTTTTGAAAGTTATAAAATATAAAAGGGGTTTTAACATAAGGATTTTTATAAAATAGAGATTTTATAAAAATATTAAATACACTTGGGAAACTTATACAAAAATGAATACTTTTATATAAATGGGAATATAAAAGTGTTGGAAACATTTTTGTAGTTAAGTTGACAAGTTGGGTTAAAAATACATAAGTATTTTAACCATCCAAGTAACATGTGAAAATAGGAAGAAATATGGTTAAATATTTCTATAAAATACATGTTGGGAAAAACTTGGAAAAATTAACTAATCAAGTTAAGATATCGAACTAAAACGCGTTAACGAACCATAACCGGACAAAATATGAGAAAAATGCCATTGCGGCAAGATAAGAAAAATATATATTTTAAGAGGTAAAATATATATATATACTTTGGGTGAAAATAAATAAACACTTTCCTAAGTGTTGGAGGATTAATTCGTGGGAGAAACACATGACACAAACGAATGAGACGTTAAAACAAACGTATATACTTAACAAGAAAAATTACACATTTATATATATACTTGTACGCTCGTCTCGGCAAAATTCTAGTATATCTACTTAATGGGAAAGTAGAGATGCGGGAAGGGAAGCCGCGACGAGAAGACAAGGATATATATATGTGTATGTCGTACCAACGAAATCCTAGTATATTTGTTTAAATGGGAAAATAAATATACGGTGTGGTGAGTTGAATCGGACGTTAAGAATATACGATCGAACGACAAAATCTTAGCATATTTGTTTAAATGGGAAAACAAATGTGTGGCAACGTGAGTCGGGTCGAGGATTGAAATATATATTATATCGAGCGATGCGATCTTGAGTATAATTATTTAAATGGGAAAATAATTATATGTTAAGTGAAGTCGAGTCGATGATAATAAGATACAAGTTATGGAAATATTAACAAGAGTAATATATAACTTGTAACACAAAGGGGTAATGTTACGCCAACAACACCTAGGATACACGCATAATTAAACGGGATTTGGAACCACTTGTGGTCGGGAGTTGGGTGTACAACTTGCCAAGGCACATGCACTATAGGAATAGTGACTTATACGTTTAGGACGTTTATAGGTGCAAGACCACCCTTTGCTATTCACCTCATTGAGACAGACGCAGTTACAGGTGAGTTTCACGGCCCCATTTTAAACTATTTTTACGTTTTCCGGGGGAAAGATATGTGAGGGATAGTGTTTGACGGATTTAATACTTGAGGTGTGACCGCCACTCGGGGTTGAGTCCTCGCCTCTATAATCATTTGTTCAGGGAATTGAAACCGGAGGAATATTCGAATAGTACTATTGGTGCCTGACAAGGCCCACCCCTAATCGATAGCGTCGATTATGCATTAGGTTATGCCTGGGGTGCAAATATTCTGAACTTAAGTCGTGGGAAACCGAGTAACGACTTGGAGCGGGGCACAATTATTATATGTCTTGGTTTGATTATAGTCTCAAGTAGATTTATAGGAATTTGCAACTCCTATATATTGTCATAACATGGTATTCCCAAGTATTCAAGTTTTAGAAACTGAAAACCTGTGAACTCACCAATATATGTATATTGACGAAACTTTTTAAACATATCTTTCAGGTAATTAGAGGATGAAAGATCAAGCAGGCAGGGTCGGGGAATCTCCATGCGACGTCAGGCTTTTGTGGGGTTTCACCCTTATCTCCCAAGGCATTTGGGATATATTTGAGAAACCTCTAAGTTTTACTTCAAAAACAATTATCTTTTGTGTAATGTTTGAAACTAATTCGACGTCATAATAAATGACCCATTTTCTTTAAATTACTTGTGTTTAGCCATAACCTTGACTTTATGCTTTTGAACCGTCGCGCCACGTGTTTCCGCCTTTGTCGTGGTGTGACATGTGCCCCAACAATACCCTTCGAAGCGACCCCACTTCTCTCTCACATAGGTGATCTACTGGGACTGGTTACCTCAGTCAGATCATTAAAAGCTATAAGCTTAACCTCAACCTTGTCACTTTTAAGGAATGGACTAGGAAGCTTATTAAATCTTATAGTAAACTCCCTTTTTAATATGTGGGGTTTTCACCAACTCTCCCACACAGTGACCTTTGCCAGTTCATACAATTAGGTTGTCCTATTGAACTCAGATCTTGGGATCTCCAGTCAGCTGAGTTAGGTTTCCTTCGCATAAACCTAGCCTTTAACGGGCTTTAGCCCCATTCCCATTGACGACTTCTGAACTAACTCTCTGCTTAAGCCTTTTGTTAGCGGATCCGCGATGTTATCCTTTGACTTCACATAGTCAATAGTGATAACTCTTATAGAGATTAGTTGTCGTACCGTATTATGCCTACGTCTTATATACCCGTTCTTACTGATACACATTGTGATATGAGCTCTGCCAATTTCCGATTGACTATCACAGCATATGCATTGGGCCAATACCGGCTTCGGCCACCTAGGTATATCCTTAACAAATTGACGTAGCCATTTTGCCTATTCATCCTCTAAAGCGATGAATTATGATTCCATCGTGGATCTAGCAATAAACGCTTGCTTATGTAATTTCCACATTGTCTCAACACCTCCAAGTGTGAGTAAATAGCCACTCGTCGCTTTGGAATCATTCAAGTTAGATATCCAATTCGCATGACAGAAACCTTCAATAACTACTGGATATCTTTTATATTGCAGCCCGTAATCTCGTATGTATCTTAAGTACCGAAGCAACTGGGTCACGCAATTCCAATGAATTGAACTTAGGTTGCTCGTGTATCTACTTAGCTTGCTTGCTAAGTCTGGTCTGATACAACTCATCAAATATATTAGGCTGCCAATACTTCTTGAGTACTCTAATTGGATCGATTCTTAGCTAGACATTGATTCGTGTCAATGAAAGTTCTAGCCACATTAGATCCATTGAACTTCTCAAGAATTAATGAAAGTTCTATCCACATTAGACTCATTTTCATTGAACTTCTCAAGAATTTTGTCCACATAATAGGACTAACTTATAACAAGTCTGTTCTAGGTTCGCGTGATTTGTACTTACCAAAATCACATTCGTTCATATCAAACCTTATATTTTCAAATGCAAGTCACCTCCATACTTATGTGTTTATTGGATAACTACCAAATGGGGTGATGAAAGTTTCTTCCTTTCATATGTAGCTTAAAAACTTCTCACGTACCATTTTTACATCCCTACGGATTGTTTCTTAAATGGCTCTTCCCCCCCACATTGCTTGCACTTTGATTAAGTTTGAGTAATATCACTCGTGATGATATTAGACACCCGTGATAAGATAGCGACTATCTATATTTAGGTCATCCATTATATTACTCAACCCATATTTCTTACACGAACCGTTTTCTAAGCTATATGAATTCTCCTCATATTCAGCTAAATAGTATCATTACCAATGAACTATTTATTCGGTCCTTTTGAGTCATCATTTCTAATGAATTATATATTTGCTTTTACAGAATTCATTCTTATGTCGTCACATATGTTTGAATGTTCAAAGTTAATTTAATCTCCGTGGAGCATCTAAATTACAAGTATTAGTCTAGCATGCTTTAGACTATGAATACTTAGCATGTGAACAGAAGATGCATCAATCTGATTCTTCACAGCCTTAAGAGATAACTCATTATCTCTTCCTAACATTCACGTCTTAGTTTAGACACAAAATGAGATTTTGTTTACCATTCCAAAACCTTGGTTTAAAGAATGCTTCAAAACCATAATTAATTCATCCATTAGGATCAAGACTCATTTGCCTTTAATCTCCAAGGCATCACCATTGACTCTTTAGGACTTAAACATAAGTCTTAATATAAGTCACTTTGATGAACATATTCATCATCAACAAGTCAATTAGATTGACACTCAACTACATGACATTCACATAAGCCTAAATGATATGTATATATTTTGTTGAAACTATTTATTAGGTAACTCTCCCAAAACATATCACGAATCCTCCATTTAATTCAACTAACAATGATGGTTTGTAGAGACTCTACACATCCATCACCATTCTAAGTCTTTTATAATAAATTTCGCAATATTTATCAAAGACTTATGAATAATAACATATATTTATATCATATGTTATAGTCATCAAAACTACATTTGTGCATTGCTACGTAAATGCTCTCAACATTAGATGACATATCTCATTTCCGTGCATTTAACTTCAATACACTTGCCACGTTGACCATGATTATCTTAATGGGAATGGATGAAGAGTTTTTCCTCTTAGTCACTTAATTAGAGACTTAATTTAAAATAAAGGCTCTAATAAATTGACATAAGAGCTCTAATAAAGTAACATAAAACTTTAATTAGAAAACATGAAACTTTACTCAAGAGTTTACTCTTATTTCAGAATACATGAAACTCTACTCAAGAGTTTACTCTTATTTCCATGTATCTTCTTTATATATATCCAAATGAGGCACAAAGCCTTCCATTATATAAGAACATGGATATATGAAGAGTCTTCATAATTAGAGACTTAATTTAAGACATAAAGACTCTAATAAAGTGACAACAAATGAAACCCTCTAATCAAAGACATAAAACTCTACTCAAGAGTTTTAGTCTTTAATTCACCAAATTAAGGACTTATTAATAATTATAATTTATTAAATTATAATTTCAATATCATCCATTCACCATATTAAGATTCCAATTAATAATTATAATTTATCAAATTATAATTTTAATATAATCCAAACTATATATAACATATTACATATATATTTAAACGGATTATAAGGATATATAAACATCAAATCTCAAAGTGTTATTCTCTTCAACACTTTATCGTTCGACGAAATAATACCAATTATATCGTCTCGTGGCATGTTTCGAGGTACTCCCTCAATACACTGTTCAAAACAACAAAGTTGTTTATACTTAGCTACTCACAAGTAGTCGAACCAGTAAATATATCCAAAACAACATCAAGTTGTTTTACACTAAATAGTCTCTCTAAACTATTATATGGTTCAAGTCATCATACTTCTCATACAAGTATCAAACCATATATAATTTGTAAAAGACATGTTTTACTCATACAACACATTTCTACTTTTACAAGTATTTTCCATAAACTATACATTTTTATGTTTTGATTACAAATCAAAACCATAAACTCTAATATAGTTTTATTATTTAAACCATTCATAACTCACTAGTTAGAGTATATGGTTTTCATTATTAACCATTTCTAATTCGCTCATTAGAAATTATACGTGTACCATATAAACATATACGGTTTCAAAATTAACCATTTCTAACATACTTGTTAGAATGCAAACGATTACACGTTTCATCATATGAAGTTTTGGTTAAATAAACTTTTTCTACCACACCCGTTAGAAATAAACGATTACCCAAAATCGTTTTAAATATCATTGATATTCTCAACCGTTTCTAACATGTTTGTTAGAAATACATGATTATGACAATCATTTTAGAACTTATTGGTTTATATAAAATAAACCATTTCTAACACGCTCGTTAGAAAATTAAACCATCTACATAAATGGTATTAACTTCGGATTTTCCAAAATATACCCGTTTCAAACTCGCTTGTTCGAAACCGTCAAATTTTAACCAAACTGGTTCAATGTTGATTATTTTCCAAAATAATCATTTATAACCCGTTTGTGTATTTTGTACAATAATCTTTTCTAACACATTCGTTAGAAATATAAACATCTTATTTGCCTTTACAAAATCATCAATTTCAAACACGCTTGTTAGAAAATCAATATATAAGTTTAAAGATTAAACTTTTGATTTTGTAAATAATTATTTCTAATACGCTTATTAGAAATTTTTCATGACACGTTATTCTTTCAACGTCGTCGATTCTAACACGCTTGTTAGAAATACATGTTTCAAAACCTTCTATTTCGAAACCTTTTAATTTTCCAATACTCTTATTAGAAAATGTAAACATTTCAAATACTTTGAAATTTTCTTTCTAATATGCTTACTAGAAAGAAAATATTATCAAATGTTTTTCATGGGTTTACAAATATTATGACTTTTCTAATACTCTCATTAGAATTTTAGTATTTCAAAACGTCTAAATATATGTTAATAATCCGGTTTATCTAAACACGACACAAAACCCATGAACCCAAAAAATCATGAAAATTCGGATTAAAGATTTCACTCCAATCACAAATTTAATCCGATACGATGTACCACAACATATTTCAAAGAAAAATATTTACAAACTTTCACGAACCAAAAAGTCCTTAAGAAGAAGGTTTAAAGATTGGTTCCCAATCTACACGAAAGTCTGTTATACTATTCTATTTAAGTTTGTTGGAAAACTTATATAATAATCGTCGCAATGCCTTTCATACATGAACCTCACATGTTTCCAAGTCCTTGTACTTTCTGCAATGAATTGTAACAGAAATCGAAATCAAAGAAAAAGGAACCGGGCTTGTGTTTGACACAATTCCCTTAAACAGATTCGTCGTCTGTTCCCAGGGTACACCGGTTTGAAACAGTGACGATGGTGCACTGCCGGACTATCCCACTTGCCTGAAAAATAATCGATACTTGGTTGCTACTCTAGAGTTATGAGTGTTGCAAGAGTTTCTTAGTGAATATTGCTCATGTATATTCTTATGTGTATTTTCCCATATATCATATATGACACAAAAGTCTCTAATATATACAAGAGGCAATGGGGAATGAAGAGTCTAACATAATTAGACACTTAATGTTAGTCTTAAAACTATAATCAAGTATCATAAGTGTTTCTTCAATTCACCACATGAAGAGTTATACACTTAATTTTAGTTTTAAAACTATAATAAAGTGTCACAAATAAATTAACTCTATTAAAGAGTTTTTCCTTAATAATTATAATTTCACTAAATTATAATTTCATTTACTTAAAACTCCATTCACCTTCTAAATTTTCCAACAAGTAATGGTTGCTTTATTTGGTGGTCTCGGCGGATTCACTTGTTCGCCGGAGGTTCGAGGACAGAGAGTGGCGACAGATCTGCCGATGGAAAGATTAAAGAAGGAGGTTTAATGTTTGAGGGGTGACATCAATCGGCTTTTAACCAACTCCCTTTGAAATATTTTAACATTTTAACTTCTTGGTTTTATTTTACAGTACCCTTTTATTATTTTTATAGAATTTTTTATATTATATTATTTAGTGTGACGTGATTTACAAGTAAACAGTAACTTTAAAATATATATGTGGGTCGAATCTCGAAACCAAAGGAATAATAACATGGATTTATTTTTAACTTACTTTAATTTCTGTCTATCTAGTTTGGTTCAAAGAAAATAGGTTTCTAACCTTGAATGCAAACATCAATGACATTTAAGTCATTATTGATTGCAACACTTAAGTCTATAATGAATTACAAGACTTAATGACTTGATAGGTTAGGAATTCCAAAAGACTTCGATCACACTAGTTGGTTAATTTTAGTCATGGGCTCAAGCCATACCAGTCCAAGCTTAGTTAAAAACATAAAGGCGACTTTCAAGCGGCTCGCGGCGATGCTAGCGTGCTAAGTGCAAAGTGCGCCATCAAAACGCT
This sequence comes from Ambrosia trifida, assembly GCA_028751855.1. Classification (NCBI taxonomy): domain Eukaryota; kingdom Viridiplantae; phylum Streptophyta; class Magnoliopsida; order Asterales; family Asteraceae; genus Ambrosia; species Ambrosia trifida. The sequence goes on along the minus strand of CM054122.1, from coordinate 104,410,153 downwards.
GCATTACGCCCATCGCCCTCGTCCCGGTCCCGGTCCCGTGCTTGGGCCGGGCCCGGGCGCGGGCACGTCGGGTGCTTCGCACCCTCCTGGCTGTCACTGGGTGTGTCCTATTGTATAGGAATACATTCCTCTATAGAATTCTACATATAAACCAACACATGATTTATATCTCCACCAATGTGGGACAAGCACAAATTCTCACAACATTAAAGTTTCACCACACACACTTAAAGCTTAGATCTCTCAATCATCTAGCTTTTATAATTAAATATCATTATATTAAACATTAATATAATATTTAATTAAGAAATTTCCAACAATCCTCCACATGAATGGAGATCGCCCCGCACACTCAACTGTCACAATAAAATTTCAGCGGTTAAGCAATGCAGGATAGGTAGGTATTCCCTTTGAACCCTCCTTTGTGATGTGTACTTTGTCTCTTAACGGTTAGTAGACGCGATGTCCTTGAACCAACCCCTTTTTACATAGACGTTATTACACATCACACATTACTCTCCCTGGTCTGGTTAACCCCTCATTGTCGTGTTCGTTTATGGTCATGGAGCACTATCATGGTTCTGCGAGAGCTCTAGGAATTGTGCCCCCCCACAATTCCATTTGAAGCGACCCCACTTCTCTCTAACATAGGTGATTTTACCAAAATCATTAAAAGCCATATGCTTATCCTCCTTTGACATCACTGATTTATTTTAAGGATGGACTAGGAAGTATGCAACTCCCTTTGTGTTTTGGGGTATCAGACCACAGTGATCTTAGTCCGTACAGTTAGGTGGTCCTATTGAGCCTAGATCATGGGATCTCCAATCTTCTAGGATAGGTTTTCCGTTGTACAAACTTACTCCAAGGGCTTTAGTCCCATTCCTATTGACGACTTATGCACTGCCTCTCTGCTTAAGGCTTTTGTAAGCGGACCCGCGATGTTATCCTTTGACTTCACATAGTCAATAGTGATAACCCCTGTTGAGAGTAGTTGTCGTATTGTATTATGCCTACGTCGTATGTGCCTCGATTTGCCATTATACATTGCACTTTAAGCTCTACCAATTGCCGACTGGCAATCACAATGTATGCAAATAGCCATCACAGGCTTAGGCCATCTTGGAATATATTCCAAAAACTGACGTATCCACTCTGCCTCTTCTCCAGCTTTATCTAACGCAATAAATTCATATTCCATTGTGGACCTAGCTATAAGAGTTTGTTTGGATGATTTCCAAGCTATAGCTGCTCCTCCAAGGGTAAACACATAACCACTTGTGGATTTAGAATCTTTCATATCGGATATCCAGTTGGCATCACTGTATCCTTCCACAACAGCTGGATCTTGGCCATAATGCAGTCCATAATTCCTTGTGTATCTCAAATACCTCAACAACTTTGTCATGCTTTTCCAATGTTCAGCACTAGGATTACTAGTATATCTACTTAGCCTGCTCACAACATATGCTAAGTCTGGCCTGGTACATGACATGAGATACATCAAACTGCCAATGATCCTTGAATACTCCAATTGAGCAACACCCTCACCTCTATTCTTTGCCAAATGTTGAGAGGTATCAATCGGGGTTTGAGCCACACTTGTATCCTCCGAATTGAACTTCTCAAGGATCTTATCCACATAGTAAGATTGACTTAACACAAGACCAGTTTGGGTTCTAATAATCTTTACTCCAAGAATTACATCAGCTAGACCCATGTCTTTCATGTCAAATCTCGCTTTCAACATGTCTTTAGTAGATCTGATCATCTTGTCATCACTCCCAATGATAAGCATATCATCCACATACAGACATAAGATTACATAACCTTTAAACACACTTGTCTTATTCATTTATTTTGAAACCACTGTTAAGCATAACCTGGTCAAACTTTTGATGCCATTGTTTTGGAGCTTGCTTTAAGCCATACAGTGACTTGACGAGTTTACATACTTTGCCTTCTTGTCCAGGAGCAGAGAAACCCTCAGGTTGCTCCATGTAAATCTCTTCCTCTAACTCTCCATTTAGAAATGCAGTTTTTACATCTATTTGATGTATTTCCAAATTTCTCAAAGCTGCAATTGCAAGCACCAATCTTATAGAGGTTATTCTAGTCACAGGCGAGTACGTGTCAAAGTAGTCAAGGCCTTCCTTTTGTCTATACCCTTTGATTACGAGCCTTGCCTTATACTTGTCAACAGAGCCATCTGCTTTCATCTTTTTCTTGAATATCCATCGATATCCAATTGGCTTGCACCCTGGTGGAAGATCAACTAACTCCCAAGTATGATTCTGCAAAATAGAATCAATCTCACTTTTGATGGCTTCTTTCCATTGAGGTCCATCTGAAGAGGTGACTGCTTCTCGATAGGTTTGAGGCTCACTCTCAACCATGTAGGTAAGAAAGTCAGGCCCAAAGGATTTTTCAATCCTTTGCCTTTTGCTTCTTCTTGGCTCAACCTCTTCATCCTCTGATCGTTCATGGTTTTTATTTTGAACAACCTAATCAACCGCTGTTGATGAACTTGCATGAGTTTGTTCTAATAACATTGGGAACTCCTTTTCAAAATATGTTGCATTTCCTAGCCTTGTTTCTATTATGGAGTTCTTATGAACATCAGGATTTTTGGACTCATGCACAAGAAAACGATGTGAAGTCCCATTTTGGGCATATCCAATAAATATGCAATCAACAGTTTTAGGCCCAAATCTAAGAGCCTTTGGAGGTGTAACAATTACCTTGGCCAGGCACCACCACACTTTCAAGTATTTGTAGGATGATTTCTGTCCCCACCATAACTCATATGGTGTTGCATCCTTATTCTTGAAAGGAATTTTATTTAACAAAAAATTGGCCGACAAAATGGCCTCCTCCCACATGTCCTGGCTCATCCCAGAATTTATCAACATGGCATTCATCATTTCCTTTAGTGTACAATTCTTTTGTTCCGCAATGCCATTTGATTGGGGTGTATATGGTGGGGTACACTCATGTATTATGCCACATTTGGCACATTCATCCCCAAATGGCGAAACATATTCACCTCCCCTATCACTTCTCACACGCTTTATTTTCTTATTAAGTTGATTTTCAACTTCAGATTTATACAAGATAAACTTGTCAATTGCTTCATCTTTACTCTTAAGTAAATACACATAACAATACCGCGTACTGTCGTCAATAAAAGTAATAAAATACTTATTGCCACCTCTAGTGGGAATTGATTTTAAATCACACACATCAGTGTGAATCAAGTCAAGGGGTTCAGTTATTCGATTAACTGATTTAAACGATGATCTTGTTTGTTTGGCTTCAACACATGTTTTACATTTTGATTTTGAGTCTATGGCAAAAGTTGGTATGTAATCTAATTTAATCAAACGACGCATCGAATTAAAATTAACATGACCAAGACGACCATGCCAAACATTAGGAGACTCAACCAAGTAAGCAGAAGTAGTAGCATTCTTATTCATATTCTTAGTAACATCCATTACATTGAGTTTGAACATACCATTCTGGGCATAGCCCTTACAAACAAACATATCACGCTTACTTAAAACAAACTTGTCAGATGGAAACCAAACCTATTAAGCAACCAACCCGACACAAGACTCTTACGCAGGTCAGGAACATTAAGCACATTGCTTAAAGTGAGCTCTTTTCCAGAAGTCCACTTCAAGATCACATCACCTTCACCCTTGATATCTGCTGTAGCAGCATTCCTCATGTACAACTTCTCATCTCCCACCACCTCTCTAAACGTACTAAAGAGAGTCCTGTCTGGGCAAACATGGCGAGTAGCCCCAGTGTCCACCCACCACCCTTTTGGACTGTTAGACACCAAATTAACCTCCTCCATCATGGCAGTGATGTCTGAAATCATGGCCACTAAAGGCACATCATCATCAACAACCATAAGCGCCTTCTCACGTTTAGGTGCTTTGCATTGATCAGCTTTGTGACCAGCTTCATTACAATTGTAACATTTCCCTTTGAAGGAACTAACCTTCTTTCTCACACCACCTTTCTTAGACCCAAGTTCACGACCCTTACCTTTTGATTTTTCACCAAATTTGTGGCCTTTCTTGGTCTTCTTCCCCCTTGAAGACTGACCATGCTCAACAATGTTGGATTTTACAGTGCCTTCAACTTGAGTTCCTTTTAGAGACACTCTGTTATCTTCCTCAATACGCAAGCGAACCAAAAGATCTTCAATGGTCATTTCCTTTCGCTTATGCTTAAGGTAATTCTTGAAATCTGTCCAACTTGGAGGAAGTTTTTCAACCATTGCAGCCACTTGGAATGTTTCACTAAGATTCATTCCTTCAGACAGAATATCACTGAGGATCACTTGCAATTCTTGGACTTGGCTAATAACAGTTTTGGAATCCACCATTTTATAGTCCAAAAATCGAGCCACAACATATTTCTTAGTACCAGCATCTTCAGTTTTGTTCTTGCGCTCCAAAGATTCCCAAAGTTCTTTGGCAGTCGGTATCTTGCAGCACACGTTATACAATGGATCAGCCATCCATTTGTGACATCCGTCACTTTTCTTTTTATCTTATTATATAATAATAATAATAATAAAAATAAAAAGAAAATTCAGATTTTTTTAGTAGCCATTATATATATATATATATATATATATATATATATATATATATATATATATATATATTTTTCCTACTATCACTAAACCATAATCAAACCAAACCCACCCCTTTGAAACCCAATGAAGCCCAAACCCTTCCTTTGTGGATTTTCGGAGCCCAACATCAGAGGCCCATAGATCCGGCCCAGCTCCTCCCCCCTCCTCTCTATTAAAAAAAAAAGAAGAAAAAGATTCTGCTCCTGCCGGGACTCGAACCCGGGCAGTGAGCCGGTTCAAACGCACACACACACGAACAAACCACCTGATCTACACACATTTATTGATTTATTTCCAGCATATAATTAATTTATCCCAACTTTGGTTTCTTCACAGTTGACTAGAGAAGTCAACTGTGACTGCAATCTTCCATAAATAACCATTTGAACGCGTCCTTGATCTTGATATGGTAAGAATTGATGAAAGGTTGACTGAGACGCGTCATGTACACGAACAATCATCATCAATTCGTTCCAATTTTAGCCAATTATACGCGTGTACATTCAAACCAAGGTCAAACATACCAATTCGAGGATCCGAGCTTTCCCCTATAAATTGAACCCCTCTCTTCAATCTACACTCGCCGATAAATATCTCTATACCTCCAATTTCTGTTATCAAACCTGTATTCGAAGCCTTTGATCGCGTTTGACTTCTCAGTTTGACCGAGCATCAAATCACGTTTACGTATCTTGTAAGTTTGTTTTCTTTGTTGGGTTTTAATCTCCGGCACATGACGAACAATAGCCCCATGAATCCAGGGGCTATTGGTCTCTAATTGGTGTGATTGAAGGATTAGGGCTCGTATGGTGGGAATTGGGGAAGAACACTACAACGAGCAGCATATATAATTATAGTGAAACAAAGAATACACAACCAACTGATGTAGATCAGCTAGTTTACACACGTGAAGATGGAACCGAACCGGCCTTTGGCCAGGGTTCGATTCCCACAAAAGCCACGTTTATTTTTCATTATTCATTCATTTAACCTTTTATCAAACTAAACCTATATAACTAATTCAAATCCAGTTTAATTCGTTCTCAGGGTGTGGCTCAGTTGGTGGCCACACTTGTGATAAAACCCGAACCGGCCAGAGGCCCGGGTTCGACTCCCATAACCAAAAAACATTTTTTTTTGCCATTTTTATATATATACTTAATATATTAAATCTTTTAAAATAGTTTTTTTTTAAATATTAAAAGTGGTTTATAAATTCTATAAAAATTATCATATGATCTCCTAATGATAAAGTTCATCATCCAATTTTTAGTTTTTTAAAAATAATTTATTTAATATATATTATAAATATTACAAGTTTATTCAATTAAAATTATAAAATTCAATAAAAATATCTAAACGATTTTATAAAATTCCACAAAAATTATACTAAACTTATATAGCGATAAACATTTTAGAATTCATTTTTATTTCAGAAAAACCGTCCATTCTATATTTTTAATTAATTTTTGTTAGTTTTAATCATAAATAAATCATAATAAATTCATTTTTCAATATTTTTGCACCAAAATTTTATATAAATTATTTCTATCCATTTAGAACAGAAATACAATTTTTAATTTAAAAATTCTTTAATTTTAATATTTTTAAATATTAAAGTTATATTTTGGACAATTTGAAATAAATAGATTTAATATTCTATTTATAAGAAAATAATTTTATAAAAATTATTTTCACACTTAAAACTTTATATTGTGACCATCTTTAATTCAAAATTTACAAAAAGACTTTTGTTTATTTATTTACCAAATTTCTTTTATTTATTAAACGTTTAATTTATTAATCAAACGAATACTTATCCCAAATTCGAAACCCTAGAATATACTTGTAGACTAGATAGACTTAGACTTATTTGTTACCTTATACATAGGGTGATACTTGGCAACGTTGGATTACACTTATTCAATTTCACAAGACTTAACACCTTGCTAAGGTGAGTATTACTTATCCCCTTTTTCCTTTTCACACTTTTGGGGTGATTCATGCACAAGTATACAAAACTTAAACATTCATTTACACATACATTTTATTCATTTACAATTCATATACGTGTCTTGTTTAACTTTGTGCTTATGTTTGAACATGAACGTAGCTTACATACAAAATCGTACATCTAGACATAACTTATGTTATGGTGCTCTTTACATATAGACGTAACTTATGTTACGGTGCTCATTTAGACATAACTTATGTTATGGTGCTCTTTTAGACTTGACACGTGTTAGGGTGCTCATTACCAATTTCATCTTATCAACTTTACATTTGTCTTGTTTGGTTACTTGCGTGTTTACATAATGCCTTGGTGATGCTAGACACATGAATTGTACCACTTTTCAAAACTTATGCTATATGTACAAAGCTAAGTAGTACTCACCAACATCATATGTTGACAAAATTTATTTTCGTGCATGTTTCAGGATAAGCTGCTTGACGCTTCACATAGGACTTTGGACTTAGATTAAATCAATCAATTATCTTTATTTTTGTTGTCTTGCATTTAATTTCACATGTTGTAAAACAATATTCAATAATCAAATATTTACATTTTAGTACCATGAGCTTTTGAACAATCGTCACTACGTGGCACCTCGATGATTCCGCCATCGGTTGGGGTGTTACAGATTGGTATCAGAGCCATGATTATAGGGAACTAGGTTATTAGATAAAATGGCCTAGACTATAACCGAACTTCAACTTTCATGCATAATATTCCTTAAAATTCCATTCCCCTCATTTCTCTCTACTTTCCTTCCTCTATCTTTCTCTTCTTCTCCATTTCTTCTCATTTTTCATCATGGTGCATAAAGATGGTGTCCTACAAGGGGTGGAAGGTCTACATCATCATGGAACAGGAGCAGTACCTTTCATGAAGACACTCTTAGGCATAATGCCTACTCTTATTTTGCTCCTTCAAAGTTGTTGAGCTTTAATGAGTGTGATGGAACACGTGCAATCTGGAAGGGTGGATGCCTGTACACTGGGTTTTCTGGCATAGGCAAGCATAGCGCATAAATCCAATAACGGACCTGTTATGCTTACCTGGGGATTCCTGGAGTGAGTGTCCACTTATAGGCTAAAGCATGTCTTCTTTGATCACCATTGGGTTCAATTCCTTTGAAAAGTCAACGTTCTTGTTGAGCTTTACAGCTAGACAAGGGCACTCCAAGCATTTTATGCAAGCTTTTCAATAATACTCTCTCGTTTCATATACAATATTTTGTATTTCATGATTTTCATATATTGCTTACAAGTTCATCCCTTCATAATCACCGGTACGGTTATACACTTACATTTTCTAATCTCATGATTATTCATTGACTACCTCATAGATGTCTGCTCGCCGCATGCTCCGTGATGCCAGCCAACGCCCTGTTCGTGCTTCTGGACAACGTTCTGATCGTCGCCTTGCATCCTTAGTCGCTGAGCAAATTGCTGCTGTAATCCCAAACCTTGTCAGTGAATTAACCCAGAATAGTAACAGTGCCAACACAGGGAGTACGACTCAATCTCGGTGCACTTTCAAACACTTTAACTCCTGCAACCCCACAAAATTTACTGTGAATAGCGAGTGTCCTAACGAACTCCGCGTTCGCTATGCCACCAGTGTCCCTTAAAAAGATGCGTTAACTTGGTGGAACGGCGAAAAACGCAACCGGGGCACTGAAGTTGCTTTAGCACTGACTTGGGAGGAAGTTAAAGAGTTGATGATTGCAAAGTTTTGCCCTAGAAATGAAATCAAAAAGTTAGAGGATGAATTTTATGAGTTGAAACAAGACAGTGGAGAAAACCTAGCGTATACTACCAGATATCATGAACTCAGCCTACTTGTTCCTCATATGGTCACCCCGCTATCCCGAGCAATTGAGAAGTATATTGAGGGCTTACCTGATCTAATTCAAGATACTGTCACTGGTAGCAAACCTGTTACGGTAGTAGAAGCAATTCAGCTCGCAGCCACTTTAACAGACAAATACGTAAGGAAAGGAAACTTGGTTAGGAAGGACACCAACACGTCTACTGAGAAAACCATCCATGTTGTTGAACAACCTAAGACTGTTTTAGCAAAGGCCGCCACTACTTCTTCGAACTCTAAGAAACGAATGGGCGATAATCAGAACCAGACTGTTGTGACTCAACCTCCTATCAAGAAAGCCTACACGGGAATCCATCCTCAATGCAACATTTGCAAGTATCATCACCCTGCAAATCTTCCATGTCGTCAATGCACTAGATGTGGAAGGTTTGGACACTTTGTCACCACTTGTCGTGTAATGGATAGAGCACAGGATAATCATCAAACAGCTGCCCAGGATCCACTACCGATTACTAACGGTCGAGCATGTTATCATTGTGGAGACCCTAACCACCTGCGACCTCGATGCCCTAAATTGAATAATGTAAACCTGGTGGCACATGGACGAGCTTTCAATATCAATATCAACGAAGCAAACGGTCAGGATGACGTTAATCCCACTGGTTAAGCCCTGGATGGAATCTTCCTAAGACCCGAAAATCCAATACTTGTGTTTTCATTTTCTTGATTCTATTATCATTTTGTACCCAATTTTGTCGCACTCAGTAGCATATAACATCTGGAAATTTCCTTGCATAAAATTGTGTACGAACACAGATTGTAAATTTATCATATTTGGTTATGTTTATTTTAATCGTAGAAGTTTAAAGACTCTACCTTACATTTATTTGAAACATTCGGACTTGATTTCCATGAAAATCAAACTACTAAAAACTTGATACTTGATCCTACAGAGCTTTTCTAAAAACATCATTGGTTGTTATATGAAACTTGATTTTTCCCTTAATTTGCCTATCCATTGAACATTTAATAGGCCACTAAGATAACACTTATACTTAATGGTTGCCGTACTTATAAACTTGCTTGCATGTGTATTATCAATTTGTATGATGATCTATGAAAGACAATTACTACATTATCCATCCAACTTAGACAAACATTTCACTTAAAGGGCTCCTCGGGTGAGTGGTAGCCCATATTTAGATTTGGTTATGCTTGCAAGTCGTTGCAAACTAACGCAATTGACCTCATTATTACATAGCCTCATATCATTGATAACGTCTCATTGTAACCCAACGTGTTTGTTGTGGCATCTTCTTGTGGAACTGTAGATGCAAAAGTGCGACTAATGCTTCGGATTGAATAACTAATATGTTTTGGTGAATGTCGTTGGTGCGAAAGAGGATCTCAGAAGGTACGAAGGAGGTTTTTGTAGGTACGAAGGTAGAAGAAAGAGTGCGAAGGAAGAAGACCTGGTCGAATGTGTTTATTGATTATTGTATAACTTGGTTCGACCATTCAGTTTGGGCGAACCTGCACATTCGCACAATCAATTTGGGCGAATGTGCAGTCTATAAATAGACAAGTTTGATTTTTGAATGTAACTTTTGGTCATTATTATTCCCTCCACTTTCTGAAACTCTCTCTAGTGTTTTGTTTAGCTCTTTTAACGTTCATACCTTGTTTGTAATCATATTTCAACGTGTAATCGAGTTATTAATTAACGAAAAGCTTTTGAAAATGATGATCTGTGTGTTTTAATCTGTTTGACTATTATTTTGTGATAGTTTTAGGGTTTCCGCACCTAAAACTAACTTGTTTGATCATTCTTTGTTGTTATACGATCCTTTCACGCACATACAAAGTGGTATCATAGCCATTCTGGATCAAACAACCACAAATTAATAGTTTCTCAGTTGATTTGAACCCAATTTTGGTCAAAAAGTTTCTGTTTTCAATGAACAAACTGATGTGATAAGATTTTGATTGATTACAACTTGATTTCGAGGTTAAATTGGATAATTCTCTTCATTAAAGTTGTTCCAAATCAATTCCGATTCAAAACCTGATTTAGATCATCAAAATCCATCAACATTTGATAAACATGATCAAAATTAACGGATTTTCAAAGAATAACCGTTTTTGAATTTTCTAGGGTCGAAAGAGAGAGAGTGGTCGAAAGTGGAAATCTATTGGGTCGAAAGAGGGATTTTGTGGTTGAAGGAGGTGTTATAGTGGTCGAAAGTAGACTTTGATTGCTTATTTTGTTCATTCGCCCAGTTGCATCACCTTCGATTTATCGAACGGTCGAAGGAGCAGGAGAACGGTCGAAAGAGAGACGAAAGCGGTCGAAGGAGATTTTGTTATTTCAGTCCACATTCGTATCAATCAAAATGGTCGAAGGAGAACATTATTTCTCATTCGCACGTTCGACTGTACGAAGGAGTATTCTGTTTTAAAACATTTCTAATCTTTTCGTGTTTAATCATTTGCAGGACAAAATGTGGAACTTCCCAACAACGCCTAGACCTACTCAAGCACCACAACAGCAGACAACACAAGATCCGTGGTCCGTTGCAGCCCAGAAGCCTAGTCAACCATCACAGCCAATCAATTATATGGCAATGACTAGTTCGGCTCCTCAACAAGTTCTTCAACCATTACAACAACCGATTGACAACTATTGGGGAGTCGTAGCAGCAGCAGTTCATTCGCAGACGACCAACGCCATATCCACTCTTATTCATGATCTATCCTCTGGAAGCGGCAATCGTCCACCAAAGCTAATGGACATGAAAGAGTACAATACTTGGAAGACGAAGTTTAAAATTCATGTTGAGGGACAAGGACTTGAGGGAGCCGAGGCATGGCAAATGATAGTGAAGGGTTACGTTGCTCCTATTCTGGAGAATGAACCGATACCTTTGGAGAATTTGGCGGATGATGAGAAGAAAAGGTTTGCGATAGAGAAGAAGGCATTCTCTCAGCTATCCCAGGCGATCAACACTGATCTATTGCATCAGTTTGAATCGTGTACAACATCCAAACAACTATGGGATATGCTGAGAAATCGACATGATGGTAATGAGAAAACAAGGAAGCTAAGGATGGAAGAGCTTCGAAAGGAATTTGAAAATTTCAGTTACATGGGTAATGAGACCCTAGAAGAGTTGGTTCCACGGTATTGCCATTTGCTCATTGAACTGTCAAGCTATGAGATCAGCATACCAATGTCAGAATTAGTAGATAAATTTGCTGATGCTTTACCACCCTACTGGAACAAACACATTGAAGTGTTGAAGGAAAAGGATGCATACCAGTATTGGACTATTAACGAGTTCATTCAAAAGCTGGAAAAGAAAGAGATGGAGGAGAAGAGAAAAGCTAAAAGAGCTCAGATTCCACAGAATCCTGATTTGTATGTGAGCGGTACATCTAACTCTCTTTCTGCTTCAAGCACTACTTCTAATGTTGCTCCTCACATAGCATGTGTATCCAATGTTGTTGAACCCACAAAAGCACCCATCAACTACCTTGCCCAAACTTCATCTTACACATCATCATACACACAACAACCTTATCAAACACCAAACTTTATTCCACCTTTTTCACCATTACAACAAGCTGTATGCTACACATCAAGTCAAACTCAACAACAACAACAATATCCTCCTCACATGAATCAGATGCAGATTACTCAAGCACAATCAAATCAAAACCCGATTGTGTTAGAGACCTCGAACCTTAACAATGTGACTGTTGAAATTGCTCAACAACATGTTGCTCTAGTATCTGCTATGGTTGCATCTTACAACGGTTTGGTTGCGAGTCAAATTGGAAATAACAATCTCACCAATGAGGACTACGCTCAAATCGACAAAAAGGAGATGGAGCTTATGGACATTCAGTGGGCTTTTGCAAGCATTATGAGGAGAGCCACTGACTTTATTCAGAAGACTGGCAGAACTGACCTCTCAACTTCTCCCAACACCACATATGGATTCAACAAAGCAAAAGTTACATGCTTTAATTGTGGAGAGAAGGGTCACATTAAAAGAGAGTGCACACAGCCAGCATAGCAAGGTAATCGAACCCCGTTCAATTCAACATACCAAAACAGACAAAATCAAAACCAAAATCAAGTTTCATACAACAGTCCCAACATCTCAAGCTTTCAACCCCAAAACAATTATCAGAACCGTCAACAAAATACCAACACTAGACAATCCACAAATCAAAACCAACCTCAATAAAATCCAAACCGAACTATTGTTCCTATCTCTACACCTAACACACAAAACCAAAACCAAACTGACAATCAAAACCAAGCACTAGTGATCCAAAAGGATGAAGGTTTTGATTGGACGGGTATGCAATTGGGGGTGGAGGAGATTACTGCTGGGAACGTGGCTTGTGTTGCACAGCAGATGAGTCTGGATGAGAATGAGGAGATTGAGAAGGAGGTTGTGATTGAAAAAGTGTCGGAGTTGAAAATTGAGGAAGTGAATGAGGATGTGATTGCTGAGAGTGAAGACAAGAAATCGGGGATGATTCTTGATTCTGTCACGGATGTTGGAGACCACTACGATTCAGCTTACTCGGATATGGAGAGTGAATCTGATTCAGAGGCTAGTGTGAATTCACTAGATGATGACATTGACCAACTGCTAGCTGAAGCTGATTTCCTGATGACTCGCAAGTTATGTATGGTGGATGATGCGTGCACCAAGATTGACTACTCCAAATTCTTCGCAGGGAAGGAAGCTCACTTCGCTTTGATGGCCATGACAGAACCTCCTAAACCGGTAAGTTCTGAATCTCAATCTCAAGTGTGTGATAAATGTGTTAAATGTGCTGATTTTGAAAAACTGACAGATGAAAATAAGCTTCTCAAGGTCCAACTTGAGAGTGCCAAAATCAACTGTCAGATTTATCAAAAAGATTTAAAAGATTTCAACAAAGTTCTTGATGGTTATAAAAAGGATGTGTCTGAACTTAAAAAGACATTGTCAATTAAACAACTTGCCATTAATAACTACATCAATGAAAAGGAAAATACTAAGTTAGAAATGGCAACCATCAAGTGCTTTGCTGAAAAAGTAAACAAGAAGTTAGAAAGTTACAAGCACATAGCATATGTAGTTGACCATATCATAGAAGAACCCTCCCAGTCGAATAGTGCAAACTATAAGGCGGTCCCATCTCCGGTATTGTTTGAGAACCACAACTTACATGCAATATCACCGGAGACTTTAGTCAATTCTGACTCCACATCAGAAAACGAGCCTAACACTTCCAGTGTCGGGGATCCGTAATGTGAGACCTGTACTGGGAAATAATGAGGGTGTGGTCACTGCTGGTGATTCAGATGAAGAAGATGAACCATCTGAGACGGTTGAAAATGAAAGTGATATCCCTGATGAAAATCATATAATCACTACTGAGCCAGTCTCACCATCTCAAATCATTTATCCCATGGCAAATGCTCATCGTAAGAATGTGGTTAAGAAAAATGAAAAGTCTGTTGGTAAGAGTGTTGAAAAGAAAGAGTTAAAGAAAGTTGAGAAAAATGTGAGAAAACCGGTTGAAAAGAAAATTGAAACTAAATCTGAGAAAAATGTGGTTAAACCGGTAGAAAAGAAAAATGAAATTAATACTGAGAAAAACAATGAAATGAGCAACGAATCGTGTGACAAACCTGTCAAAATCTTCTATCGGATGCAAGGCTCCGATAAGATTTTATCTGATGATGAATATCCGATTAAGTTTGTCAATTATTCAAAAATCAAAAAGATCTGGCAGGAAAGTACGATTTGGTTTCCAAAATTTGAAAGAACCAATGACATTCCTCAAGAAATTTTAGATAAAATTTATTCGGATAAAGATGACAAGGTCAATGTCACACAATTTGTTTTGCCAGTTGATAAAGCAAATAGTTTTATTGAACCGACTTACTCGAAGGACCCAGCTCCTGAGAGTTTAAGGAAACAATGCATGGTTGATCGCTATCCCATTGCTAGCTTTTCCAAGTCGCCGATCAAAGAAAACTATGAGGAATACCGTGCGTGTTATAAGTGCGGGGAACGGGGACATTTACTTGCCGCCTGCCCGTACGTACGACACAAAAGGCACGAGGTGGAGTTGAGGAAATATCATGATTATCTGGTTGACAACTACGGTTATCCACAAAGACGGTATTTCCCTCAGCAAGAATCTTATTATAATCAAAACAATTTTTAAAACAAGAGGGAAAACCGTCCGATGACGTATGATAAAAGCAACCGGATAACCACTGAAAAATCTGCTAAAAAACCTGTGATGAACTCAACTGCTGATAACAAAAAGGTTGCTCCTAAACCTAATGGAAAACAAGCAGTTGGACTTGTCTCTGTTAAATTAGAGAAGGTAACCAAGAAGGTTGCATTTAAAGATGAAGTAAAGAAACCGACTGAGACTTCAAAATCTCAGATCCGGATCTTGAAAAGATCTGAGCAATGTTGGTCATCTAAGGAATCTAAAGGAGCCTCTACTTCACAGAATGAGAAGAGTGAGAAAAAGAAAATTGTGAGTGAGAAGAAAGGGGTTGAGTTAACCCAAGATGTTTGTGAATTGAAAGAATCTTTGAAATAACCCGTTCAAAGACCCAAGACCAAACAGGCTTGGGTCCCCCGAAAGATCTAACTGCTCTACTTTATATGTGCAGGGAGCTCCAGCTGGCCCTGTTAGCAGTCTATGGATTGTTGACAGTGGAGCTTCTGGTCACATGACAGGGGACCTCACGCTACTCTTTGATATCAAAAACATTAACGGAGGTTATGTGGCATTTGCTGGTAATAAGGGAGGCTACATTACAATGGAGGGTAGTGTAAGCAATGGGGTCGTGACATTTGAGCGGATATCATACGTGAAACAAATAGATTACAATCTGCTCAGTGTTAGTCAAATTTGTGATAAACAATTTTCTGTGTATTTTGATGACAAATCCTACTACATCTTGAAACCTGGGTTTGAACTTCCGAAAGAGTGGGTGATGCTGAAGGCACCGAGAGTAAACAACTTGTATATTCTCGATATGTCCAAAGCAATGACCACCCATGGCCATGTCACGTGTTTCCGCTCTAAGGCTACAGAAAAAGAATCCATTATGTGGCACAGGAGAATGAGACACATCCATTTGAGAAAGATGAATCAGTTAGTGAAGAATGAACTTGTCACGGGAGTTAATGTGAAACACTTCCATTTGAATGACAAGTGTGTTAGTTGCAAAAAGGGAAAGCAGCACAAACAGTCCCATAGACCAAAGAAAGTCAATTCCGTTGAACTGTCGCTTGAACGTTTGCATATGGACTTATTCGGTCCAGTCAGACGTAAAAGTCATGCCGGGGAGTTGTACTGTCTTGTGGTGACTGATGATTACTCAAGATTTTCATGGGTCATGTGCTTGCATCAGAAAAGCGACACTTTTGACAATTTGAAGGTTCTGTCTACACGTCTGGAGAATATATATGGTCTGAAGATCAAACGAATCCGGAGTGACAATGGGACGGAGTTCAAAAACGCTCAGATGGAGGATCTTTGTGCAAACAAGGGAATTCATCATGAATATAGTGCTCCGTATACACCCCAGCAGAACGGTGTCGCAGAGAGAAAGAACAGGACTCTAATAGAGACGGCGAGAACTATGCTTGCGGATTCAAATCTTCCAGTCATGTTCTGGAACGAAGCTATTTACGCGGCATGTTATACTCTTAACCGTGTTTTGACAGTGAAGAAGTTTGGCAAGACTTCTTATGAGCTGTTGAATCGACACAAGCCGAATCTGGAGTATCTAGAACCATTTGGTTCCCCGTGTACAATGCTGAATCCTTCGGAGAAGTTCGCACCAAAGGCTGAAGAAGGTTATTTTGTTGGATATGCAACCCCACTAAAACGGGTATTCAACAAAAGAACTAGAAAAGTCAAGGAGTGGGCTAACGTCGAAGTTCAAAGATACACACAAAATGTACAGGGTGGAGGACCAGATTGGATGTTTGATTACAAAGACTTCTTTGAAGAAGCTGTACTTCGCTTATATTACGAGGTCGAAAACGCCGTGACTTCACCGTTAGTGCGTCCGATCACGGTAAATTCTCAAGCAGCTTCTAATGATACCACTGCTCCTGTGATGGAAGAAGAGGTGTTCCAAGAAGCTTCTACAACGCTTAATTCATCCGATTCAGAAGATGAAGACGATGATGCAACTAGTGAAGCTATTCTGGACAACGCTACAGTGACACCACCAGTGAACCTAACTAATACTGATGCCTCAACATCGAATGTGGGTAATGATCTGGTTTCTACAGAGAATTTGACAACCCAAACGGGAGTACAAGTACCTGATTATCCGGAATCTCGGATACATCGGATACACCCGCTTGAACAAGTTATTGGTGATCCTGGTAGCAGCGTGATGACAAGAGGGCAGCTGAGAAATGCTCAAGCACCAGAAAATATTGGCAACCTTGCTTTATATGCCAAAATACAGAAATCTGGTTTTCAAAATGACTGGTCGTTTGCTTGTTATGTTTCGCAGGTCGAGCCGCGAACTTACAAGGATGCTCTTTTGGATGATGCCTGGGTGGAAGCAATGCAGGAGGAGTTATTACAATTCCAGAAACTTGGTGTATGGACACTAACAGATTTGCCCCGTGGAAGAAAGAAAATTGGAACCAAATGGGTGTTTAAGTGCAAGAAGGATGATAGAGGAGTCATAGTGCGAAACAAAGATCGTTTGGTCGTTCAAGGTTTTCATCAGGTTGAGGGAATCGACTACAATGAAATCTATGCACCGGTTGCACGCTTGGAAGCTATCCGAATGTTCCTAGCGTTTGCATCATGGAAGAAATTTAAGGTATATCAGATGGATGTAAAGAGCGCATTTCTTTACGGTGTGGTCAAAGAGGAAGTTTACGTAGGTCAACCGCCAGGCTTTGAGGACCCTATTCACCGGGATAAGGTTTATGTGTTATACAAAGCTCTCTACGGGTTGCACCAGGTTCCTAGACAATGGTATGAGGAGCTGAGCACGTATCTTCTCTCGAAAGGATTCAAACGCGGACTGGTAGACTGCACACTGTTCACGAAACGAGCAGGAGATGATTTGCTTCTTGTACAAATTTATGTTGATGATATTATTTTCGGGTCAACTAACGAACTTCTGTGCAGGGAATTTGAAAAAGTTATGCAGGAAAAGTTCGAAATGAGCGCAATGGGAGAAATGCAGTTTTTCCTAGGCTTGCAGGTGGAGCAAAGACCAACGGGGATCTTTATTCACCAGACGAAATACGTTTCTGAAGTCTTGAGCCGATTCCAGATGGATGATTCGAAGCCGATGGATACCCCAATACAGCCTAATCACGGGATTGGAGTTGACCTTAAGGGGGAGCTGACTGATCCATTTACATACAGAGCAATCGTCAGATCTCTGATGTATCTCACAGCGTCTAGACCCGATATAATGTTTGCGACATGTCTTTGTGCGCGATATTAATCGAAGCCGAAACAGAGTCATCTGGCAGCTGTCAAGCGTATCCTTAGATATCTGAAGGGTTGTCCATCGAAAGGACTTTGGTACCCTCATGATGATAATTTTGACCTAATCGCTTTTAGTGATGCAGATTGGGGCGGCTGTGACAAAGACAGCAAATCCATAACGGCTGGATGTCAGTTTATGGGGAGCAGGCTCGGGACCTGGCAATGCAAGAAACAAACCGCAGTTGCACTATCCACATGTGAAGCAGAATACGTTTCAGCATCGAGCTGCTGCTCACAGGTTCTTTGGATCCAACAACAGATGGTGGATTACGGTTTGCAATTTCTTAAAACCCCTATTTACTGTGATAATGAGGCCGCAATCGCATTAACAAAAGACTTAGTAAATCACTCAAAGGCTAAACATATCCGGATTAAATATCATTTTATTCGTGATTGTTATGCTAAAGAGTTGATCGATATGGTCAAAATCCACACTGATTACCAATGCGCAGATCTTTTTACCAAAGCTTTTGACAAATCCAGATTTGATTATCTTTTAAAAGGTAATGGTATTAAAGAAAAACAGGACTGATCACCACCTCAGTCTATCACTTTTTAGTTTACATTTTTTACTGCTTTTCAGAAAAATTTCGAAAATCCAAAAACAATGAAAAATTTCAAAATCCATAAAAATTAGAAAATTTCGTTGCTGACTGCTATATCTTCTTCCCTTAGATTAATGCCGTCAGATTTCTGTGAACAAACGATATCTGGGCAGTCACATATTTGAAATGCTCCAGCTTATCCTTGGGAACAGTAAATTCGAAAAATCTAAAATGATTTCCTGGAGTATAAAGGGAAATGATAGTACATCAGTGGGGATCTGACACATTCTAAGTAATGTACTGCTATACAGGGCGTGTGTCTGAGACTGTGCGATGTGCTGATAGGCTTCGTAGACCTATTACTGCGTGCCTGATACATACATATCAAACGAATTGTTGTGTGGATGAACTCCTCATGGGCATATGGTCTTAGTACCGTAATTTCGTTTGATAGGGTATTTGTACAAAACTCGGAGGTTTAGGGTCGTTATGTTATTAGTTGTCTGGGGATAGCCTCTCTGATCTTCTGCTGTAAGTCATTACGGACCTAGATCAGACAGGGTGTCTTTATAAAAGAGCTATATGCCAAATCCTAAAGTTACCGAATTGAGGAACTTTCCATGTTATATGATGATCAAAGATTATCTATTACATCGTATTAATCACTGATGCAAATCATGATTAATATCAGTCCTCAACCTGGTATAGTGCATATGTTACTTTGCTGCATTAATTTGCTGACCTGTATACCTCTATGCATTATATCTTGTACAATTACAGACGACGAAAGCATAATCACGCTTTACAATGAGTCTTTGTGCATTTACTTCTTGATACGGGAGTATGTCGTGTGCGTGGGAACCACAGACATTTGCGTTTATACTATAAATATTAGTATCAGTATAAAGCACTGCACAAATGTCTGCATGTGAGTTTATGTGGATCACAATATCAGCAATTGCCAGATCACACATTGTCTTTAATGATAATAATTTCAAAAAGATCAACGGTGTGATCAGATTTCTCAAATACTGATATGATCCCTTTACCGAAAATCCCAAAAACATTTACAGTTTTTCATTTACATTTTTGCAGTTTATTTTATCGTCAAAAACTACAAACCTCAAAAAGATTTTAGGTGTGTTTTAGCATAAACTTTAGAAAATCCAAAAAGATTTTTCATTTCCATCTTATTTTTGATAACTGATGGTGGTTGATGTCGATTTTCTAAACCTTGATACACCATTTGAGCTTTGTAACTTTTAAAATGTGAAAACATGATTGTTGGATGCTTAAAAGTTGGAAAATAATTGGACCGGGACTCGTTTTTGAGATTTGGAAAATTTTCAAAAATCCCATTTCTCATTCGCCCATTCGGTTGGTCGAATGTGGGATTTTACATGTTCCTTCGTATGTTTTATATGGGCGAAGGAGAGTGTTCATGACCATTTATCTCATTCGAACCCTTTTGCCTCATTCGAACCTTTCACTAGGGTCGAAGGAGACAAAAGTTTCTCCTTCGTATGTACAGAATGGGCGAAGGAGTATGCCTATAAATACCCATCTGTCTCATTCGAACCCTATTCAATTTTTTTTTTCAGATTTTTCACTCTAACCTCACCTTGTTGCTTGATTCTTTTGAACCATTCCATTGTGTTCGTCATTTCATACTGATCATTTTGCACTAATATTCACAGGTTAACATCATGGAATGAAGGATTAATCTCTGTTTTTATCTTTCGAGCCCTAACTGTTTCAATTTGTTTAAAATCATTATCATTGTAACAATTGATGATTAGGATACATTACATATGTGTTTTAGGGGGAGAATAATCATTAATCATGGATTTAAAACTAACAGTATGATCAATTGATCAACTGTTATGGTTCGAACCCTAGTTTAATTGAAAACACAGATGTAATGAACAATTGATGAATCTGCTAGTATTAGATGGTTAATCGGCATTATTAGGATTTATTTCAATCAAAAGAACATGATCTGAAACACTCAATTTCGAAATTAAAAATTCAAATTATGAACAGTCACCTTCGACCATTACGAATGGGCGAAGGAGATGAACAAACGGTCGAATGAGGAATATGTGGGCGAATGAAACTTTTATTTAAAATTCATACATTCGTACCATCTATGTTTCACATTCGCACCTTGTAAATTCTCTTTCGTACCCCCGTTTGGGCGAAAGAGAAGGTTCATTACCAAAAACTTTTCAAGTTTGAAATTTTGTCGATTTTTAACATGTGTTTTTGTTTGTTTTGCAGATTTAACGATGTCCGAACAAGAGAAGACGACGGAACAAGCTGGATCATCATCACAGCCTGCCAAACTTTTAGACTTTGAAAATGCACATAACTGCTGTGTGTATCTCGGAGATGTAAAGAAGCATACAGAGTTCGTTGGCATTATTGATTTTCCGAAGAGATGTAGGGTGATAGATGCCATTGCTACCCCGACGATTATCTACAGGGATATGATTCAAGAATTTTGGTCGAATGCCAAGCTTGATTTCTGGAAGTGCGAATCATGTTTGACGAGCAAGATTCAAGGACAGATAGTCATTGTTTGTTAAGAAGATCTGAGAGAAGCGTTAAACTTGAATGATGAGCCGACAGATCCAAAGGAGTTTACTTTTATGGATCAGCGAAAGTGCTTCCTCAGAATGAAATACAATGGACCAATCACTGACGGTTCATTGCATAAGGGAAAACTGTGCCCACAATTCAAATATCTGGCACATGTTTTGATTCATGTATTCGGATCTGCAGCTGGAGGATATGATTTGATGAGGAAGAGCATCAGTTCTATGATGGTTGCCTTAGTGTTGAACAAACCGTTCAATGTTTCTGGCATGCTGATGTCTCATTTACTAGAGCCTGTGAATGGCACGAAGAATCTGAAGTTTCTTTTATATCCTCGTTTCCTCCAGATGGTGTTTGACCACAAGTATAAGGAGCTGAAAAGAGATCCTAAGCACATAGTTGTTCAGGAACATATGTCGCTGAATACACTCGCTAGGATGAAAGCATATAAGGGATTGTCAGTTGATGAACGTCCTCCAGTAAGACGTTTATTTGGACACCTAGCTAGAGTTGATTATACAGATCCGGGTGAAGGGCTTGTGAGGCATGTGAACAGTGATTCTGATCCTGATAACCCGTTACATCATGTTGATCCTAATGTGAAACGCAAAAGCCAAGTTGTGAATGTGGGCGCAAAGAGTGGAAAGACAAAGAAAAAGGAGATAAGGTTAGAGGTTATTGAACCCGAAAAGAAGAAAAGCACGTCAAGAAGAAACAAGACAATGGCGAAAAAGGGTTTACATATAGTTGATGAGGCGTCTGTTGATTCAGAAGAGACGCAGGAAGATGAACGTTGGAATTCAGATGCTGAGACGGTAGAGACCACCACGCCCAAGGCCACTGAGGCTGGTGTGTCTGCTGGCCAGAACGTTGAAGATCAAGGGAACAAAAGTCCTATTCCTGTTGATGAAGATGAGTTGATTATGAACTTAGATGAGACTTTTACTGGTTCTCCTGTGCAAGCTGCTAAGAAGAAGAAGAAACAGGAGAAACCGAGTATCAAGAGAAAGAAAGAGATTGAGTCATTGATAGCTGGTAAGAAACTACCACCGGCTACAAGTTCTAAGTCACCGGTTACTGCACCAGCACAGAAGAAGCAAAAGACTGCGACAACATCGAGCACACAACAGACTGAAGATATACCTATGGATGAGGTTAATGAGGCATTGGATAACGTGCTCAAGAAGATCAGAAAAGGCAAACTGCCTAATGTTGTTGAACCACCAATGAAGAAGAAAGTTTCGGTGGATAGTGACATTATGAGTGCTGTGAATCAGAGATTGTCTGAGATGATGAATCTAATCAACAAACAACAAACTGAGATAGAGCAGTTAAAGTCGAATGATAAGAAGATGTTGGAGGTCGTAGTCACATCAGCAGATGATAATGAAGCTTTGAAGAAAACAATTAAGAGGTTGAAGAGAGAAAATAAGAAGTTGCTGAAGCACGAGCAACGAAACACCAGGAGAATCATAGTCTTGAAGGAGGAGAACAAATAGTTGAAAAAGAGTAACAAGCATATGGACGACTTGATCAAGAACTTGTACTCTCAAGCTCCTCAACTTCAAGCTGGTGAAGTCGATAAGGAAAGAGAAGAAGAACAAGTTGATTTCGAACCATCCGATGAAGAAGAAGATGAAGAACTTGATGAAGATGCAGGAAACGATACGAAGAAGAAGAAAGATAAAAGGATGACGGAGGTTCAGATGATGGTTCAAGTGATGGAAACGGCTCTTCTTTTGATGATAGTAGTGATGATGATGATGATAACGCTGACAAGTTTACATATAAGAAGCGTGACTCAAGTAAGGGTGGTGAGTCAAGCTCTAAGGCTCCTGGAGAGAATGTGGATGATGATATCTTCTGGAACGAGAAACTGCAGTCGTTGTCTGAAGATGATAAGAACAAGCATCGCCAGATGCTCACTGATCGAGTCTGGACGATCGACATGACTAGCAGATTTCCAGAGATATTTGAATCGAACAATAAACTATTCGAGTTGGAGTTTGATGACCCTGATCTTGAAGATGGGGAAGTTTCTGCGGAAATTTCAAAAGAGATACTTGAGGGTTTAGCAAAGCAAGTAGGAAAGACGTTGGAAGAATTACTTGCTGACAATTTCATTCCGAAGATACCTGAGAAGGAAGCCGGGAATCATTCTGATGACCGTGACGTTCCTGCGTTTGAGGAAGTTGAAATGGAAGATATTACGAGTGAGGAGTATCCACAATACTTCAAGACTAATCAAGATTGTGGATTTCCTGGATTCTCAGATGAATTGCTAAACCATGCCGAGAAACTAGCAAAAGAGAAGAGCAAAGCGTTTGAAGACGAAATCTTTAAAGGGCATGACAAACCACGGTTCGAGCAGTCGGAGAGTTTGCAAGAATTCTTGAAGAAGTTAAAAGAAAAAGAAAACAATCGTCCGAAAGCTGAAATTCAAGGAAGCTTTTACAAACTTCATAGTGGTATATTCAAAGGTCGTGCTTTGGCCTGGAAGTTTGTTAAAGAATTGAGATGTATTGCAGTAAAGTGGGAGAAGGGAATCTTATACTTCGATAAATTTCATCATTTGAAGACTCTTCCCTATTGGGCAATTCGTGATATTTGTCGTCACCGTTTAACGGGAGCGTCAAATAGTCAGATTACCTACTTTGCTGAGAAAATGACTAGAGAAAGCCGAACCAAGTGGGATTTGTTTAAACCACAATATCCTAAACGTATTGTTCACAAGAAGGATATTGATCAGATTACAGGTATGCCCAAGGTGACGTTAAAGTACAAACCACCGCGAGTGTTGAAAAAGATTCCTTTGTTGCCTATCCCACAACACTTCGCCAAAGATTTCATCTGGTGGTATTATGATTGGAAAATTGCAGAGGCCGTGATTGTGTTGAAAGACGGAGAGAAGAACTACAAGAAAGTACATATTTTTGATCCTATGTGGTTGATAAACTGCTCACATGAGGATATAATCATGTTGTTCTATAATCCGATCTATTCTGATGCGAAGGATGCTGAGCAAGCAGGAAAGTACCAATGTGTGGTATTTCTGTGCTTTGCGTATGACATTAATGCTGGATGTGACTATGGCGAGAAGCTGGGAAAGTTTGTTGAAAAGCAAAAGGTGCCTGAACTGAAAACGAAGAAGCAAAAGCAATTTCAGGAACCGGTGTTGACGAAAGAACAGCAGATTCAACGACACATCAGACTGATGAACATTAGAATGGACGAACAACGTCGACAACAATCCAAGCAATAGTCGAGGGGGAGTTTGTAGATGCAAAAGTCCGACTAATGCTTCAGATTGAATAACTAATATGTTTTGGTGAATGTCGTTGGTGCGAAGGAGGATTTCAGAAGGTACGAAGGAGGTTTTTGTAGGTACGAAGGTAGAAGAAAGAGTGCGAAGGAAGAAGACCTGGTCGAATGTGTTTATTGATTATTGTATAACTTGGTTCGACCATTCAGTTTGGGCGAACCTGCACATTCGCACAATCAATTTGGGCGAATGTGCAGTCTATAAATAGACAAATTTGATTTTTGAATGTAACTTTTGGTCATTATTATTCCCTCCACTTTCTGAAACTCTCTCTAGTGTTTTGTTTAACTCTTTTAACGTTCATACCTTGTTTGTAATCATATTTCAACGTGTAATCGAGTTGTTAATTAATGAAAAGCTTTTGAAAATGATGATCTGTGTGTTTTAATCTGTTTGACTATTATTTTGTGATAGTTTTAGGGTTTCCGCACCTAAAACTAATTTGTTTGATCATTCTTTGTTGTTATACGATCCTTTCACGCACATATAGGAACTTATTTGCTTTAATGTGTGTTAGATTAGGATCATAGAAGGACATAAAACCCTAATGTAAGGTAAATTGATGATTCCGGTCCGGAAGGTAATCATGAATTTACAGGTACATTAAGGTAGTGTGAAATTCTATTAGAGTTTTTGGTAGACGTCCAGTACGTTTTCAAGGTATCAAAGGTGTGGTGGGTTAGCCGCGGTACACCCTATATATAAACACTAATGATGCATTGAAAGTGAGACCGGAAGTCGAACCAGGAACCAAATCTAGTTACTTGGTAGTTCATTTAGTCTTCCTATAGTCAATCAACTCATGCAACTATTTTAGAATTCTTAAAACTTGAAACTTAGATTTTTACTAGATTCTTATTCTCCTTACCATTCGGGACAAACCTAATCCAATCCTTAGGTCACACCTATCAAACCTCTTATCCAAATCATTCGAATTTTTCCAAACCACAGTTATCTTAATTTTTACCCAAACATCCATAACCCTATGTTTCTAATAACTTCGGGACGAATTTCTAAAAGTAGGGGATGCTGTGACACCTGTCACTTTTCTTTTTATCTTATTATATAATAATAATAATAATAAAAATAAAAATAAAATTCAGATTTTTTTAGTAGCCATTATATATATATATATATATTTTTTTCCTACTATCACTAAACCATAATCAAACCAAACCCACCCCTTTGAAACCCAATGAAGCCCAAACCCTTCCTTTGTGGATTTTCGGAGCCCAACATCAAAGGCCCGTAGATCTGGCCTAGCTCCTCTCCCCTCCTCTCTATTAATAAAAAAGAAGAAAAAGATTCTGCTCCTGCCGGGACTCAAACCCGGGCAGTGAGCCGGTTCAAACGCACACACACACACACGAACAAACCACCTGATCTACACACATTTATTGATTTATTTCCAGCATATAATTAATTTATCCCGACTTTGGTTTCTTCACAGTTGACTAGAGAAGTCAACTGTGACTGCAATCTTCCATAAATAACCATTTGAACGCGTCCTTGATCTTGATATGGTAAGAATTGATGAAAGGTTGACTGAGACGCGTCATGTACACGAACAATCATCATCAATTCGTTCCAATTTTAGCCAATTATACGCATGTACATTCAAACCAAGGTCAAACATACCAATTCGAGGATCCGAGCTTTCCCCTATAAATTGAACCCCTCTCTTCAATCTACACTCGCCGATAAACATCTCTATACCTCCAATTTCTGTTATCAAACCTGTATTCGAAGCCTTTGATCGCGTTTGACTTCTCAGTTTGACCGAGCATCAAATCACGTTTACGTATCTTGTAAGTTTGTTTTCTTTGCTGGGTTTTAATCTCCGGCACATGACGAACAATAGCCCCATGAATCCAAGGGCTATTGGTCTCTAATTGGTGTGATTGAAGGATTAGGGCTCGTATGGTGGGAATTGGGGAAGAACACTACAACGAGCAGCATATATAATTATAGTGAAACAAAGAATACACAACCAACTGATGTAGATCAGCTGGTTTACACACGTGAAGATGGAACCGAACCGGCCTTTGGCCAGGGTTCGATTCCCACAAAAGCCACGTTTATTTTTCATTATTCATTCATTTAACCTTTTATCAAACTAAACCTATATAACTAATTCAAATCCAGTTTAATTCGTTCTCAGGGTGTGGCTCAGTTGGTGGCCACGCTTGTGATAAAACCCGAACCGGCCAGAGGCCCGGGTTCGACTCCCATAACCAACAAACATTTTTTTTTTTTTGCCATTTTTATATATATACTTAATATATTAAATCTTTTAAAATAGTTTTTTTTAAATATTAAAAGTGGTTTATAAATTCTATAAAAATTATCATATGATCTCCTAATGATAAAGTTCATCATCCAATTTTTAGTTTTTTAAAAATAATTTATTTAATATATATTATAAATATTACAAGTTTATTCAATTAAAATTATAAAATTCTATAAAAATATCTAAACGATTTTATAAAATTCCACAAAAATTATACTAAACTTATATAGCAATAAACATTTCAGAATTCATTTTTATTTCAAAAAAACCGCCCATTTTATATTTTTAATTAATTTTTGTTAGTTTTAGTCATAAATAAATCATAATAAATTCATTTTTCAATATTTTTGCACCAAACTTTTATATAAATTATTTCTATCCATTTAGAACAGAAATACAATTTTTAATTTAAAAATTCTTTAATTTTAATATTTTTAAATATTAAAGTTATATATTGGACAATTTGAAATAAATAGATTTAATATTCTATTTATAAGAAAATAATTTTATAAAAATTATTTTCACACTTAAAACTTTATATTGTGACCATCTTTAATTCAAAATTTACAAAAAGACTTTTGTTTATTTATTTACCAAATTTCTTTTATTTATTAAACGTTTAATTTATTAATCAAACGAATACTTATCCCCAATTCGAAACCCTAGAATATACTTGTAGACTAGATAGACTTAGACTTATTTGTTACCTTACACATAGGGTGATACTTGGCAACGTTGGATTACACTTATTCAATTTCCCAAGACTTAACACCTTGCTAAGGTGAGTATTACTTATCCCCTTTTTCCTTTTCACACTTTTGGGGTGATTCATGCACAAGTATACAAAACTTACACATTCATTTACACATACATTTTATTCATTTAAAATTCATATACGTGTCTTGTTTAACTTTGTGCTTATGTTTGAACATGAACGTAGCTTACATACAAAATCGTACATCTAGACATAACTTATGTTATGGTGCTCTTTACATATAGACGTAACTTATGTTACGGTGCTCATTTAGACATAACTTATGTTATGGTGCTCTTTTAGACTTGACACGTGTTAGGGTGCTCATTACCAATTTCATCTTATCAACTTTACATTTGTCTTGTTTGGTTTCTTGCGTGTTTACATAATGCCTTGGTGATGCTAGACACATGAATTGTACCACTTTTCAAAACTTATACTATATGTACAAAGCTAAGTAGTACTCACCAACATCATATGTTGAAAAAATTTATTTTCGTGCACGTTTCAGGATAAGCTGCTTGACGCTTCACATAGGACTTTGGACTTAGATTAAATCAATCAATTATCTTTATTTTTGTTGTCTTGCATTTAATTTCACATGTTGTAAAACAATATTCAATAATCAAATATTTACATTTTAGTACCATGAGCTTTTGAACAATCATCACTACGTGGCACCTCGATGATTCCGCCATCGGTTGGGGTGTTACACCATTCAACACATAGTTTCTGCATAGGTACTCAGAGTGTTTCCAAGCATCAAGTGCGCTCACAGATTGCGCATCAGAGTTCCCTTCAGCAAGTTGAGGGGGAAACTCAATCAAGAATCTCGCAAGATTCAGAGTTGTTAAGTAAAACAACATCTTTTCCTGCCATCTTTTGAAGTTCAAACCAGAAAACTTTTCTGGTTTCTCAGCATGGTTTGCAACCGCCTGGGCTGCCTGGGTACCAACTAATGGTCCCACAGTGGTGGATGTCGATCCAACAGTTGTTGATGAAGCATTAGCACTCGTAGCCATTTCTGAAACAAGAGTACACAAATTAGTTTTCAGAAATAATCAAAGAAAGGAATAATCCTTTTTGAACTATAGAAATTGGTTTACAAAAAACCAAACTGTTTGGTTTACAAAAAACCAAATCGAACTCACAAAGAGTTTATCAAAACAGTTTGTTTTGCAATCCGAAATTTTTTTAAAACAAAGTATGAACGGAGTTTTAAAAATCTGTTTTAAGCTTGTAGGAACACCGTTTACAATATAAAAGAAATACTAATATTATTATGAATTTTGGATTACAGTACACAAAAAAATATAAATACAATACAAAGATAGAAATTAAAATTACAAGAAATAGAAATACAAAAAGCGAAAGGAATCTCGAGGTGACTGAGGCACGTGTAGAACACGTTTCCCTTAAAACAGATTTCGGGCCACCCAGGTGAACCCATCTGTTTCCCAGGGTACAACAGCCTAAGCAGATTGCACTGACGGAGAAAACCTAGCACCTGAAATAGTACCTGAAACAAGAGTGCGGAGGGCAGCAAAGTTTGGAAAATTATCAGATATGAGGTGGTGGTTCGTGAACATGAGACTGAGAATTTTCTGTGTGTTTTACCAGAGTACCAAACTCTGTATTTGTAGACAAGACCCAACCATGCCAAGAGTCGTCCTTGAATGCAAACATCAATGACACTTAAGTCATTATTGATTGCAACACTTAAGTCTGTAATGAATTACGAGACTTAATGACTTGACAGGTTAGGAATTCCAAAGGACTTGACCACACTAGTTGGTTAATCTTAGCCATGGGCTCGAGCCATACCAGTCCAAGCTTAGTTAAAAACATAAAGGCGGCTCTCAAGCGGCTCGCGGCGATGCGAGCGTGCGAAGTGCAAAGTTCACCATCAAAACGCCACATTACACCCATCGCCCTCGTCCCGGTCCCGTGCCCGTGCCCGGGCTCGGGCGCGGGCGCGTTGGGTGCTTCGCACCCTCCTGGCTGTCACTGGGTGTGTCCTATTGTATAGGAATACATTCCTCTACAGAATTCTACATATAAACCAACACATGATTTATATCTCCACCAATGTGGGACAAGCACAAATTCCCACAACATTAAAGTTTCACCACACACACACTTAAAGCTTAGATCTCTCATTCATTTAGCTTTTATAATTAAATATCATTATATAAAACATTAATATAATATTTAATTAATAAATTTCCAACAATCTATTCCAAGTTAACCTTAACATTGAAGTAACATAATATGTCTTTCTCGAATCCAAAATATTAAAAAATATATATGTATTGAATTTTTGTTTTAAGCAGGTTTGGTTTTGGACTATTAGCATAAGAGGAAGGTATTTTTTAAGTTTTGGATTATCCGTTGGATTAACCGAATCTAGATCCGGAATTTCAGATTATCCAATTTTCGGATATTCGAAATTTCGGATTATCTGATTTTCGGATATCCGAAAATCGCATAATCCAACTTTGAACACCCCTAGTTTTATGGGGAAGAAGATAAGCGGGGAAATTGGTATTAAAATTTATTAACTAGTTTCAAAACCAAAACTGATCTCTGGATCAGCCGGTTAGTGCTCCTAAGAATTTGAAATTCTTTTTCATCATTTGATTTTGTTACCCCATATTTCCTTAACTTATAACTTATTCAAAATTATTGAAAATCTGCTATAAGTTTTAAATAATGTTTCATTTGAAAGACATTTAAAATATTAATAACTTGAAAAACAGTTTTTTTTTTTTTTTGTTTCTTCTCATTTTCTCTCCTCCTTCACAAAATTTTTCCAATTGATCTCATATTTCCTTTGCAACTAAACAAACATCTACATGAATAACTATGTTATTCGGAAGAGCCATAATTGTAACCTCGCATAATTCCCCCATATTTTCATTTAATTCAATCTTAGTTTCTTATATATTTTTTTTCCTTTTTTGATAAATACCCCATTTTAAACTCTTAATGGTAACACTTTGATATATCAAAATAATCATACCTATATTCCAAGTATACTAGTTATTTGTAAATAAAATACTATATTTATATATAGACACGTAAATAACTTTACTTCTAATTATGTAATTTATTTTAATCAAACAATATAAACACATTATATATATACACACATATATGGAATGGTTAATTTGAGAACTTGTTTGAGTTGTGAGAACTTGAGAACTCACTTTATAGCCACAAGTTTAATTAATTGACAAAGTGTTTGTGGTTGTGATTAAATCACAATAAAAAATTAAGGTAGGAAAGAGAAAAAACAATATTATATAATAATAAGGGCATTTAGGTAAAATCATCATCTCTCATTTTTTAGCCACCATCATATCATGTTTTTTATTTAATTTTTTAATCATTTCTAAATGCTAATAAGTTTGTGTTAATAATTTCTAAATTGCCCAATGTAAACCACTGAATAACAAACCAAAAACATATTGTAAACAAAAAGATTACATTAGTGTAAACAAATCATATTCTACAACTTTCTTCTCTTTTTCTCTTTAGTGTAAACACACCATAAAACTAACAAAACAAAGAATAAACGGCACAAGAATTGTTTTATTAAGGATATCTATCTACCTGTACCATAACGCCACGACATAGGACCTCTACTCTTCATAGATGTAATGAGGACGCCGAAAGAGAAAATGGCTGCCACTAAACCATTTGTATAACCCAATTGAACTGGTATCCTATAGTTGTACTGTTTTCTCCTTTCGGACACCTAAATTCACTGATTACTGTAACATCGCAAAATTTTCCCCGAATTTTTATACGAAAAAGCCCTTATTTTATATATCTTTATTTATCTTTCCTAACTCACAACTTATATATATATATACATATATATATATATATATTAAATACATTTTTTATGCTATAATAATAATAAAAGTAATAATAATAATAATCACACTATAATTAATATTTATATCTCTAAAGCCCAACCAAACCTAGTCCCTTGTCTAAATTTTGGGCCCAAACCTGAGCCCATTAAACCAGCCCAGTCCAACACCTGGCCCAACCCCTCCCCATACTGTTTTAAAGAAAAAAAAAATAAATATGCTCCAGCCGGGTTTCGAACCCGAGCTGCGAGCCGGTTCACACTTAACACACACACACCAAACCACTTGAGCCAAGAATCCTTTCTGTTTGAATCTCAGCACACAATTTATATAATGTCTTATTATATATCGTTCAATCAAAACTTGGTAATCAGCGATCAGATCGTGCCATCCCAATCCAATAATTTTAATGCGTTTTTAATCACAATCTGTTTTTGGAAACTAATTACCGGCTCTTTAAGCTTAATAATCACGCACAAATCAATTCAAAACATTCCATTTGTGAGATAATCACGCGTAGATGTTAATATTTGGTCAAACATCAAAATTTACGATTTCGTGTGGATTACTATAAATTGGGATCATCCTCAGGTTCTAATAGTGCCGAAAAAACACCCACAAACCTTCAATTATCTTCTAAATTCATCTTATTCGCATAATTTTACTCGGTTTGACTTGTTTGTTGACTTCGTCAATGATAGGCATTAAGCATTGTAAGTCCCAAATTTCTTTCTTGGTTTTGTTAATCGGCCAGGTACCAGTAAAAGCCCCAATGATTTGGAGGCTACTGGTTGATAATTGATTCAATTGGTAAGTTAGGGTTCAATGGATACGAATTGGGGAAGATGACCTTGCCAGTCATCATATTTATTTCAAACAAACTGAATATGATCACCAACTGGATTATAGGTCAGCTGGTGACACAAATTCGTTATTAAGCAATGAATCGCCCATTGGCAGGGGTTCGAACCTTGTCATGATCTTTTTATCTATTTTTAATTTATGAATCAATCTTTAGAAACATATGTATATAATTAACTGAAACCAAACTAAATCGTTCTCAGGGTCCAGACCAGTTGGTCTGGGCTTGTGATTTAAAACACACGAACCGGCCAAGGGCCCGGGTTCGAACCACGGCATCAACAACATTTTTTTTAAATATATATATTCCTTTATTTTTTTTAAAATTCACTTTATGATACTTAAATTCTTTTAAAAATTCCACAAAAAATTATTTTGTGTTAATCTAGTGAAAAAGTTCAACTTACAATTTTTAGTTTTCTAAAATTTATTTATTTATTATTTATAATAATTAAATCAAGTTTATTCTATTTTAATTATAAAAATCTATAAAAATATCAAAACGATCTTATTAATTTCCACAAAAATTATTCTAAGTTTTTATAATATTAAGCTTTTCAGAAATGATTTTTATTCCTGAAAAATCGTATATTTAATATTTTTAATCAATTTTTGTTAGTTTTAATCATAATTAAATCATAATAAATCCAATTTTTAATATTTTTGCACCAAAATTTTATAGAAATTATTTCTGATTATTTGGAACAGAAATATAAATTTTAAACTTATAATTCTTTAATTTTAATATTTTTAAATATTAAAATTAAGATTTTGACAATTTGTAATAAATAGATTTAATAATCTATTTTAAAGAAAATAATTTTATAAAAATTATTTTTATACTTTAAACACATTCTTGTGACCATCTTAGATTTAAATTTCATAAAAAGATTTTTGGTTATTTATTTACTAAATTTCTCTCAATTGTCGAATATTTTTAATAATAATCAAACAAGCATTTATCCCCAATTCGAAGCCCTAGAAACTTATACATTTGTAGATTTGATAGATTTAGACATATTTATTACTTTATTATAGGGTGATACTTGACACATTTGGGCAACACACTATTTTCAAGAGATAACATTTTACCAAGGTGAGTTTTACATAGCCCCTTTTCTATTTATCACCGTTTTTGGGGTGAAACATGTTACAACATCATTTATGCAATTCAATCATCAATGTGTCTATGTGTTTTCTATGTTGCATTATGTCTTGAGCATGATTAGAGTAAGCACCATTCTAGCATAATCATTAACTCCGTACAAGCCGGCGGTATACATTGATAGATCTATTGGACTGACAATCCCACCCGGATACGTGCCTCCTACAAAGGTAGCGTGGGTGTTTGTTATCGTATAACATATTCAAGTGGACCATGAGCGTATGGTATGTATCATATTATAACAGTCATCAGGGTTGGTTATGCACTCGATTTATTTCTAGTATGTTCTCACATATGGACTAGATTGACATGACACATGAATTGCACATCATTTTTATTCAATTATCAAAAACCTATGTAATTCTCACCAACTTTTGTTGACCCAAAAACCTTTTCAACTTAACATGTTTCAGGTTCAATTTGCTTGAAGATATGAATTGATGCGTGAAGATAGACGTATAGTTTTATTCAATTTGATGTACAAATTCTAGAACAATTGTATGTAATTCATTTAAATCATTTGATGAAATTTATTATTCACCATGAGCTACTGAACAAACATCAATACGTGGCACCCCGATGTTTCCGCCATCGGTTGGGGTGTTACAGATTGGTATCATAGCCATGGTTATAGGGAATTAGGTTATTAGAAAAATAATCTAGTCTATAACCATAGGATTTAACCAGTACTTGCTTCTTTTACTTGCTATACTCTATCCCCCTCCTACTTCTTATCCCTACTTTCGTCCTTACAAGAAGGCTACTCTACATCACTGGAACTACTCTTAGACTAATAGGACAAAATCCTCAGGTTTAACCTGAACCCCCTTGAGATCTCGTCGAAGTTCTATATTTTAATAACGAACACGTGCAATCTGGAAGGGTGAACGCCTGTATTCTG
Organism: Ambrosia trifida; assembly: GCA_028751855.1. Classification (NCBI taxonomy): domain Eukaryota; kingdom Viridiplantae; phylum Streptophyta; class Magnoliopsida; order Asterales; family Asteraceae; genus Ambrosia; species Ambrosia trifida. The sequence continues at coordinate 104,375,771 of CM054122.1, read as the reverse complement.
AGTCTTCTGTCTAGGCTGGCATTGCGCATATATCCCAATCAGACGAGGGACCCGGATGCCTACCTGGGAATTCTCGGGATGAGTGTTCACTTATAGGCTAAAGCATGTCTTCATATGTTATTAGAATCTGGAACCTTTGATAAGTCAACGTTTTCGTTTATTCGTTTTAATTAATGAATAAATGATTACATTCCTTATATTACCTCATTCATTTCATGCCTCATTGAGACTTCATTGTATCTCTTACAGATCATGTCTTCACGCCACAGCACTCGCATTAACAGTGGTGACAATCATGAAGAAGAGAGCAGCAACCACAATCCCGACCACAACACTAACAATGGAGGTGATGCACAACTAGCTACGATTATTTCTCAACAATTGGCACAACAAATCACAACTCTGGTTTCTAACTTGTTAGCTCAAGTCATCCCAATGAATGGAAATCACATAAAGAACGGAACCCTAGTTCGAAAAGGCAAGAAAACAAGTATTGTGGCCACTACCGAGAATCAGAAGCGTAAGACCAGGAATCCTAATGTAAACCTCACTACACAAGCCTCTAACAAGAAGCCTTATACAAGAAACTTTCCATTGTGTAACACATGCAATCGACATCATCCCACTGTTTCAGCATGTCGCGTGTGCACCAATTGTGGTAGGTATGGCCATTTGGTCAACACATGTCGCGAGACCCCAAACCCTAATGCCAATCAACCCACCAACCCTGCTCAGGCTGATAATCCTAATCGATACAACTATGGTCAATGCTATGAATGTGGAAACCCAAACCACTACCGTAACCGATGCCCTAGACTAAACCGAGATCAAGACCCTCCAGCTACTTAACAGCAAGTCCCACCATTTATATGTTGTTTGCTTTTAATTCTATGTATTGACACTTTTTGGATTAAAGTAATAAATTCAAGTAATATCATAACATCTGTGTGCATGCTTGTCTGAATATGAATTGAATGCTATAAATATAATCATACTTGCTTACTTGTACAACAATTAGTGGACTACCAAACAATCTACTCAACGATTGGTAGAGGTCATCATGACTTTTCAACAGTCGGGAGAGGCCTTACCACCTGCTCAACGACTGGTGGAGACTATCAGACCTGCTCAACAATCGGAAGAGTCATAGAAGGACGCAAAACCCTAATGTAAGGTAAATTGGGGATTACGGTCCGGAACATAATCGTGAATTTAAAGGTACGTTAAGGTGGTGTGGAATTCTATCAAGATTTCCGGTAGTTAACCAAATATCTAGTAGTTCATTTAGTAAATCAACTCACACGTAACGCGCCTCCTATCCACGCTATTCGAGACAGGCTACTCTATTCATTGTCATGCCCTAACATAAAATTCTTCAAGTCACACTTGTCCTAATTTTTATCCAATCCCCTTCAACCCTGTGTTTTCAATAAACTTCGGGACGAAGTTCCCAAAAGTAGGGGAGACTGTAACATCGCAAAATTTTCCCCGAATTTTTATACGAAAAAGCCATTATTTTATATATCTTTATTTATCATTCCTAACTCACAACTTATATATATATATATATACATATATATATATATATATATTAAATACATTTTTTTATGCTATAATAATAATAAAAGTAATAATAATAATAATAATCACACTATAATTAATATTTATATCTCTAAAGCCCAACCAAACCTAGTCCCTTGTCTAAATTTTGGGCCCAAACCTGAGCCCATTAAACCAGCCCAGTCCAACACCTGGCCCAACCCCTCCCCATACTGTTTTAAAGAAAAAAAAATAAATATGCTCCAGCCGGGTTTCGAACCCGAGCTGCGAGCCGGTTCACACTTAACACACACACACCAAACCACTTGAGCCAAGAATCCTTTCTGTTTGAATCTCAGCACACAATTTATATAATGTCTTATTATATATCGTTCAATCAAAACTTGGTAATCAGCGATCAGATCGTGCCATCCCAATCCAATAATTTTAACGCGTTTTTAATCACAATCTGTTTTTGGAAACTAATTACCGGCTCTTTAAGCTTAATAATCACGCACAAATCAATTCAAAACATTCCATTTGCGAGATAATCACGCGTAGATGTTAATATTTGGTCAAACTTCTAAATTTACGATTTCGTGTGGATTACTATAAATTGGGATCATCCTCAGTTTCTAAAAGTGCCGAAAAAACACCCACAAACCTTCAATTATCTTCTAAATTCATCTTATTCGCATAATTTTACTCGGTTTGACTTGTTTGTTGACCTCTTCAATCATAGGCATTAAGCATTGTAAGTCCCAAATTTCTTTCTTGGTTTTGTTAATCGGCCAGGTACCAGTAAAAGCCCCAATGATTTGGAGGCTACTGGTTGATAATTGATTCAATTGGTAAGTTAGGGTTCAATGGATACGAATTGGGGAAGATGGCCTTGCCAGTCATCATATTTATTTCAAACAAACTGAATATGATCACCAACTGGATTATAGGTCAGCTGGTGACACAAATTCGTTATTAAGCAATGAACCGCCCATTGACAGGGGTTCGAACCTTGTCATGATCTTTTTATCTATTTTTAATTTATGAATCAATCTTTAGAAACATATGTATATAATTAACTGAAACCAAACTAAATCGTTCTCAGGGTCCAGACCAGTTGGTCTGGGCTTGTGATTTAAAACACACGAACCGGCCAAGGGCCCGGGTTCGAACCACGGCATCAACAACATTTTTTTTAAATATATATATTCCTTTATTTTTTTTAAAATTCACTTTAAGATACTTAAATTCTTTTAAAAATTCCACAAAAAACTATTTTGTGTTAATCTAGTGAAAAAGTTCAACTTACAATTTTTAGTTTTCTGAAATTTATTTATTTAATATTTATAATAATTAAATCAAGTTTATTCTATTTTAATTATAAAAATCTATAAAAATATCAAAACGATCTTATTAATTTCCACAAAAATTATTCTAAGTTTTTATAACATTAAGCTTTTCAGAAATGATTTTTATTCCTGAAAAATCGTATATTTAATATTTTTAATCAATTTTTGTTAGTTTTAATCATAATTAAATCATAATAAATCCAATTTTTAATATTTTTGCACCAAAATTTTATAGAAATTATTTCTGATTATTTGGAACAGAAATATAAATTTTAAACTTATAATTCTTTAATTTTAATATTTTTAAATATTAAAATTAAGATTTTGACAATTTGTAATAAATAGATTTAATAATCTATTTTAAAGAAAATAATTTTATAAAAATTATTTTTATACTTTAAACACATTCTTGTGACCATCTTAGATTTAAATTTCATAAAAAGATTTTTGGTTATTTATTTACTAAATTTCTCTCAATTGTCGAATATTTTTAATAATAATCAAACAAGCATTTATCCCCAATTCGAAGCCCTAGAAACTTATACATTTGTAGATTTGATAGATTTAGACATATTTATTACTTTATTATAGGGTGATACTTGACACATTTGGGCAACACACTATTTTCAAGAGATAACATTTTACCAAGGTGAGTTTTACATAGCCCCTTTTCTATTTATCACCGTTTTTGGGGTGAAACATGTTACAACATCATTTATGCAATTCAATCATCAATGTGTCTATGTGTTTTCTATGTTGCATTATGTCTTGAGCATGATTAGAGTAAGCACCATTCTAGCATAATCATTAACTCCGTACAAGCCGGCGGTATACATTGATAGATCTATTGGACTGACAATCCCACCCGGATACGTGCCTCCTACAAAGGTAGCGTGGGTGTTTGTTATCGTATAACATATTCAAGTGGACCATGAGCGTATGGTATGTATCATATTATAACAGTCATCAGGGTTGGTTATGCACTCGATTTATTTCTAGTATGTTCTCACATATGGACTAGATTGACATGACACATGAATTGCACATCATTTTTATTCAATTATCAAAATCCTATGTAATTCTCACCAAATTTTGTTGACCCAAAAACCTTTTCAACTTAACATGTTTCAGGTTCAATTTGCTTGAAGATATGAATTGATGCGTGAAGATAGACGTATAGTTTTATTCAATTTGATGTACAAATTCTAGAACAATTGTATGTAATTCATTTAAATCATTTGATGAAATTTATTATTCACCATGAGCTACTGAACAAACATCAATACGTGGCACCCCGATGTTTCCGCCATCGGTTGGGGTGTTACAATTACTCCCCTGCACATCCAAAAAAAGACCATGTTACACACAACCACAATGCTAACCACTTCGAAGACAATAACGAAAGAAACCGTATCTGGATACCAAAAATGCCTATTGATGAGCGTGCATACATTTAGAATAGCATGAACAACCAACATGATAGCAGTCCAAAAAAACATACCCTAAGACAAAAAACAGCAGAGATCACAAGAAGATCATCCAAAAAAACAACAATGCTGCTTACATACATTAAAAAATAAATGAAGTAAGATAGTTACCACCTAATCCATGGTAGAAACAATGCTTTCCCCAACTCTGGTCTTCCTTTGGCAAAACCATACAAGTAATTATACATAATAACAGTAGGTTCAGCAACTCCTAATATCAAAAGAGGCTGCCCACCAAATATTGCATGGATAATTCCACATATAGCAGTAGAAGTGAGTGTTTCCAGCGAACTTAAAGTATCATCTTCCCACAAATAATTAAAATCAGACATTCGATTAAAAAAAATATTACATGATATGATAAAAAGTTATACCAGTAACCCTGATAGCTGCTCACCAAATGCAATGACATAAAGACCGGATGCAAAGAAGATGTATGCTATTGGAGCCAATATCCTGTAACAGAAATAACAAGCTATAGTAAAAACAAATGACACAAAGATTAGTTACTACTTTTTGTTTATCACAGATGACACAAAGATTAATAACAAATGACATAATCGTTTACATTGGTGTAACACCCCATAACACATACAAAACGTTTCGACTTAAATGTATTAAAAAATGAACATACTTAATGGAAATTATTTCCACAATCTAGGAATTTACACCAGTGTTAAAAAAAACCCATAATTGTGTACTGTGGTGGTTTATACTAGATTGATGGTGGTTTTTGAATAGAAAAAGAAACAAAGAGTTGTGTATTGTGGTGGTTTTATACTGTATATATGCATAATGTATGGCTGATTTAATCGAAAAGTGAACAAAAGACCATAAGATTTAAAGTATATATGCATAATGCAGAATACAAAAACTGCAGCGATAAAGTAAATTTAAAGAAAAAGGAATCGCATAAACCAAAAGAAAGAATGCGCCTTGATATCCGCTAGCAACGCGCTAACAGTGTGACTTCTATTGAAATCAAAATCACAATAAATACATACCGTGCTACGGACAGAAACATTCCTTCTAGAAAGCGCAATCATCAATAGATTTTTATTTCACTTGATCTAGCTTACTAAGAATATTCAGACGCACATCTGGAAATTCGACTTTTAGAAGTGATATAAATATAGGCAGAAGTTGATCAATGGTTGAAACCTATATTTTTAACACATTTAGATATATTCATGAAAACTTAATCAACCATGAAAGATGTTTGACAAAGCTAGAAAATAATTAGCTTGCCTAAAACAGGGGCCATGCCCGTAATAACAGAGGCAAAAGTAGACCTAACATGCTGAGAAGAACCTGAAGACAACTCCTACATGCCATGACAAGAAAAGGTAAGCAAACAAAAAGAAAAAAAAAGCAAAGTCTTGATTCTTGAATAAACTTTTTGTTGTTCCTTGAGTATGCTTGTGAGGACAAAGGGTTTAAAATTGTAGTTTTACCCACAAGCACCTCTTCTCCAAGTTCTTTTATTATGAATTGCATAATAAATCTTGGGTACAACAAAAACTTCTTTTTAGTATTGAGATGATGTAACACCAACTCATTAAAGAAAAGTGATGATGCCCTGAATTTTGTTTCATTCACCATGGAATGAAAAATAGGTTGAAAAGTTGATGGCATCTGATCATAAGATTCAGTTTTTGGACTCAAACACATAATAATATAATGAAACAACAGTTTATACTTTGGTTCAAAATATTTCTTAAAAATTGTAGCATGTGAGAGAGTACCTTGGTAACCACACTCTGTCATGGTTAAGTGAATTTGAGAGTTTGGAAATTGGTCTGGGGCGTTTACATCATCCAAACCCAGCCTAATTGCCAAAGTAGCCGGTGTGATTGCCATTCTTCTCCCTTGGATGGTTGAGTTGAGGGAGATCACTTTGTTGTTCACCGTCACCGTCTCTGCATTTGCCCAAAACTCATTTAGAGTTTCAGTGTTGATTGGAGGGTCGATGGTGAGGGCGGTGAAGTATTGGGATTTGACGACCAAATCAATGATTTCGTCGTATTGGGACCAGGCTTCATGTTTTTTGAAGTAGCCTCTTTGATTGTGTCCCTGTTTCAGTATTAGAGCCATGTGGTTTGTGTGTGTGTGGATCGAACAATGTTTTTGCAGGTTTAGGTCTTGAGAGTGTTTTGTGAGAGAGAAGGAGGGAATTTTTGCTTTTTGAAAGGATAAGTGTTGGAAAAGGTATTTATCAGAAGTTTATAACCGCCTAGGTCAAACTTCTGATGTGGGAAAAGTCTGATTTACCCTTTTTGAGCAAACTGCTGATGAAGAACAATTATCATTAGTAGTTCCCACTTTCTCTTCAGTAGTTGTTAACAACTGATGAGAATGTTTTATAAATACTTTATTCATAACTTCTGAAGTTTATTTTATCAGAAGTTAATCATTTTTTTCAGAAAATATTCCCATACTGATGTCTTGATCATCAGTAGTTTCTCTCTTGTTTGTTTTTCAGAAGTTTTCAGTCTTAAAAACAGATGTAAGTGAAAAATGAAAATATGTGCAGAAAAATAAAAAGAGACACTTACAATTTAGCATCCCAAGCATGGATACTAACTTCTGAAATGTTGATGTGTCAAGGGGTTTAGTGAATATGTCAGCTATTTGATTAGCTGTTGCTACATGTTTCACTTCAATCTTGCCTTTTTCATAGCAATCTCTTATGAAATGATACCTGATTTCAATATGTTAGGTTTTTGAAAACTGAACAGGATTTTGAATGATGCTAATGGCAGATTTGCTGTCTACAAGCAATGGTGTCTTGGTCTCTTTGATTCCATAATCAAGAAGTTGATACTGTAGCCATTGTATCTGTGATGTACAACTTGCAGCTGCAATGTATTCAGCTTCAGCAGTTGAAGTTGCAACAGATGTTTGTTTCTTTGATTGCCAGGACACTAGACAGTTTCCCAAGAATTGACAACCACCAGATGTTGATTTTCTTGACATTTTACTCCCTGTATAGTCATTATCTGAAAAAGCTGATAACTTGGTATTGCTTGAAGTAGGATACCAAATTCCAAGTGTTGGAGTTCCTTTCAGATATCTGAAGATTCTTTTGACTACAATGAGGTGTGATTCCCTAGGAGCTGATTGATATCTAGAACAGACTCATGTTGAAAACATAATATCTGGTGTAGAAGCAGTTAGATATAAAAGGGAACCTATCATACATCTATACGTGGTTTGATCAACCTGTTTTCCTTGATCATCTGGTTCAACTTGTGTGGTTGGTGTCATGGGAATGGAACATGATTTACAGTCTTGTAAAGAAAATTTGTTTAATAATTCTTTAACATATTTTGATTGATGTATAAAAGTTCCATATGTTTGTTGTTTAATTTGCAGTCCCAGAAAGTACTGCAGTTCTCCCATTGTACTCATCTCAAATTTTGATTGCATGAGTTTCTTAAATTCATCACACAGTTTTGTGTTTGTTGAACCAAATATGATATCATCAACATATATTTGAACAAGTAAGACATGATTTCCAACATGTTTTATGAAAAGAGTTTTATCAATGGAGCCTCTTGTGAAGGTATTTTTGAGTAGAAAGTTAGAAAGTGTTTCATACCAGGCTCTTGGAGCCTGTTTGAGCCCATAAAGAGATTTGTCTAGCTTGTACACCCACTCAGGATGAGAAGGATCCTCAAACCCAGGTGGCTGACAGACATATACTTCCTCTTTTATTTTTCCATACAAAAATGCACTTTTAACATCCATTTGAAAAACTTTGATTTTGTTGGAAATGGCATAGGCCAGAAATAACCTGATGGCTTCAAGCCTTGCAACTGGAGAAAATGTTTTATCATAATCAATTCCTTCTTCTTGAGAGTAACCTTGTACTACCAGTCTTGCCTTGTTCTTTATAATCATACCAGCCTCATCTTGTTTGTTCCTAAAAACCCATCTTGTGCCAATTGGTTGCTTGTTTGGTGGTAAGGGACAGATTTCCCAAACTTGTTGCTTTTTTAATTGAAGCAACTCATCTTGCATGGCTTGCACCCAATTGTTGTCTTTGAGGGCTTCTTGGTACTTTTTAGGTTCCAACTGAGAAATGAATGCTGAGAAGAAGCAAAAGTTGGAAAGCTGGTTTCTTGTAAGAACACCTGATGCAATATCACCCATGATTTGTTCAAGTGGATGATCTTTGTGTTCAATCAGTTGTTGTAAACCACTGACAGGTGTAGGTGGCTCTTGTACTTCATCAAACAAACCACTGAGGTTTATAATGTCTAGTTCAGCAGTTTCAGTGTCTTCAGTAGTTTTAGGTGCTGAAGCAGATGTTTGAGTTTGTACATCAGCAGTTCTTGAATCAGAAGTTTGTGAAACTTCTGATGGTTTGGAAGTTGACTTAATGACTGTATTAGGAGTCATGGTGCTGGATCCTCATCATCAAACCTCTGATCACCATAATAAGTAGGTTTAGATGAAGAAACAGTCTTTTCAGGTCCGAAATGAAAACTGTCATGGTCAAAAAGTTCAGCAGGATGTGCTGGAATAAGAGTGAGTTTTGACTCATTGAACTTGACATTCAGTGTTTCTTCTACTACCCTGGTTCTTGAGTGAAAAACCTTGTAGGCTTTCCTAGTGGAAGAGTAACCAAGAAAGTAACCTGAATCAACTTTGGCAGCAAACTTTGAAATAGAGTCTTTGATGTTTAGAATGAAACATTGACATCCAAAAGCCCTCAAAAAGGAGATAAGGGGCTTTATGCCATGAAGAACTTCATAGGCAGTCTTGGAATGTCTCTTGTTGACAAGGACTCTATTTTGAACATAACATGCAGTGTTAACTGCTTCAGCCCAGAAATACAATGGTAGGCCTGAATCAGCTAACATTGTTCTTGCTCCTTCAATTAAGGTTCTGTTCTTCCTTTCTACTACACCATTTTTTTCAGTAGTTCTGGGAACACTGTATTGTCTAATAATCCCTTTAGACAAACAGAATTCATCCAGAGTTTTGTTCCTGAACTCTATCCCATTGTCACTTCTAATGGCTTTGACAGACAGAGAATATTGTTTCTCTACTTGTAGAATGAAGAACTTGATGATTTCAGCAGCCTCATCCTTGGAAAATAAGAAAAATACCCATGTAAATCTTGAATAGTCATCAATGATGACCAAGCAGTACTTCTTCTTACCAAGGCTCATGATTTTTACAGGCCCAAATAAGTCCATATGAAGTAGTTGAAGACATACAGTTGTTTTTGATTCTTCAATAGACTTATAGGAGGACTTATGCTGTTTTCCCTTCAAGCAGGATACACAGTGTTCTCGACACTGTTATACCTTCAAAGGTAGACCTCTAACCAAGCCCATTTTAGTGACTTTATTTATAGTTTTAAAGTTCACATGGCCAAGTCTCCTGTGCCAGAGATCAGTCTCTGAAGTTGATGCCTTTGAGAAGAAACAGGCAGTGTTGTTCAGTACTTTGTCCTTTTCAATGTCCACTGCATAGACATTGCCACATCTTTTGGCTATCAACAAAGTATGATCTTCAATGATCTTCTCTATCAACTTCTGGCCTTCTGGTGATATGATCTTGCATGTTGTCTTTGTGAAAAAGGAAGAATATCCTTTATCACACATTTGTGACACACTCAGCAAGTTGTACTCAAAGTTTTCAACCAGATTGACCTTATCAAACTGTATTTTGCCAGAGGAGACATTTCCATGTCCTAGCACATATCCCTTAGCATTGTTCCCAAAGGATACATATCCTTCTCTTTGACTGATAAAATTGTTTATCAGGTATCTGCATCCAGTCATGTGCATTGAGCCTCCACTGTCAACATACCAAATGCTATTTATGCCTCTGGAAACTCTCTGCACAAGATAGCAAATTAGTTAGATTTGGGAACCCAAGCCAGTTTGGCTTTGGGTTTGCTCTTGAGAACATTTACAGTTTGTTCTTGACCAAGTTGAGGAATCCATGTCTTTTTGGCAATGGATTTTTCATTAAGAGCAATGGTGGTATCCTTTTGAGGACCACCATCAACTTTGGTCATCAGTAGTTGTACCATGTTCATGAGATCTTTAATCTCGGCAGTTTGTGAAACTGCTGATGATTTAGGTCTAACTCCTGAAAGAGAATTTTGAGAAAAAGATTTATGTTGAGATTTTGTCTTTTTCTGAGAAAAGGTGTTTACTGATTGTTGTTTCCTGGGAGAAAAAGTTTCTACAAAATCATTTCTGATTTGTTTTCCCACAACCAGTTGTTGAATTTTCTTGTTGTACTGAATTCCTTTTCTGTATCTGCAAAATTCTGTCTTGTGGTTGAACAGACCACAGATTTCACATTCTTTTGTCTTTTCTTTTAAAGACAAATTTCTGACTGTATTGATTGGTTTTAGGTCATCAGTAGTTTTCAGGTTCTCAACTCCTGATGTAGTTGAAACTACTGATGGCTTAATGTCAGATTTTATAAGTACTTCTAAAGAACTTTCGTTGTGAGTTTTTAGAAAGTTTTCATGGAAAGATGTGCATTCTTTCTCTTCAGAAGTTTCACCTGAAACAATTTTTCTCCCATCTTCAGTAGTTTTGGGGGAAAAATCTGTTGGTGTTTCAGTGTGATTGTACCCTATGCCAAACCTAACATTTGAAGCACTTTGTTTGTTTAGCAATAGTTGGTACCCCTTACAAGATTCAACCCATTTTTCACAAGTGACCTTGGTGCAGCAAGCTCTTGTCTGACATTTCCTAGGTCATTTATCATGATTTTAATTTGTGCTTGGGTTTCAATAGCAGTGTTAGTTAATTTAGAAACATCTTTTGTTTTTGCAGCAAGTTTTCTTTCTAAATCACATTTCATCTGAGTGAATTTTCTCTGAGAGTCATTTGCTTTACCTTGTAAGTGCACATTAGTCTATCTTATGAGAGCAAAAGATTCTTTACAAGAAGTTGAACAAAGTTTTGTCCAAGATTCTTTTGATACCTGTGAGAAGGCAGATTTTGAGGTGTATCCCTCAAATGCCATCAAGGCAAAGTTGTTTCTGCCATTGTCAGGCTCTCCCCAGTTGATGTCAATCATCTTGTTGTCTGCATCAGGGTTACACTCAGTAGTGTCAAAAGGAAGACTGCTCCAGTCAACATACCCTGAAGTAAATAAACTTTGTTGTGAGGGTTGCTGAGTCTGTGGAGGTGGTTGAGCATCTGGAAAGGGAGGGATTGATTGTTGGCTCTGCATTTGTTGAGCAGGCATCTGTACATATTGTACTTGTGGCACATATTGGTGTTGTGGAGCTTGTGCCTGTACAAAATGTGCACTCCCTTGTGTTCCATTATTCCTGTTATAAATGGGGTTAAAATTATTTCCAGACTGAGATTGGTTAAAGCTAGAGCTTCTACACTCTCTAGCAAAGTGTCCCAACTTTTGACACTTGTGACATCTAAGTTTAGATTTGTCAAAACCAATTTTTGTGGAGCTGTTGAGTCCTGGAAACTTCCTTCCTGACCTTTTGTAAAATTTGTTTGTTTTTATACTTAACTTGGCCAGTTGGTGTAGAATATCCATTTCTTCCAAGTCATGACTGCTGAAATTTTTTAAATCATCCATGATAAAACACATGTTATCAGCAGTTTGACTAAAATCATTATTGTCATAACCTGGGAATGATCTTTCAGATGAGATCCCAGCAGTTATGTCAATATGGTCAAAAGATCCAAAACTATTTGAACAAGTTGGTGAGTCTTGTCCCAATAGTGCTGTACTACCTGGTAGATAGTCATCAGCAGTTTTACCAGAACTTTGTAACTTTTTCTTTTGATCAATTTCTCTTTCAAAAGTAAGTAATCTCCCATGTAGTTTTGTAAGAGTGAGGGAGCTAAAGTCTGGTGAAGATCTTAAGACTATAGAGTATGTTTCCCATTTTTCAGGTAAAGACCTTAAAAATCTATGAATCATAGATACAGTTGTGTAGGTCTGACCATTTAATTTTAGCTCAGATATTAATGAGGAGAATCTTTCAAATTGTTGTGTTAAAGTTTCCCCATTAATGTGAGCAAAAGTTTCATATTGTTGCGCCAGGATTTCTCTGGTGTTGGCAATCACCTCTTCAGTTCCTCCAAACTGTTCTTTAAGGCAGTCCCAAAGCTCTTTGGCACTATCACAATGTAATAGGCCAGAGTAGATTTCATTTGGGAGTGCCATTGCCAACATAGAGAAAGCTTTAGCATCAAGCTCAAGTTTTAGGAAATCATCATCTGTATAGTCTTTTGGGTCTTTTGGTATTTCTTCTTTAGTTTCAAGATTGATATTTACTGGTTTATGAGGAACATATATCACAGATTTCCAGCAACCTGTGTTGGTCTGCGATAAGGTATGTGCCATTCTTCTTTGCCAGATATTATATTCATTTCTTACTAGCATAGCAGGTTTATTGGCAGAACCAGTATTATGAGGATCCATTTAAAGAGTATTGATTTGTCAAATATCTCTTAAAGTGATGGGGGTTGTTAAAAGTGAACTTTTAATCCTTTATTGAATATCAATAAGAGCCTATGTCTGATTCTCAATGTGTTAGATTGATATGTGATCAGATAAACCAGAGCTCTAATACCAATTGTTGGATCAGTATTGCTCTTTGTATGAACTTGCTAGTGAACACTTAAGTGTCTAGCAAGTTCTTTATCAGTTATAGCACAGCGGAATGTTTTAAGTTAAAGCTACACTTATCAACAGGAGTTATTACTCCCCCTGGATGTTTGATAAAACTAAAGACAAGTATTTAATGGGAATCTAAGTATTGAATGAGAATGAATACTTAAACAGATTCTTAGTAAATGAAATGGAAATAACAATGATAAGCTTTGAAGGATTTCTGTATTAAAAAAACAATGTCTAAAATAGAGGGATGAACCCATCTATTTATAGACTTTACAAATACATGAACCTTGCCAAAAAGCAAGTTCAGAGACAAGTTGCAACAAGTTGCAATCTTGGAACTTGTACAAAAAGTTAAAGTAATACTAAACTAATAAACTACTGAAACATAAGGCGGTGGAAAGATTCTTGAACAAGTGCTGATGAATGACAAACTATTGATGAGTAGTTTGTCTTCAGTAGTTCTTCAGTGAACTGTCTGTTTTGGACTTCAGAACTTCTGATGCATTTCTTCTTCAGTACTTGTAGAATCCTTCTTCAGTACTTTTGTCTTCTTTCTTCAGGAGTTCTATACTTAGAATATTTTTGACAGAAGTGAATTAGACTTAGGTTTCTAAAAGTGGTTTCACCAATCCTCTTTGTCCTAACATACATACCATACACCACATAACTCGTTTGTCCAAAACGTTTAATGTTGTGAAAACATTTAAGTGACTACTAGTGTAACTACATGCATAAGTAAACCCTACGAACCCGTTGGTGAGCGTTATGATTTATATCTGTTATAAACTTCAAATACATCTCATACAAGTGTACACGCAAGTTCAAGTCATAATCAAGTCATTTAAGACTCCAAATAAGCACATATGCGTCTATGTTATAATATGGTTTTTAGGACAGATTATACACCGAAAAAACGATTTTTCTAGAAATACTTACACAAAGAATTCGACAACCAAACTTTTACAGAATACTCCTATGGGTTCATTTATCGTTACACTATTTTTATTACGCAACAAAATCTCGTTCAAAAATTATGAAAAATCAATTACCTACAGCTAGGTTCTGAAAACTTTCACATCAGGTTAGTTTACGATAAAAAATTCCCAAAACGCGTGTATTCATCCAAACGGGATGAATCCACTTGGAAAATCCGAGTTTTCCAATATTGACCTACTGTCCAAATTTCACGCCCTAACTCTTTATAAAACTCGAGTTACAACCGATTAAAGTTGACCTAGGTTTTTAATCCGAAAATCACTTTAGACCCTTAATCAAATAAAATTCCAAAAACATATTAAACGAACACCAAATCGCATGATCTTGCCCATTCCAGAAAGCTAAGACCATGTACGACATGCACATAACAAAAATCAATCAAAACAGATACATTAGAGTCATGATACAGAGCCTACAAGTCATCATTTACATTCTGTCCAGATTTGAAACATGCAATATTATCAACTATATCAAACCCTAAGTGTATAACATCGATCAAGAACACCAAGAAATCATCATACAATAACCCTAACACCTTAATATGATAAGAACATGCAAGATTCATCGTACATAATATGATTTATAAACCCTAGACGCTCAAACATCATAGTTATTCAATAACATGAAATCATATTACATAACCATTCATAAATCCTTATGTTTATCAGGTTATTCCAAGTTTTAATCTTTATGAAACCATATCAGGTCTAGAAAAACTTTATTATGGTGCTTAAACATGATCAAGAAGATTAAAAACACAAAGGTTCAAGATAATATACCTAAAGCACTTAACAATCAAGAACCGAACACCTTCTAATCCTCCCGGATGATGTTCTTGCTCCTTAGCAGGTGTTAGAGGGTTTATTTTTCGTATGGGAGCTATTATGGACGATTAGGGATGAGTTCATGAGGTGCATGGGGCCTAAGGTTGCTTAAATAGGTGTTTTAAGTCGGTTTCACGATTCTAGGCCCGCCGAACGGCCATTCGGTCTCAGTGAACGGCCGTTCACTTTGACACGGTCCGTTTCGGGCGGCCCAGTTCAGCGTATTGCATGTTTTCTTCGACGTATTCATTATTTTGGACCATACCAAGAGTAACCCCATGTATTTAGACCTCAACCATCCTAACGGTTCATCGGTAACAAATTTAATAACACGTTTCGTTTAAAATTCGCATAATCACATAACAGTTTACACATAGATATAGATTCACAGAAACACGTAATTGCATTTAATATCAAACACTTAATTCACAGTTATCTATATTCTTAATTTACCAACGTTCAGGGTTCGATACTCGTGTATACGATCCGGTAATACCCCGAATTACCATTTGTGCAGTTATTAATTTATAACCGTGTACCATGCGACTCACTTAACTAATCATAGTCAAGTGCAATGCTATGAAGTATCATGTAAGTTAACTAGAGTTAGGTTAAACTATTAACCCGAAAATGTGGGTGTTACATCATCCCCAAGTTGAAAAGAATTTCGTACTGAAATTCAGTAAGTAACCAGTAAAGTTGGTGTCAAGTGAATGTCAATTGAAAGAAAATTCTGAAAAATTTTCTGGGTGTCACAGTAACAGAGAGAGCCTTAGAAACGGATAAAATGCAAATTTTATTAGTGTTCAATACCTATTAACATATATAAGAAAAAAGAAACAGGAAACTTTATTAGAATTGTTTGAAACGTGAACATTTTGTAATAAAAAAATTATAATTAAATATAAACAGTGGCGAAACTTGACCCGAAGGTTCGGGGGGTCGGAAGTCACCGGTGGGTCGGAAGTCACTAGTTTCGGGGGGTCGAAACCCTATATTTCCAAAATTTTCTATACGAATACTATATAATCGGAACTTCTGCGCGAATATTCGGGGGGGTCGGCCGCCCCCTCCCGCCCCAACAATGCTGCGCCCCTGAATATAAAAGCGTTGATAAAGTTTGCAAGCCCTAAACTGAAGAATAATGACAACATGCACATTATTAGAATTGTTTGAAACATAAACTGACATTTTTTTTTGGCATACTCATCCTTAACTCACCTTAAATTCACAACCAGATCATTTGACTATTTGCCGATTAATTGAATACTATAGTATCATTAATAATCGAACGAATAGAGTTGTAACCCAAAGAAAAAAAACAATGAAATATAAGCAAAAGTACAAACACATGGTAACAAAATGGAAAAGCTATTTCTTATACTATGAAGCAATCAAGGGAAGAAGTGTATTGGCATGGCCTATTGAAGAATATTTGTAATATTAGCAGCAGAAGTCAACATAATCAATAGATTGTAATATTAGCCATCATAAGACGCACTGGAAACATGAAAACAAATT
This sequence comes from Ambrosia trifida, assembly GCA_028751855.1. Classification (NCBI taxonomy): domain Eukaryota; kingdom Viridiplantae; phylum Streptophyta; class Magnoliopsida; order Asterales; family Asteraceae; genus Ambrosia; species Ambrosia trifida. Next base: position 104,359,421 of record CM054122.1, on the reverse strand, counting down.
TTTGAAAATAATTGGAGGTGGCAAACACGAATGGGTCAGGTGACATCAAAATGGGTTAAGTTGGGTTGACTTGTAACACCTTTGTCTAGTTCTTACATGAGTGTCTCAAAATGAAAGTTAGGATATCCATTTAAAAATATATACAAACTATTACAGTAAGAATAAGAATGTGAATGTTTGGATTTTCAACCCATTTAGCATATTCAAGATGGAACACAACCCAAATGGACCCATCCATAAGTTCATTGATAAGGTAAATATACCATTATGCCGACTTATTGCCAGAATGCTTCACTATCTGGTGGAACACACTGGTAAATCCATTTGACAAGATGAGTACATCCATTCGAAGAGACCGGTGGCATGGAAAACAACATCAAAAGAGTAAATATTGTATGGCAGAAGAACGTTCGCCACAGCTTTCAGTTCCATAAACTCGACAACACTATAAGCAATACACAATTAAAGGATCTTGTTTCGTGGACAAACAATGTAGTTACTTCTTTTACAGTAACTATTTAAAAAACATAATGGAAATAGATAATCACATCAAAAAGTTGATTGTTATAATATGTTCCATTAATGAGATTTTCAACAAAAAATGAACTGGAAAAAATAGCAAAAACCCGATCCACTGATGAGAAATTTATCCAGTATAAAAAAATACCTCATCACGTATAAGTACTAACAACTAACATACAAAAAAAATAACACTTACTGAAGAGAACTACGAAACAATGGCATCTATAATAAAATTTTCTGGTAGGTGATAAATATTAGCTACAAAAGAATAATTAGAAATGCAGAGAGGGAAATCATTCATTCAATTCATAGCTACCTTATTACAACTGATATAATCACTTACTTATACTAGCTTATCCCGCCTAAACCATAGCTACCTTCTAACTAACTTTTGATTTTATTACAATTGACACATTTAACCCCTCATCTTATCATTTCTTTCACAACAGTCCCTCTTATGCTAACAAAACTTCCCCCCCCCCCCCAAGACAATTCTTGTCCTCAAGAATTAAATTCTGGAAATCATAGTTTGAAATCTTCAGCAAACTACCACGTTGCATCCGTAAGAGGTAAATCTTTCCAATGAATTAAGTATAGCTGAGCTAACCGATTGTTCCATTTAATCAATCTACGGTCAATTATTGCCCTAGGTTGTAGAGTGAATCTGGGACCAATTGGAAAAGATAGCAGAGGTGAATGATTGCTATGAGCCTTCTTCAACAGAGAAACATGAAAGACATTGTTAATCAAAGCATCTTCTGGTAAGTCCAGCTTGTAAGCTACAGTCCCCACTTTAGTTATGATTAGAAAAGGCCCAAAATACTTTGGTCCCAATTTGCTATGCCTTTGATTCCTGATTGTGGTTTGAACAAAAGGTCTGAGCTTTAGGTATACCCAATCCTCTGCTTCAAATGACCTCTCACTCCTATGCTTGTCAGCATATTGCTTCATTCGATTCCTGGCCTGTACTAATAAACCTTTCAGCTGAACTATCATTGCCTCCCTATCTCTGTGTAATTCTTCCACTGAAGCCACATTGGTATCATTAGGAATGTAAGGTAGGTGAATAGGAGGTGGAAACCCAAACAAGGCCTGGAAAGGAGTGGATTTAATAGAGGAATGATAGGAAGTATTATACCACCATTGAGCTAAGCTTATCCATTTAAACCACTGATTCGGAGATACACCTCAAATAAGCTTCTAGACACATGTTAAGGACTTCAGTCTGACCATCACTCTGAGGGTGATAGGCAGTAGAGTAAGACAACTGAATGCCTTGAAGTCTCATGAATTCCTTCCAGAATGCACTCAAAAAAATAGGATCTCTGTCAGACACAATGTTTATAGGGTTGCCATGGATTTTGAACACATTGTCCAGGAATAACTGAGCCACTTGTTGAGCAGTGTAAGGGTGTGATAATGGAATGAAATGAGCAAATTTGGTAAGTCTGTCAACAATAACAAGTATAACATCCTTACCTTGAGATTTAGGTATGCCTGAAATAAAATCCATTGAGATATCAGTGAAAACATGAGAAGGAACTGGCAAAGGTTGTAGGAGACCAGGATTGGCTATAGGCTCATATTTAGCTTGCTGACAATCAGGACAATCTTTCACAAACTTGAATACATCTTTGTAACACCCTTTCCAGTAACAAAAGCTAGAGATCCTCTTTAATGTAGGTAAATACCCAGAATGCCCGGCAGTGGGTGAAGCATGAAATAATTTCAAAATATCTTGTTTCAGTTCAAGATTATTACCCACCCACAGTTTACCTTTTCTTTTCAATAACCCATCAACATAAGTCACCTTGGGCACATAAACACCTTGCTGAATGTTTTGAATATGAGAGTGCAGTTTAGAATCAGTTAACCAGGACTCATTGATTCTTGTGAGAAGGAGATGATTAAGAGAACTAACACTGATTTCAAATAGTGCTAATCCACTTACCCTAGACAACCCATCAGCAACTTGATTATCACAACCTTGCTTGTACATGATATCATAAGTATATCCCATTAACTTGGCTAACCAAGTTTGTTGTAAAGGAGTAGTGATTTTCTGAGTCAATAGAAATTTTAAACTTCTATGATCAGTTTTAATCACAAACTTCTTCACAATCAAATAATGATGCCATTGTTTAACAGCCATCAATATTGCCAACAGCTCTTTCTCATAAACAGATAAATTTTGTTGTCTAATTGAGAGAGCTTTACTTACAAATGCTAGTGGATGACCATCTTGCATCAAAACCGCTCCCATGCCTTTTGAAGAGGCATCAGTTGTAACATTACGCATTTACACTTGTACGTTACTATTATCATGAATAAAAACGTCAAGTTCCATTATTATTGTGGCGTATTTGGAACCCTAATACTATATTAATTATATATAATATACATATATATATATAAGATAAAATGTAAAAAAAAATAATGGTTGGGCCGGGAATCGAACCCGCGCCCCAAGCCAGGTCACCCACACAACAGGACTCAACCATCTTGTCTACACACACATCTGGTTCTATTCCCAGCAAACAATTATTATATCACGTGTTTAGATTCTTCACGGTTGACTTGGAAAGTCAACTGTGACAACAACTTACCAAAAATCAAGCCAATTACACGCGTATTGATCCTGGTTTGGTATGATTATGTGATTTCCGGTCTAATACGCGTCATACACACGTGCAATTACCATTAATTCGTCCCAATTTTACATAATTACGCGACACCCATTCAATTCGAGGTCAAACCTTCCAATCGTGCAACCCAAGCCCTATCCCTATAAATTGGACATCACAAACCTTTCCCAACTCGCCGAATACTCTCTCTCAATCACCAATTTCTTGTTTAATTCCTCTGTTCTTGAGTTTTTGGTTCGAAGTTTGACTTTCTGTTTGACTAGGCAGATCGTGCACGATTCATTTTTGTAAGTGTTGTTTTTCATGTGGGTTTTATTCATCGGCATTCACACAACAATAACCCTCTGATTAATTGGGTTATTGTTGTGTGAATCAGTCAATTGTAAAAGCTAGGGCTCGAAATCGTGAAATTGGGGAAGAACACGTTTTAACATGAAGTGTTATATTTTAATTAAACTGGAATCAAACACAACCCCTGATCTAGATCAGGTGGTTGTGTCTGATATTTGTTTGTCCATTCACGCGGGTTCGAGTCCCGTGTAAAACGGTTTTATTCTTTTCATTTTAAATGAATATAAATCTGATTTTCCTTAATGTATATAATTAATATAGTCTGAAATTAAACGTTCTCAGGGTCCAGACCAGTTGGTCTGGGCTTGTGATTTAAAACCAATGAACCGGCCAAGGGCCCGGGTTCGAACCATGGCATCAACAAAACATTCTTTTTATTTAAACTTATATATATATATATATATATATATATATTCCTTTGTATTTTTTTTAAAATACTAAAACTCATTTATAAATTCTACAAAAATTATTTTATGTTAATCTAGTGAAAAAGTTTAACATACAATTTTTAGTTTTCAAAAATTTATTTATTTAATATATATAATAAATAATTCAAGTTTATTCTATTTTATTTATAAAATTCTATAAAAATATCAAAACAATTTTATAAATTTCCACAAAAATTATTCTGAGTTTTTATAACAATAATCTTTTCTGAAATGATTTTTATTTCTGAAAAATCATTTATTTAATATTTTTAATCAATTTTTGTTAGTTTTAATCATAAATAAATCATAATAAATTCATTTTTCAATATTTTTGCACCAAAATTTTAAATAAATTATTTCTGATTATTTGGAACATAAATACAATTTTTAAATTAATAATTCTGTAAATTTAATATTTTTAAATATTAAAGTTATATTTTAACAATTTGTAATAAATAGATTTAATATTCTATTTTTAAGGAAATAATTTTATAAAAATTATTTTCATACTTAAAACTAATTATTGTGACCATCTTTAATTTAAAATTTACAAAAAGACTTATGTTTATTTATTTATCAAATTTCTCTCAATTATCAAACATTTTAATTATTAATCAAACGAGCACTTATCCCCAATTCGAAGCCCTATAATATATTTGTAGACTAGAAAGACTTAGACATATTTATTACCTTAATTATAGGGTAATACTTGGCATTGTTGGGAAACACATATTCTATTTTTCACAAGACATAACATTTTGCTAAGGTGAGTTTTACATAGCCCCTTTTCTATTTATCACCATTTTTGGGGTGAAACATGTTACACCATTCTATATGCAATTCAATCATAAAGTGTCTATGTGTTTTTCTATGTTGCATTATGTCCTAAACATGACTTGGGTAAGCACAATATTCTAGCATAATCATTAACATTGATCAGCCGACGGTATACAATGATAGATCTATTGGACTGACAATCCCACCCGGATACGTGCCTCCTACAAAGGTAGCGTGGGTGATTGTTATCGCATAACATAATCGAGTGAACCATGAGCGTATGGGATGTACCACAATATAACAGTCACAAGGGTTGATTATGCACTCGATTTACTTCTAGTATGTTTTCACATATGGACTAGACTTGCCATGACACTTGAATTGTACAAAGTTTTATTCGATTATCAAAACCTATGTAATTCTCACCTTCTTTTGTCGACCCAAAAATGTTTTCAAAATTAACATGTTTCAGGTAACAATGAAGCTGAGGCTTGAGTATGCATGAGGATTTATCATGAAGTTTTTTTGTTTGAAGTTATTTGAAGTTGTTGCTTTATTTGTTATCATGTATTTGGATTTCTAGACATCATTTCATTTTGGATATTTATGTTATGAATAAATTATTTAAAATTCAATTTATACCATGTGCTACTGAAACAATCATCAATACGTGACATCCCGATGTTTCCGCCATCGGTTGCGGTGTTACAGATTGGTATCAGAGCCTGGGTTATAGGGAATTAGGTTATTAGAAAATAATCTAGACTATAACCTTAGGGACTTAAACAGTACTTGCTTCTCTTACTTGAAATCCTAATTGCTTCCTTAATCTTATCCCTATCCTATACAACCCTAAGCCTACAAATGACTACTCTTATTCGTCTGCTGCAATCCTGATCCACCATTAGATTAATAGGACAAAATCCTCAGGTTTAAGCTGAACCCCCTTGAGATCCCGTCGAAGTTCTAGATTTTAATAACGAACACGTGCAATCTGGGAGGGTGAACGCCTGTATTCTGAGTCTTCTGTCTAGGCTGGCATTGCGCATATTTCCCAATCAGACGAGGGACCCGGATGCCTACCTGGGAATTCTCGGGATGAGTGTTCACTTATAGGCTAAAGGATGTCTTCATATGTTATTAGAATCTAGAATCGTTGATAAGTCAACGTTTTCGTTTATTCGTTTTAATTAATGAATAAATGATTACATTCCTTATATAACCTCATTCATTTCATTGTGTCTCATACAGATCATGCCTCCACGTCGCAGCACTCGCCTTAACAATGGTGACAATCAAGATGAAGTGAATAGCAACAACCACGACGCTAACCACACCAACAACAATAACAACAACAATAATGGTGTTGATGCCCAACTGGATGCGATCATTTCTCAACAAATGGCGCAGCAAATCGCGACTCTGGTTCCTAACTTACTAGCTCAAGTCATCCAGATGAACGGTAACGGAAACGGGAACGGTAACGGCAACGGGAACGGTAATGGACACGGAAACGGAAATGGAAACCACAACGGGAACGGGAATGGTCTCCCAGCCTGCACTCTTCAGCACTTTAATTCCTGTAATCCCCCTAAGTTCAGTGGAGAAGAAGGAGCTACAGGACTCCTACAATGGTTCGAGGGTATTGAGAATACCTTCATCAACAGTGAGTGCCCCGATAACTTTAAGGTTCGTTACGCCATGAGTGTTCTTCACAAACGAGCACTCACTTGGTGGAATGAGGAAAAGCGCACCCGTGGAGCCGAAGTTGCACTTGCTATGACATGGGATCAAGTCAAGGAGGTTATGAAGGATGAGTTCTGTCCCCGCAACGAGGTTAAGAAGCTAGAAGATGAGTTCCACACCCTTGCTCAAGATAGTGGGGAAAACCTTGCCTACAATACCCGCTTTCACGAGCTTAGCTTATTGTTGCCCCACAAAGTCACTCCCCTGCCTGTAGCCATCGAGAAGTATATCGGTGGTCTACCCATGCAAATCCAGGACACGGTGTGGGGAAGGAATCCTGCCACCTTGGAGGAAGCCAAACGTTTGGCGGCTACTCTCACTGATAATCATGTGAAGAACGGTACTCTCTTCCGCAAGGGCACTAAAAAGACTGCTGCCAAAGACACTCCTCAGCCCGCTATTGAGGTTAAGCCTGAGACCTCAAGCAACAAGAAGCGCAAGGCTAGGAACTACATGGTTGCTACCACCCCACCTACAGCACAAAACCCAGCCAAGAAGCCATACACCGGACCTCACCCCTTGTGCAACACTTGCAAATACCATCATCCAGCACAGGTGCCATGTCGTTTTTGCACTAAGTGTCAAAGGTATGGCCACCTTGTGAACATCTGCCGAGCTCCTCCTGCTAACGGCCCTGCTGCCCAAAACAACAATGCCCCAGCTCCCAACCAACAAAACAATAGACCGGCTCATGGTCAGTGCTACGAGTGTGGCAGCCCAGACCACTATATCTATAATTGCCCCAATCGTAACCAAAACCAGAACCAAAATCACAACCAAATCCAGAACCGCAATCAGAACCAAGGTGCTCGAGGTCGCGCCTACAATCTCAATGCAAACCAGGTCCGTGACAACAACGAGGTGGTGAATGGTACGTTTCTCGTTAATAACCACTATGCATCCATATTATTTGATTCGGGAGCTGATAAGTCATTTGTATCACTAAAGTTTGAACCTTTACTTAACTTGCCCCAAACTAACCTAGAGGAACCTTTAGTGGTAGAGGTAGCTAATGGGAAGTCTATCTCGATCGATTCTATTATTCGTAACTGTGTGTTGATTCTCGACGAACATACTTTCTCTATCGATCTCATCCCTATGCATCTTGGATGTTTTGATGTCATAGTAGGCATGGACTGGTTGTCAACCCATCGTGCTAAAATTCTATGTTTTGAGAACGTCATTCGCATTCCTCTCGAATCTGGTGAGGTTTTGAAGATCTATGGTGAGAAGCCTTCTGGCGAGCTTAAGCTCATGTCTTGTACTACTGCCCAAAAATACTTACGAAAGGGGTATACAGCTTTCTTAGATAACGTGATAGAAAAGAAGGAAAAGGGCAAAAGTATCCAAGACATCCCAATCATTCGGGACTATCCTGAAGTCATTCCAGAGGATTTACCTGGTTTGCCTCCTGCTCGACAAGTGGAATTTAGAATTGATCTTGTTCCTGGTGCTAATCCTGTCGCCAAAGCTCCTTATCGTCTTGCACCCTCTGAGATGCAAGAACTTGCTAGTCAACTACAGGATCTTTCTGATAAAGGTTTCATTCGCCCCAGTTCTTCTCCATGGGGAGCCCCTGTCTTGTTCGTTAAGAAGAAAGATGGTTCTCTCAGGATGTGTATCGACTATCGATCTCATCCCTATGCATCTTGGAAGTTTTGATGTCATAGTAGGCATGGACTGGTTGTCAACCCATCGTGCTAAAATTCTATGTTTTGAGAACGTCATTCGCATTCCTCTCGAATCTGGTGAGGTTTTGAAGATCTATGGTGAGAAGCCTTGTGGCGAGCTTAAGCTCATGTCTTGTACTACTGCCCAAAAATACTTACGAAAGGGGTATACAGCTTTCTTAGCTAACGTGATAGAAAAGAAGGAAAAGGGCAAAAGTATCCAAGACATCCCAATCATTCGGGACTATCCTGAAGTCTTTCCAGAGGATTTACCTGGTTTGCCTCCTGCTCGACAAGTGGAATTTAGAATTGATATTGTTCCTGGTGCTAATCCTGTCGCCAAAGCTCCTTATCGTCTTGCACCCTCTGAGATGCAAGAACTTGCTAGTCAACTACAGGATCTTTCTGATAAAGGTTTCATTCGCCCCAGTTCTTCTCCATGGGGAGCCCCTGTCTTGTTCGTTAAGAAGAAAGATGGATCTCTCAGGATGTGTATCGACTATCGCGAACTCAACAAACTCACTATCAAGAATCGTTATCCTTTGCCTAGGATTGACGATCTTTTCGATCAACTTCAAGGAGCAACCCACTTCTCGAAGATTGATCTTCGTTCTGGTTATCATCAGCTTAGAGTCCATGATGAAGACATTCCCAAGACAGCCTTTCGTACACGTTATGGTCACTATGAATTCATGGTCATGCCTTTTGGATTGACCAACGCTCCCGCAGTGTTTATGGATTTAATGAATCGGGTTTGTAGACCCTACCTCGACAAATTCGTGATCGTCTTCATCGATGACATTTTGATTTACTCTAAATCAAAATCCGATCACGAGCAACATCTTCACTCCATTTTGGGTCTCCTAAAGAAAGAACAACCGTATGCCAAGTTCTCGAAATGTGAATTTTGGCTTAAGGAAGTTCAATATTTGGGACATGTCATTGATATGAACGGAATTCATGTTGATCCCGCGAAGATCGAAGCTGTGAAGAATTGGAGTGTTCCTAAAACTCCAACAGAAGTCCGTTCTTTCCTTGGTTTGGCTGGTTATTATCGTCGATTCATTGCCAAATTCTCCAAGATCGTTGTTCCTCTCACTGCCTTAACTCACAAGGGTAAACCCTATGAGTGGGGACCAAAACAAGAGGAAGCATTTGAAACTCCTAAGCTGAAACTCTGTGAAGCTCCTATCCTGTCTCTACCTGATGGTAATGATGACTTCGTGTCTATTGTGATGCATCAAACCAAGGTCATGGTTGTGTTCTCATGCAACGAGGAAAGGTTATTGCTTATGCGTCTAGACAACTCAAGACTCACGAAAAGAATTATACTACCCATGATCTTGAATTGGGCGCTGTCGCCTTTGCCCTTAAGATTTGGAGACACTATCTTTATGGGACCAAATGTGTGGTTTTCACGGATCACAAGAGTCTCCAACATGTCTTCGACCAGAAAAATCATAACATGAGGCAACAACGTTGGGTTGAGTTACTTAACGACTACGATTGCGAAATTCGCTACCATCCTGGCAAAGCGAATGTTGTGGCTGATGCACTCAGTTGTAATGAGCGTATCAAACTTCATTGTGCGAGAGTTCGTACTGATCTTCAGGATCGCATCCTCCAGGCTCAACATACTTCAGTCACCCAAGGTAACATGTACGATGAAATGTCTTGTGGTGCTGAGACTCAACTTGAAACCAAACCTGATGGTCTACTCTATTTTCTTAATCGACTTTGGATTCCTGACCGTGATGATCTTCGTACCTTTCTTATGAACGAGGCTCATAAGTCTCGTTATTCTATCCATCCTGGAGCTGACAAGATGTACCAAGATCTCCGTTATTCGTATTGGTGGCCTGGTATGAAGAAAGATATTGCTCTTTTCGTTGCAAAATGCCTCACATGTTGAAAGGTCAAGGCTGAACATCAACGACCATCTGGTATGCTCGAACAACCAGAAATTCCTGTATGGAAATGGGAGAGCATAGCAATGGACTTCATCACTAAACTCCCTCGTACACCCAAAGGTTTTGACAGTATTTGGGTAATCGTCGATCGTTTGACCAATTCAGCCCACTTCTTACCTATTCGTGAGAAGTATTCTGTGGAAAGGTTGGCAAAGATGTACGTAAGCGAAATCGTATGTCGTCATGGTATTCCCTTGGACATTATATCTGACCGTGATGGTCGTTTCACCTCTCACTTTTGGGATTCCTTAGAAGATGCTTTGGGTACCAAGTTGAACCTGAGTACTGCTTATCACCCTCAAACAGATGGTCAGACTAACGGACCATCCAGACACTTGAGGATATGCTCAGGGCATGTGTCATCAATTTTGGTGGCGCATGGGATTCTCATCTTCCTTTGGTTGAGTTTTCATACAACAACAGTTATCATGCCAGCATTAACATGGCTCCTTTCGAGGGACTATATGGTCGTAAATGTCGTTCACCTGTCTGTTGGACTGAGGATGGTGAAGCCCGGATCACTGGACCCAAACTAATCCAGGAAACCAGAGACAAAATCCAACTCATTCAGGATAATCTTCTCAAGGCTAGAAGTCGTCAGAAGAGTTATGCTGATAAACGTCGTAAACCCTTGGAATTTCAAGTTGGGGACCTTGTACTTCTTAAGGTATCTCCTTGGAAAGGAGTGATTCGCTTCGGTAGAAAGGAAAAACTAGATCCTTGATACGTAGGCCCATTCAAAATTCTTGACAGGATTGGAAAAGTGGCTTACAAACTTGAACTTCCACCTGAGCTAAACAATGTTCACCCAACTTTTCATGTTTCGAATCTCAAGAAATGCTTAGCAGATGAGAACCTCCATGTTCCTCTTGAAGATGTGCAAATCGATGAAACTATGCACATTATCGAGAAACCCATCGAGATCGTTGATACTGGAGTCAAGAAACTCAAGCGCAGTCGCATTCCGATCGTTAAGGTTCGATGGGAATCTAAATGAGGTCCAATGTTCACTTGGGAACATAAAGACCAGATGAAGTCTAAATACCCACATCTTTTTCCACCAGACTCTCCAACTCCAACTTCGGGACGAAGTTCCTAAAAGTAGGGGAGACTGTAACATTACACATTTACACTTGTACGTTACTATTATCATGAATAAAAACGTCAAGTTCCATTATTATTGTTCGCATTGAATTATTATTGTGGCGTATTTGGAACCCTAATACTATATTAATTATATATAATATACATATATATATAAGATAAAATGTCAAAAAAAATAATGCTTGGGCCGGGAATCGAACCCGCGCCCCAAGCCGGGTCACCCACACAACAGGACTCAACCATCTGGTCTACACACACATCTGATTCTATTCCCAGCAAACAATTATTATATCACGTGTTTAGATTCTTCACAGTTGACTTGGAAAGTCAATTGTGACAACAACTTACCAAAAATCAAGCCAATTACACGCGTATTGATCCTGGTTTGGTATGATTATGTGATTTCAGGTCTAATACGCGTCATACACACATGCAATTACCATTAATTCGTCCCAATTTTACATAATTACGCGACACCCATTCAATTCGAGGTCAAACCTTCCAATCGTGCAACCCAAGCCCTATCCCTATAAATTGGACATCACAAACCTTTCCCAACTCGCCGAATACTCTCTCTCAATCACCAATTTCTTGTTTAATTCCTCCGTTCTTGAGTTTTTGGTTCGAAGTTTGACTTTCTGTTTGACTAGGCAGATCGTGCACGATTCATTGTTGTAAGTATTGTTTTTCATGTGGCTTTTATTCATCGGAATTCACACAACAATAACCCTCTGATTAATTGGGTTATTGTTGTGTGAATCAGTCAATTGTAAAAGCTAGGGCTCGAAATCGTGAAATTGGGGAAGAACACGTTTTAACATGAAGTGTTATATTTTAATTAAATTGGAATCAAACACAACCCCTAATCTAGATTAGATGGTTGTGTCTGATGTTTGTTTGTCCATTCATGCGGGTTCGAGTCCCGTGTAAAACGGTTTTATTCTTTTCATTTTAAATGAATATAAATCTGATTTTCCTTAATGTATATAATTAATATAGTCTGAAATTAAACGTTCTCAGGGTCCAGACCAGTTGGTCTGGGCTTGTGATTTAAAACCAATGAACCGGCCAAGGGCCCGGGTTCGAACCATGGCATCAACAAAACATTCTTTTTATTTAAACTTATATATATATATATATTCCTTTGTATTTTTTTTAAAATTCATTTTAAAATACTAAAACTCATTTATAAATTCTACAAAAATTATTTTATGTTAATCTAGTGAAAAAGTTTAACATCCAATTTTTAGTTTTCAAAAATTTATTTATTTAATATAGATAATAAATAATTCAATTTTATTCTTTTTTATTTATAAAATTCTATAAAAATATCAAAACAATTTTATAAATTTCCTCAAAAATTATTCTGAGTTTTTATAACAATAATCTTTTCTGAAATGATTTTTATTTTTGAAAAATCATTTATTTAATATTTTTAATCAATTTTTGTTAGTTTTAATCATAAATAAATCATAATAAATTCATTTTTCAATATTTTTGCACCAAAATTTTATATAAATTATTTCTGATTATTTGGAACAGAAATACCATTTTTAAATTAATAATTCTGTAAATTTAGTATTTTTAAATATTAAAGTTATATTTTAACAATTTGTAATAAATAGATTTAATATTCTATTTTTAAGGAAATAATTTTATAAAAATTATTTTCATACTTAAAACTTATTATTATGACCATCTTTAATTTAAAATTTACAAAAAGACTTATGTTTATTTATTTATCAAATTTCTCTCAATTATCAAACATTTTAATTATTAATCAAACGAGCACTTATCCCCAATTCGAAGCTCTAGAATATATTTGTAGACTAGAAAGACTTAGACATATTTATTACATTAATTATAGGGTAATACTTGGCATTGTTGGGAAACACATATTCTATTTTTCACAAGACATAACATTTTGCTAAGGTGAGTTTTACATAGCCCCTTTTCTATTTATCACCATTTTTGGGGTGAAACATGTTACAACATTCTATATGCAATTCAATCATAAAGTGTCTATGTGTTTTTCTATGTTGCATTTTGTCTTAAACATGACTAGGGTAAGCACAATATTCTTGCATAATCATTAACATTGATCAGCCGACGGTATAAAATGATAGATCTATTGGACTGACAATCCCACCCGGATACGTGCCTCCTACAAAGGTAGCGTGGGTGATTGTTATCGCATAACATAATCGAGTGAACCATGAGCGTATGGGATGTACCACAATATAACAGTCACAAGGGTTGATTATGCACTCGATTTACTTCTAGTATGTTTTCACATATGGACTAGACTTGCCATGACACTTGAATTGTACAAAGTTTTATTCGATTATCAAAACCTATGTAATTCTCACCAACTTTTGTCGACCCAAAAATATTTTCAAAATTAACATGTTTTAGGTAACAATGAAGCTGAGGCTTGAGTATGCATGAGGATTTATCATGAAGTTTTTTTGTTTGAAGTTATTTGAAGTTGTTGCTTTATTTGTTATCATGTATTTGGATTTCTAGACATCATTTCATTTTGGATATTTATGTTATGAATAAATTATTTAAAATTCAATTTATACCAAGTGCTACTGAAACAATCATCAATACGTGACATCCCGATGTTTCCGCCATCGGTTGGGGTGTTACATCAGTCTTCACCACAAAATCTTTTGAAAAATCTGGCAAAGCTAGTACAGGGGCAGTGGTTAAGGCTGTCTTTAACTCATCAAATGCCTTCTGAGCCTCAGCATGCCAAGTGAATGCCTCTTTTTTAAATAATTATGTTAATGGTCTAGCCATCAACCCAAAACCTCTAATAAACCTTCTATAATACCCTGCCAGTCCTAAGAAACCCCTTAGTTGTTTCTGATTAACAGGTATAGGCCATTGCTGTACTGCCACAATTTTAGAAGGATCAGTTTTAACCCCTTCCCCTGAAATGATATGACCTAGGTATTCCACACTTGACCCTCCAAAGGTACATTTTGACTGTTTAGCATATAGGGTGTTCTTTCTCAATAGTAATAAGACCTGTTCTAGATCCTTGAGATGATGTGACATATTTGGGCTATAAACCAAAATGTCATCAAAAAATACAAGGGTAGTTTTCTCATTAAGGGTTTAAAAGTTGAGTTCATCAGGGACTAAAATGTGGCAGGGGCATTTGTAAGCCCAAAGGGCATTACAACAAACTCAAAAAGACCTTGGTGAGTCCTGAAAGCAGTTTTATGTATATCCCTTTCATCCATTCTCACTTGATGGTATCCTGCTCTAAGGTCTAGTTTTGAAAACACAGAGGCTCCCCCTAATTCATCTAACATCTCTTCAATTAAGGGAATATGAAACCTATTCTTAATTGTAGCCTCATTCAGTTGCCTATAATCCACACAAAATCTCCATGTTCCATCTTTTTTCTTGACTAAAACTACAGGAGAAGCAAATGCACTCTTGCTATTCCTAACCACCCCAGAGTCTAACAATTCCTAAGTTAATTTCTCTAAAACATCTTTCTGTCCTGTGGGGTATCTATAGGCTCTTTGATTGATGGTTACTGACTCATCTTTTAAGAATATTCTATGATCACACTCTCTCTTAGGTGGTAAGCAGTTGGAACCTCAAATATATCACTAAAAGATTTTAGTAATTGTAAAACTGGTTCAGAATTATCCTCATTAGTCACCTTTGTTTCATGTTGAAATTTCTGCCCATCAATAGCCTGCAAACTAAACATTTGGGCAGTAACCACTGTGCCTTCTTTGGTGATCATGCTCTCCAACTTTTCAGCAGAGCATAAAGTTACTGAATCAGACTCAATGCCTTTCAATTCAATTACCTGACCATCAATATGAAATTTCATTCTCAACTTCTTGAAATTCCAAATAATATCATCCAAAGTTTGCAACCACTAAACTCCTAACACCATATCATAATTGGTGAGAGGAATAACAATCACATCTGCTTTAAACCATTTGCCCTGCATCATCCATTGAAAATCTTTGCACATCTGAGTACAGGACAGTTGTTTGCCATCTGCCACAGTTACCTTAACTTCAGGAATAGTTTTCAAAGGGCATTGCATTTTCTTGGCTAAGAATTCACTTAAAAAGTTATGAGTAGATCTAGAATCATTTAAGATATGCAAAGTTTTTGTGCCAATGGACCCTTTTACCCTCATGGTGGAATAAGATGGTACACCCATTATAGCATTGAGAGAAATCGTGGGTTCATCTAACTGCTGAGTCATAACCTCAGTCATGTCCAACTCTTCTTCTTCCTCCATTTCTTCCATACTCATCAACTCTATAGAGAACAATTGTTTGTTTTTGCAGACATGTCCATGAGTGTACTTCTCAGTACATCCAAGACATTCTCCTTTGGCCCTCTTCTCCTCTATTTCTTTATGAGTTAATGTCCATTTCTTAGCATTAACTGGTTTTAGACTAGGCAATAGAGACAATTTGTTGGTGTTTGCCAAAGAATATGGCTTATTATTATTATTATTATTATTATTATTATTATTATTATTATTATTATTATTATTATTATTATTATTATTATTATTATTATTATTATTATTATGAGTATTATTATTATTATAGGTAGTTGTTCTATTGCTTCTTGACAGAGGAGTTTGAGTTGCAGACAAGGCATCATTCTGCATTCTGGCTAACAGATAAGCCTCAGGCAAGGTCTTAGGTCTAAACAACCTTACTTGATACCCAATTTCTGGTTTTAGGGCCCTTAGATTCAAACTGACAGCATACTCTTCACATATTGTCACTTTGGTCAATGCCATATCAAATTCTTTGTTCAACTCATCAAGAGTGCCTGTTTGTCTAATTGTTGGTAATGCACCCATGGCATCATGGTTAAGAAATAACCCAAATCTTGCAATAATGGCAGACTTATATTCATTCCAAGAAACCCCTTCAATACTGCCACCCCTTGACTGCATAAAAGACTGATGCCACATTAAGGCCATATCTTCCATGTGTACAATGGCATGCCTTATTTTCAAATGTTCAGGTGTAGCATCTATTGCAAAATAGTGCTCAACCCTACATAACCAGCCATCAACATTTCCCCATTAAACTTTGGGAAATCAATCTTTGTAAGTCTAGTGTAATGTGGATTATGATTCATACCAACATTTAAATTATTGTTATGAATCATATTAGTATTATTGTCATTATGAGTGTTGTGAGTGTTATGATTCATGCCTTGATTGGTATGAGTCATATTATTAGTATTATCATTATGGTTATTATTATTATTCAAAGATTAAATGGATTGGATCAATTCATTAATCTGTGTTTCCATTTGGGTTTTGATTGCAGCCAAATTTTCAGCATCTTTCTTAGCAAAAGACTTCAGTCCTTCAATTTCTGCTAAATTCTTTCCAGCAGCTGATTCAAGACGTGACAAGGTACCATCATGTTCTTGAATCTTTTGTTCGATGTTTTGATTTCGAGTAGTCATGATGCTGTAATTGATCGATTAGTGTAAAGAATCTTGATGAAAAATTAAAGAATTGATTAATCTCGAATATATCAACCAATGGAATTGACGGATCTCAAATAGATCAATCAAGGATTGATCAGATTAGAGTTTCGAAAGAAAACAGAGTAATGAATGAAAACGAAGAAAAATGATTGATTAAAATGAAGAAATTTGGATCTGATAATTGGAAATGGTCAAATATTAATGGTGAAGTGAAGCTAATTATGATAATGGTGATGGTAGGTACGGTGGTTTATGATGGTGGATAGCAGTTATGAGACGGTTATTACGGTTCGTGGTGGTTGAGCTCAGGTCGAGAGGACCAAAGGCTCTGATACCAATATTAGCTACAAAAGAAGAATTAGAAATGCAGAGAGGGAAATCATTCATTCAATTCATAGCTACCTTATTACAACTGATATTATCACTTACTTTTACTAGCTTATCCCGCCTAAACCATAACTACCTTCTAACTAACTTTTGATTTTATTACAATTGACACATTTAACCCCTCATCTTATCATTTCTTTCACAACAGTCCCTCTTATGCTAACAATAAAGATTTAAAAGTTGGCCGACTTACATTGCCAATTACCTGTTATTTTTTGTAGGCGCCTCGGTTCACCCAGATTCGTACACCATGTTATCTTAACTAAGAACATTATCACTTGGTTCATCTAAAGAAAAAGAAAAGTATCATTGTTATCAATCCAGCTCTAAGTCAATAAAATCAACTTCAATACAAGACATATAGGTGCTTTTCAAAATATTTGAAGCTAGGTCACACAACCGTATAACAAAAAATTGTCCAAGTCAAGCAATCCGCTTATGTTAAGAAAAAACTCTGATATGTTTGAGCCCCTCTTGCCAAATCCATACAATATTGCCTTATTTTATTTTTGGTGGAGGACCATCTTGTTTAGAATAGAACCGATATAATTGCTACTAAAGGGAACAACCAGACAAAGGTGGCATCACCAAAACAAAACAACATAAAGAAATGAACAATTATATCCCATGGAAACAAATAGCTTGACCCACTCAATTATGAGGCAATCAGGCATAAACTAAAATATTGTCAGTTTATTTCCTAGGTACCTGACCTGACCATACGGGTTAAATAGGTCAAACAAGATGAAAGATGCCCGAAGCAGATTTTTAATGAATACGACATCTTAAAGGGATATATTGATAATTTTAACAGTCGTCGTAATTATATATTTTACATGTTAGTTATTTCTAAGTTTGTGTAGAAAAAAAAAGTTTTATCAAACGGGTCAATCTAACCCCCGAATTACGACCTGCACCAAATTTACCAAATTAATCCATTACGAAACCAGCCTGTTTTGCCATCTCTACTTTCATGTATAATTGTATATAACTTTATGTTAAACACACATACCATAATGGATAGCGTATTATCTCCTATAATGCATCATTGAGTTCTGATTCAGCTGAATCTTTTTAGTTCTTCCAAGAAATAGCCTACCACAGGCAGTCCCTACTCCACAGCTGAATCTTTTCAGTTCTCATATGCTTAGATAATTTGAAAATACTTTTTCAAAAGAGTCATGTATTGATCCACTAAACCCCATGTCACATTATTGAGCTTATAAAACTTTGTAAGTTGCCACGTTATTTTGTACAGAACCATCCACAAATCTAGCTGCAAGTTGATCCCCAAGAACTTCAGAAGCAGCCAAAAACCAACAAAAAATGAAATAGATATAAAAATTCAAAATACTAAAGAGCAATTAAACATGAAGAGTTAAATGCCAATTTCATCCCTGAGGTTTGGGCCATTTTGCCACTCCAGTACAAAAGTTTTTTTTTTTTTTTTTTTTTTTTTTTGCAATTCCTTCCCTGAGGTTTGGATTTTTTTGCCAAATTCGTCCTTTTCACTAACTCAGTTAAAAAAGCTCGTTAGTGTCAGGGGTATTTTTGTCTTTTTCCCACTTTAATGAAGGACAATATTTTCATTATATAGCCTATGATAATTTTAAATAAAAAAAAGGCAGGCATCTTCGTCTTCCCCTATTTAAAGGTTTAAAACCCTAAAACACATAACACCTTCAAATAAATAACCAAACAAACAATTCGTCTCTGAAATCATGGTGATGTGCCAGTTTGGATCAACAACCGTCATCAAAATCTCCTGGACAACTCATAATCCAGGTCGTAGGTTCTATTGTTGCATAAATGGGTGTGGGTTCGTTGACTGGGCGGACCCCCCTATGTGTACAAACCCTACTGTGCTGGTCCCTGCTTTGTTGGACACAATACGTCGTCATAAAGACAATGTTAGGAGGATGTTTGCCATGAAAGCAGAAGCTGATCATCTGTTGAAGAAATTGTCGAAGCAAAACAGGATGCTGAAACTAGGTCTAGGGTTTTCATGGATGATGTTTGTGTTGTACTATATGAACCACTAATGTAGGGTTTGGATATGTGGTTGATGGGTTTTGATTGTGGTTGTAGGTTAATGTATTAGAATGGTATGGTTTGTAGGTTAATGATGTAGTAAGATGATGATGGGTCTGTAATGAATCATGTAATTGCAATCTTTTGGTGATGATGATGGAATGAAGTTAATGTTTTGGTAACATTTGTGTGTAAGTGTGTTGAACTTAAATGTTGAATGACCAAATGTTGAATGTTGACCCATTAAGGCAAACAACAAAACAAAACAAAACAAAACAATAACATGAATATGACCGATGAAGCTATTGACTTTCTGCAGTCAACTGACCCATATTACCAAATGTTGAATGTTGACCCATTAAGGCAAACAACAAAACAAAACAAAACAATAACATGAACATAACATTTAACAAGCATAACAAAACAAAGCTGTTGACTTTCTGCAGTCAACTGACCCATATTACCAAAGCTGTTGACTTTCTGCAGTTAACTGACCCAATAATCTTGCACATACCACAAAATTTGACAAGAATATAACATTTAACAAGCATAACATTTAACCAACAAGCGAAATTACATACCAAAGTTGGAACATGTCTTAAACAACTAACAGCAAACCAAAAGATCAAGTTTTCAGACAGATTACATACCCAAAAGACATAAAGTTAGTAAACAGTTTGACACTAGTACATGCCAACTTACCCAAAACATAACAAAAACTACTTAACAAGCTGTGATCTTCACCCTTCAACCTGCATTTCCAGCCTCCCCTGATCCAGAACCTCCTGTACCCCCACCTTGTGATCCAGCTACCCTTCCACAGGTCCTCTTGTTGTGTCCCTTTTGTTTGCACTTGTTACAGGTTAAAGAATTACCCTTTCTTGCCAGTTTCCCAGTATGTGTGATTGATTGGCTCATATTTTGAACTTCCACTTCAGATGGTCCCTTCTTAGGCTTCCTTTTCTTCTGACTTGTTGATTGGCTAGCCTCTAAAACCTCCTCTGCAGACTTCTTTCTCTTTTTCTTGGGTCTACCAATCTGGACATGATATTTAGGAGGAAGCAATGTAGTTTGACACTTTGAAGTTGGCCACATATCCATGCCATTGATAGGGTCTACTGTGTATGCATACACCTTCTTCCATGTATTTATAGAGTAAGCTTTATCCACCCATCTTTCAGGAATTTTAGAGGTAGAAGAACATACCATATTTCAGTTGTGGGTCGAAGTCTTAGTCATGTTCTCATATACACCATTCCCAAGATTCGTCATCCATTGTTGTTAATTAGTGTTTGTTAGGGTTTGAATGGGTTTGAATGGATTTGAATGGTTGAATGATAATCAGACGAGAGGGGTTAGGGTTTTATATTGAAATCTTATTTTCGTTATTTAATTCGTTTTTTTATTCATTTTTTAGTCATTCGTAATTTGACCAAAATACCCCTGACACTAACGAGCTTTTTTAACTGGGTTAGTGAAAAGGACGAATTTGGCAAAAAAATCCAAACCTCAGGGAAGGAATTGCAAAAATAAAATTTTTTTACTGGAGTGGCAAACTGGCCCAAACCTCAGGGACGAAATTGGCATTTAACTCAAACATGAAAAACAATCTTTATTCAGGTCACATACCATGGTTGATGCAAACAATCTTGACCTATCATTGCTGAAATGCTGCAATCTGATGCTAGACGAATAGAACTTAGAATTTGCTCTTTACTCAGCTCCTATACCATTATTGCTGAAACTCCACAAAAGCATACCACTATCATAAAATACATGTTTTATAAACAATTGCATATAGTAAACTTATATTGTGGTCCTACGTACATATTAAACCTTTAATTCTCAAAGAATTGATTGATATGAAAACAAGTATATTTATTATAATTAGTTGTTTGACCTGTGCAGCACATTCGACCCGTAATAGGAAAATATAAATTCAAATATATAAATATACCATATAGCCATGCTGTTGTGAATCAACTACAACACTTGCACCCCAGCCACTGTGAATGGAAGAAAATGCAGTTACAAGTTTTCGTTTGCACCTAACTGTGTAATCTTTCCATGCACAGAAATTTCTATCACCTGAATAAAATGAAGCAAATGAATTTAATGAATATATAAAACATATCAGTAACAAACATAAGCATATATATGTAAGCCTACGCTATTATAACATTAACGACCACGACAATTTGATGGATTGAGAAAGATAAGATCTGTTATTTCGAAAACCATACAGTTGAATGAAAATAAAGCAATTTCTAAATGAAGAAAACTTACCCAGAGACTTAAAACTGAACAATTAAAGATCCAAAATACCGTCAACATCAAATAAGAACAAAACACTCATACTGCAACCTCTAAACCGTACACACAAACATGTAAATCGAGTTCCCAAAACATTATCAATACAAATGTGCGAAGTTTATTTGTGAAGATGCGAATGAACTAAAAATCAATGATTAAACCTAAAAACCAAACAATTAAACCCATAAGTAAACGATCCAGACCTTAAAATGAATGATTTGGAAGACCAAGAAGCGAGAGGGAAGAAGCTATGTCACATGCGGCTGTTCCTCGCCATAGATGCGGATCTTGAAACCCTAGATCGAAAGGTCGCTTGGGAGGAGAGGAATGAGTTGGATTCTCTGGATTGGAAACCCTCTCTCTGCTTTACCTTGAAGTTACCCTAATTGAAACCCTATATCGACGACCTGACACACTTTGATTCAAATTTTGAAATGATATGCCTTGGGTGAGAAAAGGTTTTGGGAAGCTTTTGATATTCAAGGGTATATGCAAAATACTTGTACAATATGCTTTCATGGTTTGTATATTTCTTTAAAGCGGCAAATGATTAAAATTGCTCTTCCTATATACATATTATACATACTAGAGGGAAACCTGCGCGATGTGGCGGCAGCTATAATTTACATTGCGGTACTCGTTTTTATGTTAGTCTAATAATATGACGACCGGGAAAATTTTTCTTTATATCGTTTCGTTCTCTTTGACTTCGGGAAATTTTCGGGACGAAAATTCTTTCAACAAGGGGATGATGTGACACCCGGCATGCTTAGGTTAACATTTTATAAAATACATAAGTCTACCTTAGCGAAAAACGTTTTCATACATACTTAACTAGGTCAGTTGAGTTGTTATGATGGTTCCGGGAATCATCGGGAGTCGTTACAATGATCCACGGGATCATTGGGAGTCGGTCCATAACCATGTGTACAAGGATTGGCGATTTGTAGAATCGCCGGGTTTAACGCGCACACGTAAATCTCGAGTCCCGGGAATTGGTGAACGGATGGGAACGTGTTAGTTATCATGCATTATGTGCTTACAATCATTATGTGACGTGTCGGTATGTGAATACGTGTTTATATGTGTTAAAATAGTGATTACGCGTAATTGCATGACATTATAGGTGATTACGCGTAATTGCCAATAGGTATAGGCGATTACAGCCTACTCGCTAGTAGGTATAGGCGATTACAGCCTACTCGCTAGTAGGTATAGGCGATTACAGCTCTACTGCACATGACGACTAAAAACGCCTATAAATACCACCCTTATGTTTTAAAACATCATTTGTGAAACCCTAATACACCCCAAAGCCACCCCACACCATATTCAACCTCTGCAACACGTTTTTGAACAAGAAATCACATTTCCAAGCTTTACACCTCATAATCTCATCATTTCAAGGTGTGTTCTTCATCCCAAACCTTTGTAATGATATTGTTTTGATCCCTAAAGGTCCAGACCTGGTTTCTAAACATTTGTGTCTTTGAAAACTCATTAAAATCAGTTTCAAAACAAACCCAAACCTCTATACTTGTTATATGTGATGTATTCATGCAAGATAGGATTTTTATTGTTTAAACGTGATTGTTCTTGTGTTATTATTGTGTTTCTGACCTAAATGAGTTAATATGATGATAACCTAGGAGTTTGAAGGTTCATAGATGTGTAATATTGATATTAGGCGTTTTGACTCGTTTGAGTGATTATGATGGATTGATGATGATATGTTGTGTTTTGTTGATTGTTTGAGGTTAGGGTTTACTCTAGGATGATGCTAGAACAGTAGCATAATGTCGGATAACATCGTTATGGGATGAAATCTGAATATTTGCTATTTAGGGTAAGTTTTACATGTTGATGTGATGCTTACATGCAAGTTATGCTATTTGGGGAAACCGCATGCATTCGGGACGGCTAGGGTGATGATAAATTAGGGGTTTTTGCTTGAAATAGTGGGTTAATCTTTTGGGTTGGATATTGGGTGTTTACACATGTTTTAGATCTGATTTGGAGGGTTAAATGCACAAAATGGACGGAACAGATCAGAACTAGCGAATGGGAGTTCTAATCGCCATTATTATAGGCGATTAGCTCCTAATCGCCTGAACTATAGGCGATTAGGAGCCCTATTCACCATTTTACTAGTGATTACAATTCTATTCCCCATTTTACTAGTGATTACAATTCTATTCCCCACTTTACTAGTGATTACAATTCTATTCCCCACTTTACTAGTGATTACAATTCTATTCCCCACTTTACTAGTGATTACAATTCTATTCACTAGTTTGACTCTCCTAATCACCAGTTGACTTTTCCTAATCACATGTTTCATTCCTAATTGCGTGTAATGCTGCTGTATGTATATTTTAACATCCCGAAACACGGATTGACGCCTAGGAACATGTTAGGAACCCCGTGACATGTCCAATGACTTGGTAACACGTGTTCGGACTTGTTTATGCGTTAATTGGGCGTTATGCTAGATAGGGTGAATGTTTGCGCATGCTAAGTGTTTAATTGCATAAGTTGCATGATATCTTGTTTATGGCTAACATGTGGGATGTCGGGTCACCAAAGGGATGCCGGGTATTGTCTGGTTTGTTCGGTTTAACGTTTAAACATGTTTTCAACATATACGGTCATGGTGTGGACAACTTGGGGACTGATTAGCCTTCGCGTTAGTAGACATCACACTTATGTAAACTCATTGATAGGTCGTCACTAAGTTGGGTCATCATACACGTGTTGGAATTCTAAATATCTGAAGGCGCATTCTAATGTGAGTTTCACGGCCCCACTCTTTTACTGGTTTTACATTTTCGGGGGAAAAAACATGCTGTGTTCTTTAAACGTGTGTCAACTATGTTTTCATAAAAGGCGTTTCAACTATGTTTTCATAAAAGGCGTTTCAACTATGTTTTCATAAAAGGCGTTTCAACTAACTTTTCATGAAAGGTGTGTCAACTACGTTTTGGTATTCACGAATTCATTGGGTTTTGGAGTATTCATCATGTTTTCAAGTATTCATTATGTTTTAGAGTATTCATTATATTACTATGCGATCTTTTGAAGTCCTGGGGAGAATCATGAATGTGCGGGGATGCACAACGGGGGAAATGTGGATAGCTCTATTTGGGCTTGACCCGCCCCACTCGTCGACTGGAGGTCGGACGGGTGCATGTTGTCTCTTAGGTATTCAGTATTTAGTATTCATTCGGGCACGTATTCAGTATTCACAGTATTCGAATCCAGTAATGGTTTTCCAATCGCAGTAGTAACAGGTATTCATATGACTTGCATGCATGTGGTCTGGATTGATCATGGGTATTCGTTTGGGAGTTAGTATTCATTGGAGTCGGTATTCATTAAAAACCTGTGAACTCACCGACATTATTTGCTGTTAGGACAAAGAGGATTGGTGAAACCACTTTTGCAAACCTTAGTCTAATTCACTTCTGTCAAAATATTCTAAGTATAGAACTGCTGAAGAAGGAAGATCAAACTGCTGAGAAAAGATTACACAAGTACTGAAGAAGAAAAGTCATCAGAAGTTCTGAAGTCCAAACCAGACATTTCTACTGAAGAACTACTGAAGACAAACTACTCATCAGTAGTTTGTCATTCATCAGTACCTATGAGAAGATCTTTTCCACCGCCTTTTTGTATCAGTAGTTTATTAGTTTAGTATTACTTTTACTTTATGTACAAGTTCCAAGATTGCAACTTGTTGCAACTTGTCTCTGAACTTGCTTTTTGGCAAGGTTCATGTATTTGTAAAGTCTATAAATAGAAGGGTTCATCCCTCTGTTTTAGACATTGATTTTAATACAGAAATCCTTCAAAGCATATTATTGTTATTTCCATTTCATATTTATTGAGAATCCGTCTAAGTGTTTCATTCACATTCAATACTTAGATTCTCAATAAATACTTATCATTTATTAGTTTCTCAAACATCCAGGGGGAGTAATAACTCCTGTTGATAAGTGTAGCTTTAAACTCATATCATTCTGCTGTGCTATCACAGATAAAGAACTTGCTAAATACCTAAGTGTTCACTAGCAAGTTCATACAAAAGAGCAATACTGATCCAACAATTGGTATCAGAGCACTGGTTTATCTGATCACATATCAATCTAACACATTGAGAATCAGACACAGGCTCTTATTGATATTCAATAAAGGATTGTAAGCTCACTTTTATCAACATCCATCACTTTAAGAGATATTTGACAAATCAATACTCTTTAAAATGGATCCTCATAATACTGGTTCTGCCAATAAACCTGCTATGCTAGTAAGAAATTAATATAACATCTGTCAAAGGAGAATGGCACATACCTTATCACAGACCAACACAGGTTGCTGGAAATCTGTGACATATGGTCCTCATAAACCAGTAAATATTAATCTTGAAACTAAAGAAGAGATTCCAAAAGACCCAAAAGACTATACAGATGATGATTTCCTAAAACTTGAGCTTGATGCTAAAGCTTTCTCTATGTTGGCAATGGCACTCCCAAATGAGATCTACTCTGGCCTATTGCATTGTGATAGTGCCAAAGAGCTTTGGGACTACCTCAAAGAACAGTTTGGAGGAACTGAAGAGGTGATTGCGAACACCAAAGAAATCCTAGCTCAACAATATGAAACTTTTGCTCACATTAATGGGGAAACTTTAACACAACAATTTGAAAGATTCTCCTCATTAATATCTGAGCTAAAATTAAATGGTCAGACCTACACAACTGTATCTATGCTTCATAGATTTTTAAGGTCTTTACCTGAAAAATGGGAAACATACTCTATAGTCTTATGATCTTCACCAGATTTTAGCTCCCTCACTCTTACAAAACTTCATGGGAGATTACTTACTTTTGAAAGAGAAATTGATCAAAAGAAAAAGTTACCAAGTTCTGGCAAAACTGCTGATGACTATCTACTAGGTAGTACAGCACTATTAGGACAAGACTCACCAACTTGTTCAAATAGTTTTGGATCTTTTGACCATATTGACATAACTGCTAGGATCTCATCTGAAAGATCATTCCCAGGTTATGACAATAATGATTTTGGTCAAACTGCTGATAACATGTGTTTTATCATGGATGATTTGAAAAAATTCAGCAGTGATGACTTAGAAGAAATGGATATTTTACACCAACTGGCCATGTTAAGTTTAAAAACAAATAAATTTTACAAAAGGTCAGGAAGAAAGTTTCTAGGACTCAACAGTTCAACAAAAATTGGTTTTCACAAATCTAAACTTAGATGTCACAAGTGTCAAAAGTTGGGACACTTTGCTAGAGAGTGTAGAAGCTCTAGCTTTAACCAATCTCAGTCTGGAAATAATTTTAACCCCAATTATAACAGGAATAATGGAACACAAGGGAGTGCACATTTTGTACAGGCACAAGCTCCACAACACCAATATGTGCCACAAGTACAATATGTACAGATGCCTGCTCAACAGATGCAGAGCCAACAATCAATCCCTCCCTTTCCAGCTGCTCAACCTCCTCCACAAACTCAGCAACCCTCACAACAAAGTTTATTTAATTCAGGGTATGTTGACTGGAGCAGTCTTCCTTTTGACACCACAGAGTGTAATCCTGATGCAGACAACAAGATGTTTGACATCAACTGGGGAGAGCCTGACAATGGCAGGAAGAACTTTGCCTTAATGGCATTTGAGGGATGCACCTCAAAATCTGCCTTGTCACAGGTATCTAAAGAATCTTTGACAAAACTTTGTTCAACTTCTTGCAAAGAATCTTTTGCTCTCATAAGATAGACTAATGTGCACTTACAAGGGAAAGCAAATGACTCTGAGAGAAAATTCACTCAGATGAAATGTGATTTAGAAAGAAAACTTTCTGCAAAAACAAAAGAAGTTTCTAAATTAACTAACACTGCTATTGAAACCCAAGCACAAATTAAAATCATGATAAATGACCTAGGAAATGTCAGACAAGAGCTTGCTGACACCAAGGTCACATGTGAAAAATGGGTTGAATCTTGTAAGGGGTACCAACTATTGCTAAACAAACAAAGTGCTTCAAATGTTAGGTTTGGCATACGGTACAATCACACTGAAACACCAACAGATTTTTCCCCCAAAACTACTGAAGATGGGAGAAAAATTGTTTCAGGTGAAACTTCTGAAGAGAAAGAATTCACATCTTTTCATGAAAACTTTCTAAAAACACACAAAGAAAGTTCTTCAGAAGTACTGATTAATTCTGACTTTAAGCCATCAGTAGTTTCAACTACATCAGGAGTTGAGAACCTGAAAACTACCGATGACCTAAAACCAATCAATACAGTCAGAAATTTGTCTTTGAAAGAAAAGACAAAAGAATGTGAAATCTGTGGCCTGTTCAACCACAAGACAGAATTTTGCAGATACAAAAAAGGTATTCAATATAACAAGAAAACTCAACAACTGGTTGTGGGAAAGCAAATCAAAAATGATTTTGTAAAAACTTTTTCTCCTAGGAAACAACAACTAGTAAACACCTTTTCTCAGAAAAAGACAAAATCTCAACAAAGATCTTTTTCTCAGAATTCTCTTTCAGTAGTTAGACCTAAATCATCAGCAGTTTCACAAACTTTTGCTGAGATTAAAGATCTCATAAACATGGTACAACTACTGATGACCAAAGTTGATGGTGGTCCTCAAAAGGATACCACCATTGCTCTTAATGAAAAATCCATTGCCAAAAAGACATGGATTTCTCAACTTGGTCAAGAACAAACTGTAAATGTTCTCAAGAGCAAACCCAAAGCCAAACTGGCTTGGGTTCCTAAATCTAACTAAGTTGCTATCTTGTGCAGAGAGTTTCCAGAGGCTTAAATAGCCTTTGGTATGTAGACAGTGGAGGCTCAATGCACATGACAGGATGCAGATACCTGATAAACAATTTTATCAGTCAAAGAGAAGGATCTGTATCCTTTGGGAACAATGCTAAGGGATATGTGCTAGGACATGGCAATGTCTCCTCTGGCAAAATACAGCTTGACAAGGTCAATCTGGTTGAAAACCTTGAGTACAACTTGCTGAGTGTGTCACAAATGTGTGATAAAGGATATTCTTCCTTTTTCACAAAGACAACATGCAAGATCAAATCACCAGAAGGCCAGAAGTTGATAGAGAAGATCATTGAAGATCACACTTTGTTGATAGCCAAAAGATGTGGCAATGTCTATGCAGTGGACATTGAAAAAGACAAAGTACTTAACAACACTGCCTGTTTCTTCTCAAAGGCATCAACTTCAGAGACTGATCTCTGGCACAGGAGACTTGGCCATGTGAACTTTAAAACCATAAATAAAGTCACAAAAATGGGCTTGGTCAGAGGTCTACCCTTAAAAGTATACCAGTGTCAAGAACACTGTGTATCCTATTTAAAAGGAAAGCAACATAAGTCCTCCTATAAGTCTATTGAAGAATCAAAAACAACTGCATGTCTTCAACTACTCCATATGGACTTATTTGGGCCTGTAAAAATCATGAGCCTTGGTAAGAAGAAGTACTGCTTAGTCATCATTGATGACTACTCAAGATTTACATGGGTATTCTTCTTATTTTCCAAGGAAGAGGCTGTTGAAATCATCAAGTTCTTCATTCTACAAGTAGAGAAACAATATTCTCTACCTGTCAAAACCATTAGAAGTGATAATGGGACAGAGTTCAGGAACAAAACTCTGGATGAATTCTGTTTGTCTAAAGGGATTATTAGACAATTCAGTGTTCCCAGAACTCCTGAACAATATGGTGTAGTAGAAAGGAAGAACAAAACTTTAATTGAAGGAGCAAGAACAATGTTAGCTGATTCTGGCCTACCATTATACTTTTGGGCAGAAGCAGTTAACACATCATGTTATGTTCAAAATAGAGTCCTTGTTGTCAAGAGGCATTCCAAGACTGCATATGAAGTTCTTCATGGCATGAAGCCCCTTATCTCCTTTTTAGTGCTTTTAGATGTCAATGTTTCATCTTGAACATTAAGGAATCTATTTCAAAGTTTGCTGCCAAAGTTGATTCAGGTTACTTTCTTGGTTATTCTTCAACTAAAAAAGCCTACAAGGTTTTTAATTCAAGAACCAGGATAGTAGAAGAAACACTGAATGTCAAGTTCAATGAATCAAAACACACTCTCATTCCAGCACATCCTGCTGAACTTTTTGATCTTGACAGTTTTCATTTTTGACCTGAAAAGACTGTTACTTCATCAAAACCTACTTATTATGGTGATCAAAGGTTTGATGATGAGGATCCCACACCATGGACCCCTCAAACAGTCATTAAGTCAACTTCAAAACCATCAGAAGTTTCACAAACTTCTGATTCAACAAATACTAAGGAACAAACTCAAACATCTGCTTCAGCACCTGCAAGTACTGAAGACATTGAAACTGCTGAACCAGATATAATAGACCTCGGTAGTTTGTTTGAAGAACATGAGCCACCAACACCTGTCAGTGGTTTACAACAACTGATCGAACACAAAGATCATCCACTTGATCAAATCATGGGTGATATTGCATCAGGTGTTCTTACAAGAAACCAGCTTTCCAACTTTTGTCTCTTCTCAGCATTTATCTCACAGTTGGAACCAAAGAAGTACCAGGAAGCTCTCAAAGACAACAATTGGGTGCAAGCAATGCAAGATGAATTGCTTCAATTCAACAAGCAACAGGTTTAGGAAATCTGTCCCTTACCTCCAAACAAGCAACCAATTGGCATAAGATGGGATTTCAGGAACAAACAAGATGAAGCTGGTATGATAATAAAGAACAAGGCAAGACTGGTAGTACAAGGTTACTCTCAAGAAGAAGGAATTGACTATGATGAAACCTTTGCTCCAGTTGCAAGGCTTGAAGCCATCAGGTTATTTCTGGCCTATGCCATTTCTAACAAAATAAAAGTTTATCGAATGGATGTTAATAGTGCATTTTTGTATGGAAAAATTAAAGAGGAAGTGTATGTTTGTCAGCCTCCTGGGTTTGAGGATCCTTCTCATCCTGAGTGGGTGTACAAACTAGACAAAGCTCTTTATGGGCTCAAACAGGCTCCAAGGGCCTGGTATGAAACACTTTCCAACTTTTTACTCAAAAATAACTTCACAAGAGGCTCCATTGATAAAACTCTTTTCATAAAACATGTTGGAAATCATATCTTACTTGTTCAAATATATGTTGATGATATCATATTTGGTTCAACAAACACAAAACTGTGTGATGAATTTAAGAAACTCATGCAATCAAAATTTGAGATGAGTACAATGGGAGAACTGCAGTACTTTCTAGGACTGCAGATCAAACAACAAACAAATGGAACTTTTATACATCAATCAAAATATGTTAAAGAATTATTAAACAAATTTTCTTTACAAGACTGTAAATCATGTTCCATTCCCATGACACCAACCACACAAGTTGAACCAGATGATCAAGGAAAACAGATTGATCAAACCATGTATGGATGTATGATAGGTTCCCTTTTATATCTAACTGCTTCTAGACCAGATATTATGTTTTCAACATGTGTATGTGCTAGATATCAATCAGCTCCTAGGGAATCACACCTCATTGCAGTCAAAAGAATCTTCAGATATCTGAAAGGAACTCCAACACTTGGAATTTGGTATCCTGCTTCAAGCAATACCAAGTTATCAGCTTTTTCAGATAGTGACTATGCAGGGTGTAAAATGTCAAGAAAATCAACATCTGGTGGTTGTCAATTCTTAGGAAACTGTCTAGTGTCCTGGCAATCAAAGAAACAAACATCTGTTGCAACTTCAACTACTGAAGCTGAATACATTGCAGCTGCAAGTTGTACATCACAGATACAATGGCTCCAGTATCAACTTCTTGATTATGGAATCAAAGAAACCAAGACACCATTGCTTGTAGACAGCAAATCTACCATTAGCATCATTTAAAATCCTGTTCAGTTTTCAAAAACCAAACATATTGAATCAGGTATCATTTTATAAGAGATTGCTATGAAAAAGGCAAGATTGAAGTGAAACATGTAGCAACAGCTAATCAAATAGCTGACATATTCACTAAACCCCTTGACACATCAACATTTCAGAAGTTAGTATCCATGCTTGGGATGCTAAATTTGTAAGTGTTTCTCTTTACTTTTCTGCACATATTTTTCATTTTTCACTTACATCTGTTTTCAAAATTGAAAACTTCTGAAAAACAAACAAGAGAGAAACTACTGATGAACAAATCATCAGTATGGGGATATTTTCTGAAAAGTGATTAACTTCTGATAAAACAACCTTCAAAAGTTATGAATAAAGTATTTATAAAGTATTCTCATCAGTTGTTCAAAACTACTGAAGAGAAACTGGGAACTACTGATGAAAATAATTCTTCATCAGCAGTTTAGTCAAAAAGAGCAAATCAGACTTTTCCCACATCAGAAGTTTGACCTAGGCGGTTTAAAACTTCTGATAAATACCTTTTCCAACACTTATCCATTCAAAAAAGCAAAAATTCCCTCCTTCTCTCTCAAAAAGCTCTCAAACCCTGAACGTGCAAAAACACTGTTCGATTCAAACAAACACAAACCACATGGCTTCAGTTCTAAAACAGGGACACAATCTTAGAGCCTACTTAGAGAAACAAGAAGGCTGGTCCCAATACGATGAGATCATTGATCTTGTCGTCAAATCCCAACATGTCACCGCTCTCACAACAGACCCACCAATACATCCTGAAACTCTCAATGAGTTCTAGGCTAACGCTGAGTCAGTGATGGTGGATAATGAGGTTATTTCTCTCAACTCAACAATCAATGGGAGACGAATGGCCATCACACCGGCCACACTTGCAATCAGACTGAGGTTGAATGATGTGAATGCCCCTGAAAAGTTTGAAAACTCTGCAATCCAGCTAACCATGACAGAATGTGGTTATCAAGGTACTCACTCACAAGCTACAATCTTTAAAAAGTATTTTGAACCAAAATACAAACTTTTGTTTCATTATATCATTATGTGTTTGAGTCCTAAAACAGGGTCTTATGACCAGATGCCCTCAACCTTTCAACCAATTTTTCATTCAATAGTGAATGAAACAAAATACAGGGCATCAAAACATTTCTTTAATGAGTTGGTGTTGCATCATAATAACACTAAAAAGAAGTTTTTGTTATACCCAAGGTTCATTATGCAATGCATAATCAAAGAACTGGGTGATGAGGTGCTTGTGGGTAAGACTGCAATTTTGAACCCCTTAACCTCACAAGCATACTCTAGGCACAACAAACCGGCTGCCTGGCCAGAAGATGACCAAGGGGAACAAGAACCAGTCCCCATGGAACCCTCATCTTTCAAACCTACACCCCCAAAGGCCAAGAAACCCAAACAACAAAAACAAAAACCCACCAAACCAAAAAGAAAAGCTTTTAAGGAGGTTGAGATGCCTGAACAACCTATTGTGCAATCTGCACTTCATAAAGATGTGACTGAAACATCCTCTCAGTCTCATCCATCTCAAACCCCACCAAGAGCACCAATCACAATTCTTTTCAAAAGAAAAAAACTTAAGAAAACCATTCCTATTGATGCTTCTTTTGAAACTGCTGAACCCACTGCCCAAACTACTGAACCAGCACCCCAACTTTCTGAACCGGATTTTGAAATAGCCAAACTTCTCTCCGGGCTAAAAGAGAAAGTCTCATCTACACATGTCAGTCCCCAACAACCACATCAAACAGGGGACATAGCCTCAGAATTTGACATGGATGTGGACACTCAAAGCCCTAACCAAAGAGATGAGGATGAACCAGTGTCTCTAAGCCCAAACTTAGAAACTCTTGGTACTTTTGAGGCTGCTACTACTCATTTACCACCCAGTGGTGGATCTGAGGAAAGAAGCAACATAGCTAGGACCTCAACTGTGGCAACTACTGATGAAGGCTTAATGCCTGAGGTAGGAAATCCTCTGAACCAAGAAAAAGAGGTACATGAGACAACAGAGTTGGGCTCAGCTCATGATGTAACTGATACAGTGCTCATTGAGGATGTAATCAGGGATTCAGATGATTCCATTGACTTAGATGATGTTTCAAAACACCAAACTACTGAATTGACGGCTACAAGTGAAGGTCCTGCACCTGGTGTATCTATGCTCAAGAAGCTAGTCACACCAGATCAGGTTAAAGTCCACTTAATCCCTGATTCCCCTATAGTGGCATCTTCTGTACAACAAGAAGATCAACCAAAAACACACCCCTCACTACAATTGCCTACCCAATTCCCTGGGCAATCCAGCATAGACATGAACCAGCTATGCAGCCCAGATGGTCCCTTATATCATATGATGAACACCCTCATCAAAAATCACTTCCAAACATACACAGCTAACTTGGAGCTGTCCATAAAGAACGAATTTGGAGTGATACAGACCAAGATGAACGATCTGTCTAACAAGATTGACTTCAACAGCAAACAGATTGCTAATCTTACAGGTCATTTCTCCGAACCTTCAACATCAAAACCTGATGAAGCCAAAAAGGGGGAGAAGACTAAGGAACCTATGGAGTCACTTGAAGCCAGGAAAAAGGAAAGAGTGGCTATCCAAGAAAGAGATCAAAGAAACCAAGCCAGAAAAGAAAAACTGGCCCAACAATTTGATGTTTCTATTCAAGAAATAGAAGATGCTGAAAAGTCTGATGAATCCCAAGGGCACAATGAAGAAACCTCTGATGGACAAAGTTCTGATGAAGACTCAGAAAGTACTGAAGACAATCCTTCAGTAGTTGACAAACCTTCAGTAGTTGTCAACCCATTAGATGTTAACACTTCCAACATTCAAACTGCTGAACAAGAGCATTCCAGATCAACTGAACCTACTCAACCAACTCCTGTTCCTCCTAGGCCTATTACAACAGTTACCACTATGACTGTACTAAACCCTTCTCTAATCTCTCAATCAGCAGAACTTCTTGAGAAGAATTTAGTGGCAGTTCAGAAGAAAGCCAAGGAAGATCAGATTTGGAAACTTCTGGAAGAAAGGGATGACTTGGACTTCAGCCTGGATGAAAAGCTACAGGCTTATGAAGCTGAACTTCAAAGGCAGGCTAGCCTAGACAGAATTGCTGAGGAAGATAAAAGACAACAACTGATGTCTTATATTACTAAGAACAACAAGATCAAAGCCCATACATTAAAGAGACTCTCCATGGAAGAGCTGACAAGAAGAGCTCAACTTATTGCAGACAAACTTGCAACAAGTAAAGATACAAAAGCCAAGAGAGCCCAAATGATAGAAGAACTAGTAGCTAATGGTTATGGTTCAAAAGCCTCTGTGTCCAAATGGAAAGAAGAAAGATTAATGGACACTTACAGAAAATACAAGGCTGCAAGGGCTGCAAATCCAGAGAAGTTTGAAACTGCTGAAGTATCAACTTCAGTAGTTAGAACTTATGGTGTTCAAAGAAGACCAGCTACTCAAAAGAAGAAATCAGAGGAGAATGTGAAGACTGATTTCAGAATGGTACTACTAGAAGGAAGTACAGTAGTCTATTCTGACTTTGACATTGAAGAAAAACCTCTGATCACACAATTCAGGAATCCTTCCACCTTTGCCTATCAAATCCAAAAAACCATCAAAGACAAACTGCACACTAAGGTAGTTACTGAGCATCATTTGACAACTTTTCAAATACCTAATGTGATGCAACAAGAACAAGGAAGAGAATCCCACCTGAGAGTCACTGAAGTTGAAAACATCCAACACTCAGGAGTATCCCAGGGTACCACTATGGTTCCCTACACTTTAGACTTTGACAAGTCTAAAGTACCTATCATCAGATGGTCCTTTACTGATAACAACTCAGTACTAGTGACAAGAAGAGATCAGACAAGCAGAGCCTATAAGTCGATGAATGATCTGAAGAAGCTATCAACTCAAGACCTGCTTACAATCCAGCATCTAGAACAACAAAAAGGATCTCTCACTGATGAACAACTGAACCAGCTAAAGAATTCCATGTTCAAAGGAATATGGAAGATCTTAAATGACAGAAGAAAACAATAAGGAATTAGAAAGGTTTTGGCTTCATCAATCCTGGGGGAGATTGTTAGGACAAAGAGGATTGGTGAAACCACTTTTGCAAACTTTAGTCTAATTCACTTCTGTCAAAATATTCTAAGTATAGAACTGCTGAAGAAGGAAGATCAAACTGCTGAAGAAAAGATTACACAAGTACTGAAGAAGAAAAGTCATCAGAAGTTCTGAAGTCTAAACCAGACATTTCTACTGAAGAACTACTGAAGACAAACTACTCATCACTAGTTTGTCATTCATCAGTACTTATGAGAAGATCTTTTCCACCGCCTTTTTGTATCAGTAGTTTATTAGTTTAGTATTACTTTTACTTTATGTACACGTTCCAAGATTGCAACTTGTCTCTGAACTTGCTTTTTGGCAAGGTTCATGTATTTGTAAAGTCTATAAATAGAAGGGTTCATCCCTCTGTTTTAGACACTGATTTTAATACAGAAATCCTTCAAAGCATATTATTGTTATTTCCATTTCATATTTATTGAGAATCCTTCTAAGTGTTTCATTCACATTCAATACTTAGATTCTCAATAAATACATATCATTTATTAGTTTCTCAAACATCCAGGGGGAGTAATAACTCGTGTTGATAAGTATAGCTTTAAACTCATATCATTCCGCTGTGCTATCACTGATTAAGAACTTGCTAAACACCTAAGTGTTCACTAGCAAGTTCATACAAAAGAGAAATACTGATCCAACATTTGCTGACGTTCTTTAGCATGTTTTTCTCAGGTCGCTAAGGTAGCAGCTATCGGTAGGCGCACGGAGTCTCACGGCGTCTAGGAATCATATGCATGTTTTGTTAAACATTTCAGACTTCGAGTTTTACTTTTGAGTTGTAATAAAACATTTTGCTTCCGCTGTGTTAGAACAGTTTTGAAAACTTAATGGGCAAATTACGTTGTTTTCATATCATTTAGTTGTCGTTTATTGTGACCGTTTACTTGGATCCTGGTGTGTCACGCGCCTCGCGGTAAAACCCCGCACGTGGAACTTGAGGGTGTGACAGATTGGTATCAGAGCCAATGGTTATAGTGAACTAGGACTGCATGTAGAGTCTAGTCTATAGCTGAGTATCACACACGTTAGACGGTCACACATAGTTACGAGTCGTGTCATTTGGAAAACATACTAATCTTGTCGGGTTGTCGGTGTCCTCGTCACACAGTGTCAAATTATCTATCCTTGGACTATTTCTACCCTTATTCTATCTTCTTCTTCGGGTTTGAAGATGAAGGGGTTTATCGCATATACTTGGCAGTAGTGTACATTGGAGTGGCTTCGGCGCATTTTTGAGATTTTTCCGGGATTTGTATATCTCCCCTCTATGCTCAAATGTACATACTTGCCTACACACACACTATCATGCACTAGTACTTGTCATAGTACACCCTTGAGTGATTGTTCACTTTGGGGACCTTCGTGCGATAAAGGTTTCTTTTAGGAATGTGGGTGTTGGGTGGTTGGAAGTTCTAGCTAGGAGCACGCCTAGAGGACCATGTAGAGTGATTTGTTATTTCGGGTGCACACAAAATCATAAATCAAAATGCATGAAACTCTTGGTGGACTTCGAGTTCGGATGGACGATCATGCTGGAACCCCGTTCTAAATTCGTTTGGTCACTAGTAGTTTGATCTAGTAGTGATGCTGAGTATCTTGTTTGTGTTTTGGCAGAACATGTCTGGTCGTGCTGGTGGACGTACTGGGGGACGCCGTGGTGGCGGCGGGGGTCGCAATGGCGGTGGACGAGGTGGTGGGAACATCACCATGACTCAGGCAGAGTTGGAGCACATGTTACAGCAGCAGTTGAACGTTGCGTTGGCTGCTTTCCAGGCTGCTCAGCAGACCCTGGGAAATACTAATCAGGTGCAGTCTGGGTGCACCTACAAGAAGTTCATGGACTATAAGCCCCATTTCTTCAATGGGACTGAAGGGGCGTTGGGACTACTTAGGTGGTTGGAGAAGATCGAATCGGTGTTTGCTATGTGTAACTGTCCCGACGCTAATAACGTCAAGTATTCTTCTGCTACTCTTAAGGGACACGCTTTGACTTGGTGGAACTCCACCACTGCAAATCTTGGCCTGGGTGAGGCCAATGCTATGCCGTGGTCTGAGTTTGTTCAGATGTTGCGAGCGAGGTATTGCCCGAGGGACGAGATTATGAAGTTGGAGCATGAGTTCTGGAATCTGAAGATGGTTGGGTCGGAGATCGAGGAGGTTACCCCTAGGCACAACGAGTTGGCTGTGATGTACCCCGGTTTGGCTACACCGGAGTACCGGAGGATTGAGCACTACGTTGCTGGGTTGGTGCCGGAGATTGCTGGGCTTGTTGCTGCCGCTGATCACACTACTATGTTGGCCAGCTGACCAACATGAAGGTTGCTGAGGGCGTCCTACCTCCGAGGGGTGCTGTTGTGAAAGCCCCTACGGACAACAAGAGGAAGTGGGAGAGTGCTGGAAAGAACATTGGGTCGTCTCAACAGCAAGTTAAGAGGCAGGACGTTGTGGGAGTGTCATCTGAGCAGAGGACTGGGGGTTATACTGGGGAACTCCCGAAGTGTGGTGAGTGTGGATTTC
This sequence comes from Ambrosia trifida, assembly GCA_028751855.1. Taxonomy (NCBI): domain Eukaryota; kingdom Viridiplantae; phylum Streptophyta; class Magnoliopsida; order Asterales; family Asteraceae; genus Ambrosia; species Ambrosia trifida. The sequence goes on along the minus strand of CM054122.1, from coordinate 104,321,289 downwards.
ATCATACGGGTGATTGTGAGAAGTTTCGCTGTCGTCGGTGCCAACGTTTTGGTCATCATGCTAAGGACTGTAGGACCACTCTTCAGCTACAACCGGCACAGGTCACTACCGCTACTACCACTATTACTGCTCCTCAGGGGAGGTAGGATGTTATCACTGTGGAGAGACTGGACACTTCAAACGGGATTGTCCCAAGTTGAAGCAAGGCGAGGGTGGCGGTCGAACTGCTCCGGCTCGTGCTTATGTCATCGGTGTTAGGGAGAACCAGGAGGATCCTGATACTGTTACTTGACGTGTGCGTAACTATACATATTTTACAATGGATTTTAACACACGTTTTTTCTTTAATATTTATAAAAATGGTTTCGACCTTCATATTAAAACACACACACTAGGGCAAGTGTACCCTGTCATATATGTAGTAAGTACAGATAAGAACCAAGTATCGATCCATGGACGCGCGTGAAGCAATGGTACTAAAACTCTATCCCCGATTCACCAGTAAGTAAAAGATAAGTTTGAGTTTTGTTTAAAACTAAATTAATCCTAAAACATGTAAATAACACATATAAGACTCCAAATAGAAAATATGACTATAAACACAACCCTAGCATGTTATTTACAAATCATATAAAACACAGGCGTGTGATCAACATTCCCATTTTCCGACTGTTAGTGTCCCTCTCGGGCATCCTAACATGACAACTATACAGAAAGCTAACACGAATACACACGTTAACCACTTCAAGTTGTTCATTAGCGAGCAGCTGATATAATCTCATGCGGATCTTTTAAATAAAGGTTAGTATCACCTTTCGGGAGTCCTCAACCACACTAGCTCAGGAAAGCAATATCGAATACACAATACGACCACCTAGACTAGCATAAAGTAGAGCATTTTACAACCTATTCCATTTTACCAACTTTGAACACAAATCTACTAAGATCGCCATTTTCACTAAAATAACTAACAAAGATAATTAACCGTGTCAAAGATTGGTAACAACACCATTAAGCTTTTTAAAACTCTTTTACGTGCCGGTAAACATTCATAATCGTTACTCAAGCGACTTTAACCAAACCAATACCCGGTTACAGTTTCATGGTGTAAACTTTATCAACAAGTTAACTAGTTTACTGCCGGACGATTAAACAGGCGGTTTCTTCAACAAGTAATCCGCCTAACACATTCGACAATCATCAAAGTCACTTAAACATAATCACAAATCCAACAACAATGAAACAAGGTTGCACTATGATCATCAAGATCCAGACATGAAAAATGCCAAATTCATACAAAACGTGATTTCATACAAACGATTGTTTTAACTACAAACGATTACTAGATATTATCCGTACACTATAATACAATACATAAACGTCACAAACAAGCCAAAATATTCAGATTTGAACAAACTTAAAGTTTATAGATCAAACCATAATTCTTGAATGTGAAGGATTGGATGATGTTAGATGATTAGGATGAGATCCTGAGCTTGTCAAACGCCTCACCAGCAGCTTGGAATGTCTAGAAAATCACCCAAATTCGCTCTCCAAAACCCAATGCCTGATAACAGTGGGTTGTGTTCTGTATTTAAACAGATTTCGAAGGTGTGCACGGTCAGGTGCACGGCCATGCTCCTGGCCGTGCACTTTTGCTTTGTTGAGTTGACGTGCAAGTGGTCAAGTGGGCAAGTGGCTGGGTGATTCCTGAAAATATCTTGATTTTGGCACGGGAGTGCCATCAGGGTGCACGGCCGTGCAGGTCTTAGTGTTGCCGAGCAACCAGGGGTGCACTGCCTGGTGCGCCTGGCCGTGCACGTTTGTTCCCGAGCAGATGTGACCCGCACGGGGGTGCACAGATTTGGCACCCCCGTGCACAACTTCCAGACTTGGTCAATTTTGTAGAAGTTGTCCGTCTTGTCCGTTTTTAGCCCGGTTTCTTCGACTTTGTCTTCGAGGCGCCGTTTAAGACTTGAAATAAATATATGAAGCGGTTAAGTACCAATTTCGTGCAATTAGGGTCGAAAACGCGTATTTTGGGAGCTTAATCGGGGATTTAAATATGTATATTTTAACGTATATCAATCCTCCCCACACTTGAACTTTGCTTGTCCTCAAGCAAACAACAAAACATAAATAAACGAAAAACTCGCCAAGAGGCAACAAAGACAAAATAAAACCTGTATAAACGATAATAATCAAAGCCCACAAGAGGTATAAACAGGGGACAAGATACTAAAAAGAAATGACTCACTTCCGATCCACAAAGCATGCTAACCCGCACACGACTCACAATGTTCACACACACTCGGTTTTATTTATGATACATACATGTAATGTGTATGTGTAAATCGCTCCATTGCCAAGACAATGAATCGTGTAATATCATAAGCTTGTCAAAAGATCTAGTCTTCACCAACTAACGTGTGAAAAAGCCCAAATCAAGAGGTCTTATGAGGGTTGTAATGTCAGGCAAGGGTAAGGGTGTGGAATGGAAATATACACAGTGACGAAAAGGCTAAAACTCGGCGGTTAAGTCTAACTAAACTGAAGCAAAAACTACTATACAATACATAGGCGAACATAACCGCATTTTATTCAAATCGAGCTAAACACACAATTTCTAACTTTAAAGCTCTAAAATCTGCTCGATCACTGCTAACTCACCCTATTTTAGGGTGTTCTATTTTTATGGAATTTTCTGAATATATAATTTTTTTTTCTAAGATATAACTGATATAGAAACACGAATATAATCAACAAACGGGCTCTAAATATACAAACCTGAACCCGAACTATTTACAACGCAAAAACGAGTCAATCATTAACCTAAACCGAGCTTTGACACAAAAGGTTTAAAAGAAAAGGGCTAAATTTGGGTAAGTGGCGAAACGGTACGGTAAACAAGTAAAAACACGGGATTAGGTTCAACATGGTTAACTAGGGGATAATGTTTGGGTGCGGGAAAACAGATAGAACGAAAAGAAAAGGCTTGAATCAAAAGGTTATCCTAAATGCCTCAATCATGTTCGTACAGTGTCACACGTTTCTGATCTAAACAAGTATGCTAATGACAAGTTCTAAATTACACAAAACATCCGGCTCACTCGAAAGCATGTCAAAGAAATGATAATCTACTTTAAGGCTCAAATGCTTACGTAACTGGAAGGAAATGGGTGCAAGTGTACGAATCTAACACGCTCGTATCTCATCTGTTTGTCGCGCCTCGAGTTATCTTTATCAAAATTTAGTTAGGCTTGATGTTTATATGAGAATATATACATATATGTACTTTTAAAGGTTTTTTTTAACATATATATATATATATACAAGAGGACAAACAAGATGTAATCCCTCCCACACTTGAAATTCACATTGTCCCCAATGTGACGATAGACAGCGTTTATGAATTAGCTATCTATAGTGGGAAAAAGGAGAATAATACTCCCCTGGTGTCGAAGAAACGCCCGGGTAAATGGACGGCATGAGCCCCGATAACGGTGCTCGCCAGTTCCCTGCAATATCAACATTCTTGACAAAAAACAAACTCATCAAAACCATCAATCACATCCACATGTTTAACTAAATTAAACTACAGAAAGCGATAAAAATACTGAAAAGAAATCGTTCAAAAACAAATGCTAAAATGTACTTGGGTACGCAGACCCGAAAAGAACGTACTGAAAGCATAAATAAATAAACACTAACAACTAAAATCATGCAGATTAGGCGGCTACTGGTTTCCCCAGCCCCACTGGTGCTGACTAGAGCTTCCTGGCTGGTCGCCAGGGGCACCTCTCTGAGTGAACCGGGGAGGACTTCTGAAGTACCCTGGATGAGCTCTCTCCAAACCTGAAAATAAATAATCAAAACCAGCATGTATGTCGTCCTGCACCTGCTCTAGACCGCTGCGCAGGTACTGCTGCTCCTGCTGGTAAGTCCCCTGCTGTGCACTAATCTGCTGCACTGTCAGATCCATGGTCTGGAACTACTGATAAAACTCTAGATACGAGGGGATGCCAGGAGGCCATTGCTGCTGATCGGGACGCGGTGGTGTCTGAGGTGGCGTCCCTGTCGGTGTTCCGCCTCCCTCATGCTCATGGCCTCCTCCCGGCTGCTCATTATCTACCATGTGCTCATCCTCAGGGGGTGTGGGAGGCAGAGGGTCCCAAATCACCCCATTTGCGATGAGGCGTGGTCCATCTGATGTACTCTCATATAGCTTATGCCTCCCCAGCGAGCGCAGATCAATGAAGGACCCGTTTGTGAAAAGCTCTAGTCTAGCTTTGACCTCGTCGGTCAAGATGTCCAAGGCTTCACCGATCACCGTGATGTATTCACCACCGTGAATCTCACTCCCGTCTTTGGTGCCCCCGGCAGTGAGAAAGAACTCGGCCATTCGTGCGGCCAAGTTCAACGGGGCACCCTCAACCAAATGGTTGAAGTATAATAGATCGGGAGTAGGACAGTTCCCCGAACTGTCCTTTCGGCCACATATAGTGTGACTGAAGGTGTGGTGAAGCAGACGAAGTAACGGGTCCACGATCTTGGTTGCCTTGGACTTTCGTGGGTTATATGGTGGTCCAATGGCAATCCTCGACCAAAAAGCACCCCTCTCATTGTTATCAGCAAAACAATGAGTCGTTGGGAAATCCTCTGAGTCTGTCTCCAGCTCATTGTATATTCCCAGCAATCTTCCCAATCTAGCAACCGACATCTTGTGCCACTTTCCCCCCAGCCTAAACTTAATGTCTTTCCCATGGAACGTCTTTTGCTCTCGCTCTGTCGGTTTCTTATATTTGTAGGTAGCCAAAAACTCGATCGTAGGCTGAAGGTAGACCGGTCGATTTATGGTCAAGAGGTTCAACATCTGGGGTGAAACCATCATATCAAACCTGGTATGCTGGTTGAGTGTGTCCAGCAGTCCCAGGTTGAGTCGAAGGGGATGCCCAATTGACCGTCTCTGGTTCCATAATTTAGTGAATTCGGGGATGCACGGGGCATCCCTGCTCTTACGGTTGTCAAAGTCGAGGAATCTAGCTGCCATCTGCACAAAAAATTGACGATTCAGCTATTAGAATACCAAAAATAGAAGTCCTGGATGTCCAAAATAGACTTCTGTACGTTCTGACCTGAATCTGTTGAGGGTGCACGGTCATGTGCACGGCAGTGCACCTGGCCGTGCAGCCTTGATTTACAAGCACAGGTCTGGGGGTGCACGGTCAGCTGCACGAGCGTGCGCTTGGCCGTGCACAACTGCACAGTTGCAGAATTTTCTGTATTTTTGCACCCAACTCTCCCAAAATCCCCAAATCAAAACTATTCTTTAAAGATTAACAATGTAAACACGATTTGGGCTGGCGAGTGCAAGGTTTTATTAACAATAAACAAAAACTAAACTATTACAAACTAAAACTAAACAAGATTAGTGGGTTTATTAATTTTTATGAAGAGAACCCCCAAATCAAGACCTAACATACGAAAACAAAACAGATCTACACTAAAAATCCCGAATACAAGTGCAATAATATGAAGGGATTCGTACCTCGGTGGATTTGAAGGAAAGGAGCGAAGATTTTGAGCCAAAAGTGATGATTTTCGGTTGGTTTTTGCAAGGTGGGACGAGTGTGCGGTTGGGGGTGCAAGAGTGTTAGGGTTATGAAGTTAAGGATGTATTTATACCCATGTGAATGGACTGGGCTTTTTTGGCCCGCACGGTCAGGTGCACGGCAGTGCTCCTGGCCGTGCACATCCTTTTTGCACTCGTCTATGCACCCCAGTGCACTGGGTCATGCACGGTCAGCTGCACGGGCGTGCGCTTGACCGTGCACGACCCGCAGATTTGCAGTTTTGAGGCTGCAGCTGCAGTTTCGCGCGCAGCGGTTCCAATTCGTCCGAAAACATCATTTTAGCTAAGTTTAACCTGTTTGGCGACTGTATGCGCTTCATTGCTCCTTCCGGCTCCGATCAAACCTGTATGAACCTTTACAAAACTCGAAACGACATTAAAGCTAAGAAATTTTAAACTAACTAAGTTATAAACTAACTAATTACCTACTACCCCATTTGGCGCGCCCATACGCGCCGTGCTATATTTATTAACAAGTCGCTAGCTAGACTCACTTCCCCACACTTTATGAGGTGTGTGGGGCATAGAGATCGATTTCCTCTACGGTTTGGTCAACCGGTCCTTCAATATAGACTTTTAGGCGATGACCGTTGACTTTAAAAGTCAAACCCTCAGAATTTGCGATCGAGACACCACCGTATGGATATATTTAATTAACGGTGTACGGTCCTGTCCAGCGGGATTTCAACTTTCCAGGAAAGAGGCGCAGGCGAGAATTATAAAGCAAAACTAAATCGCCTACCTGAAAATCTTTCTGGCTTTTCAGGCGACTGTCGTGCAGTCTCTTTGTGCGCTCTTTATACAATATCGAGCTCTCATAGGCCTGCTGCCTAAGCTCCTCTAGCTCGTGAATCTGTAAGAAACGGGTCTCACCGCCGGTCTTAAGATCCAAATTCGCCGTTTTAAGAGCCCAGAATGCCCTATGTTCCAACTCGACAGGGAGATGACACGCTTTGCCATAGACCAGCCAAAAGGGAGTCGGCCCAATAGGCGTCTTGTAGGCAGTTCTAAAGGCCCACAGCGCGTCATCAAGCTTGTCAGCCCAATCCTTGCGGTTTTGATTAACCGACCGCTCAAGGATTCGCTTCAATCCACGGTTTGTGACCTCCACCTGTCCACTTGTCTGTGGATGATACGGGGTGGATAACCTGTGGTGAACACCATATCGTGCTAATGCGCGATCAAGCTGCGCATTGCAGAAATGCGTGCCACGGTCACTAATTAGTGCCTTCGGGGCACCAAACCGCGAGAACAAGCCTCTAACAAACCTCACGACTACTCGGGCATCATTTGTGGGTAAGGCTTGCGCCTCAGCTCACTTTGACGCATAGTCAACCACCACGAGTATGTATTTATTACCCCGTGAGGAGGGGAATGGTCCCATGAAGTCTATGCCCCAAATATCAAAGACCTCACAGACTTGGATGGGATTCTGCGGCATTTGGTTGCGTGCCGATATGTTCGTCGCCCTCTGGCACGAATCACATGCACCGACCAATATCTGAGCGTCACGGAAAAGGGTGGGCCAATAAAATCCGGAGTCGAACACTTTTTTGGCAGTGTAATTCGCTCCGTGGTGACCTCCGGTAGGCCCCTTGTGACAATCACGCAATATCTGCGCCGCCTCAACCCCGAACACGCAACGGCGAATCAGCTGATCCGCCCCGACCCGGAACAAAAATGGGTCGTCCCAGAAGTAATGCTTGAGGTCCGCGAAGAACTTCCTCTTTTGCTGGTGCGACAATCCTTTGATGAGGATCCCGTACACGAGGTAGTTCGCAAAATCTGCGAACCATGGCGATACATCTTCCACAGACTCGACGCTCATCAAGAACTCGTGGGGAAAATTGTCATTAATGGTATCCCACGCGCAGTTCTCGGCATCATGCTCGAGTCTGGAAAGATGATCAGCGGCAACATTCAGGGCACCCTTCTTGTCCTGAATCTCTATATCGAACTCTTGCAGCAACAGGATCCACCTAATCAGGCGCCGTTTCGCGTCCTGTTTGCTAAAAAGGTATCGGATCGCTGCATGGTCTGTATAGACAATGGTCTTCGATAGCACTAAATACGATCTAAACTTGTCGAATGCAAACACTACAGCTAGAAGCTCTTTCTCAGTCGTGGTATAATTCTCCTGAGCATCATGAAGAGTCTTACTAGCGTAGTAGATCGGGTGGAAGTGCTTATCCTTCCGCTGTCCCAAGACCGCCCCTATCGCGAAGTCACTCGCATCGCACATGATCTCGAATGGCAGTCCCCAGTCGGGTGCTACCAATATAGGGGCCTCAACAAGCAAATGCTTCAGAAGGCCAAATGCCTTCACACACTCTGCACCAAACACAAACGGTGCATCCTTCTCCAACAAACGGATCATCGGACGGGCGATTTTTGAAAAGTCTTTGATGAATCGCCTGTAAAAACCCGCATGACCCAAAAAACTGCGGATAGCTCTGACAGAGGAGGGCGGAGGGAGCCTAGAAATGATATCTACTTTGGCAGGATCAACCTCCAACCCATTTTGAGAGACCTTGTGCCTGAGAACTATTCCTTCCTTCACCATGAAGTGGCATTTCTCCCAATTTAGCACAAGACTGGTCTCTTCGCACCTCTGCAGCATTCGCTCCAGATTCCCTAAACACTGATCGAAAGAACTCCCAAAGACTGAAAAATCATCCATGAAAACCTCCATGGAGTCCTCGATCATGTCGTGAAAAATGGCAATCATGCAACGCTGGAAGGTCGTCGGCGCATTGCACAGCCCAAATGGCATACGCCTGTAGGCGAATGTGCCAAAAGGGCATGTGAAGGTCGTCTTATCCTGGTCCACAGGATCGATTGGGATTTGGAAATACCCCGAGAAACCATCAAGGAAACTGTAATACAACTTCCCCGACAGTCGTTCCAACATCTGATCGATGAATGGAAGCGGGAAGTGATCCTTGCGGGTGGCGTCATTGAGCTTGCGATAGTCAATGCAAATTCTCCACCCCGTGACGGTCCTCGTAGGAATCAACTCATTCCTATCATTCGTGACCACCGTCATGCCACCCTTTTTGGGCACGACGTGCACAGGACTAACCCAAACAGAATCTGAGATAGGATATATCAATCCAGCGTCAAGCAATTTAATTACCTCGGATTTAACAACCTCTTGCATGTTCGGGTTCAGACGCCTTTGGTGCTGCGCACAAGGCTTATGGACATCCTCCATCAAAATTTTATCAGTACAGAATGAGGGATTAATCCCCTTGATGACCATGATCTTCCAAGCAATTGCCCGTTTATGAAGTTTCAAAACTTTCAACAACTCGCTCTTTTCTTCCACAGACAATGAAGACGAAATGCATACTCGAGATGCGGTGGGAGCTCCTTCAGCTCTAGAGACGGTGGGTCCTCAACAGACGGCTTCGCCTTCTCCTCTTCCTCTCGCTCAATTTCCACAAAACGCTCCGGACTTTGGGAACCATCATCACCGATCTGATAGACCGGCTGCTCATCTCTATGGCCCTCCTTCATAATGCCATCTAGGCTCCCACACAAAAGATGTGTGTCCGAAACATCTCTCTCCCAAGCACCTCTGACATGAGAGCTGACACAGGATGGCGCATCGACCTCTGAATGTCAAAAGTCACGTGCTCATCATTGACTCGGAGTGTGATCTGGCCCGCAGCCACGTCAACAATCGTCCTTGCCGTGTTAAGGAAAGGACGTCCGAGAATCAGAGGAACTTTAGAGTCCTCATCCATATCCAGGATAACAAAGTCCACAAGGAAAACAAATTTGTCAATCTTGACAAGCAAATTTTCTACAAACCCCCGTGGATACTTGATCGAACGATCAGTGAGGCGAATACTCATCCTGGTGGGTGACGGTTCACCCAGATCCAACTTCTCAAAAACCTTATAAGGGATAAGGTTTATGCTGGCCCGCAAGTCTGCAAGTGCATTACTGACAGTCATATTACCTATCAGACAATTGATGGTAAAGCTACCAGGATCTCCCATCTTCATGGGCAGTCTATTCTGCAGAATTGCAGAGCAGTTCTCGTTCAACAGAACGCAGGACATGTCCTCAAGTTTTTGCTTGTTTGTGAGGATGTCCTTCAGAAATTTCGCGTACTTAGGCATCTGGGCCAAAGCATCCACAAACGGGATGTTTATGTGTAGCTGTTTGAACAGCTCAAGGAATTTCCCGTATTGGGCCTCGTCCTTCTGTTTCCTAAGTCTGCTAGGGTACGGGACAGGAGGAGTGTAATCTGTGACTGGCTTCGGTAACTGTGCTGTACTTGCTGGGACTCGCCTAGCGTGCACCTCGTCCGAAGACTCAGTCTGGACCGTCTCAGTGATCGGTGGTGAGTCCGATGTGTCAGGTCCCGTGGTTTTACCACTCCTCGTCATTATGGCATTCACTTGCCCCTTCGGATTCGTCTCAGTGTTGCCCGGAAGACCACCCTACTGTCTCTCAGACATCATCTTTGCCATCTGGCCAACCTGGTTCTCTATGGCCTGCATCGACGCCTTTTGGCCCCTCATCTCTCCCTCATAATTCGTAAAGCGCTCCTCATGCTGCTGGTAGCGCTGCTCAGCGATCTGATTGGTATTAGAGGTGTTGGTAAGGAGCTGAGACATCATTTCCTCCAGTTTATACATACCATGAGGGGCGTGCTGCTGGGAGCTGCTCCCGGCGCCCTGGTTCTGGTATTGGTTCGGTCTCTGCTGGGACGATTGACCACGAGTCTGGTATGGCTGTTGGTTGGACTGGTAGGGCTGTTGGTTGGACTGGTAAGGTTGTTGGTTGGACTGGTAAGGCTGTTGGGACTGTTGTTGTGCGGGGGCCCTCTGCTGATATCCGAGCGGGTTCTGGTTAGAGGAACCAGATCTCCACCCGAAGTTCGGGTGATTTCTCCAACCCGGATTATAAGTGTTACTGTAAGGGTTATTCAGAGGTCTCGTCTGATTACCCATGTAGTCCACTTCCTCATGGCCTGTATACATCACCCCCTGAGCACACGAGCCAGGCTCGTGAGATACCCCGCACTGCTCACACAAACAATTGGACTGCGCTACGTGTTGCTGAGAGTTATCGAATCTCGTAGCCAGAGCCGCTATCTGTGCCGAAATCGCCGTATAGTTATCCACGGCATGCACACCAGCCTTGGCAGATGAAGACCTAGATCTATCACTCTGCCGGGATTTAGATTTTAGGGACGCCTTCTCAATAATGCTCCACGCTTCCCTAGGAGACTTTGTTCCGATGTCTCCCCCAGCGTATACATCAAGGCGTTCCTAAGACGCATACCCGAGTCCCTGATAAAAAGTTTGCACCAAATGCCTTTTCGAAAGCTCATGGTGCGGGCAACTCAAGAGTAGGCCTTTAAACCTTTCCCAGGCCGTGTACAATGATTCATCGTCATCCTGACGAAAAGTCATGATGCGATTCCTCAGTTTTTGTGTCTTTTCAGGAGGAAAATACTGCTGCATGAATTGTTGTGACAACTCTGCCCAAGTCGTGATCGACCCTGCGGGTTGTGACAGAAGCCAAGTCCGGGCTTTGTCCCGCAGTGAGAATGGGAAGAGTCTAAGACGGATAGCATCATCGGAGATGCCCGTCATCTTAAAGGTGGCTAAAACCTCTAAGAATGCAGCAATATGTCGGCCTGGATCCTCGTGCTCCAGTCCACCGAATTGCACCGAGTTTTGTATCATATTCACGATACTAGATTTGATCTCAAAATGGTCCGCCAAAATAGCCGGACGGACAATACACGGCGCGAGTCCATCTCCTCCTGGACGACCACTATCATTCAGCGGAATGTAGTCATTCGCCATGATAATGTCACTGAGGGCGTCCGACCCGTCGTCGTCGGCCAGATCGTGCCTCGCCTCCTCAACTGGGACCTCAACTATAGGAGCAGAAATAAGAATATCAGAAACAAGACGCAACTTATGAAGTCTGATCCTCTCGCTTCTCCTCAGGCGCCTTCGCTCCTCCTCAGAAAGATCACCAGAAGGCCCAGGGTTCGCGGACATCAACCTGGAATTAAGAAAGATACAGTTGCAACAGGCGAATATATGGCAAACCCCAAAAGGCGATTAAAGACAGAAAAATAAATAAACGAAATAAAGAATCAATAAATTCATGCGAAAATAACAGAAAGCAAATATATTCAAGAAAATCTAATAAAAACTAATAGAATCAATAAAATGAACAGAAATAAGCAGACTAAGCCTAAAACTATACAAAGAATGAAATTAATAATTAGTCCGAATACGAACAAATAAATCTAATTAATCAAATAACGAACAAATCAAATTCATAGACAAACCAATTAATCCAATATTCAATAAATTAAATCTATCAACATCCTAATGAACGAAAAATCAAATCAAACAATCCTATAAGCAGATAAATGAACGAATCTATATGCAACCTATAAACCAATTTAAAATTAATCCAAATTATCTACAGACAGATAAATTTAATAAAAATTCAAATAATCATATATGCAAATAAATGAATGAAATAACGAATCAACGAAGTATAAACAAGTATTCACAAGCATGTACACTGGTAAAAAGTTGACTCGGTTCGTTCCTAAAGCTCGTCGCGTTCCCCGGCAACGGCGCCAAAAACTTGACGTGTGCGTAACTATACATATTTTACAATGGATTTTAACACACGTTTTTGCTTTAATATTTATAAAAATGGTTTCGACCTTCATATTAAAACACACACACTAGGGCAAGTGTACCCTGACATATATGTAGTAAGTACAGATAAGAACCAAGTATCGATCCATGGACGCGCGCGGAGCAATGGTACTAAAACTATATCCCCGATTCACCAGTAAGTAAAAGATAAGTTTGAGTTTTGTTTAAAACTAAATTAATCCTAAAACATGTAAATAACACATATAAGACTCCAAATAGAAAATATGACTATAAACACAACACTAGCATGTTATCTACAAATCATATAAAACACAGGCGTGTGATCAACATTCCCATTTTCCGACAGTTAGTGTCCCTCTCGGGCATCCTAACATGACAACTATACAGAAAGCTAACACGAATACACACGTTAACCACTTCAAGTTGTTCATTAGCGAGCAGCTGATATAATCTCATGTGGATCTTTTAAATAAAGGTTAGTATCACCTTTCGGGAGTCCTCAACCACACTAGCTCAGGAAAGCAATATCGAATACACAATACGACCACCTAGACTAGAATAAAGTAGAGCATTTCACAACCTATTCCATTTTACCAACTTTGAACACAAATCTACTAAGATCGCCATTTTCACTAAAATAACTAACAAAGATAATTAACCGTGTCAAAGATTGGTAACAACACCATTAAGCTTTTTAAAACTCTTTTACGTGCCGGTAAACATTCATAATCGTTACTCAAGTGACTTTAACCAAACCAATACCCGGTTACAGTTTCATGGTGTAAACTTTAACAACAAGTTAACTAGTTTACTACCGGATGATTAAACGGATGGTTTCTTCAACAAGTAATCCGCCTAACACATTCGACAATCATCAAAGTCACTTAAACATAATCACAAATCCAACAACAATGAAACAAGGTTGCACTATGATCATCAAGATCCAGACATGAAAAACGCCAAATTCATACAAAACGTGATTTCATACAAACGATTGTTATAACTACAAACGATTACTAGATATTATCCGTAGACTATAATACAATACATAAACGACACAAACAAGCCAAAATATTCAGATTTGAACAAACATAAAGTTTATAGATCAAACCATAAATCTTGAATGTGAAGGATTGGATGATGTTAGATGATTAGGATGAGATCCCGAGCTTGTCAAACGCCTCACCAGCAGCTTGGAATGTCCAGAAAATCACCCAAATTCGCTCTCCGAAACCCAATGCCTGATAACAGTGGGCTGTGTTCTGTATTTAAACAGATTTCGAAGGTGTGCACGGTCAGGTGCACGGCTGTGCTCCTGGCCGTGCACTTTTGCTTTGTTAAGTTGACGTGCAAGTGGTCAAGTGGGCAAGTGGCTGGGTGATTCCTGAAAATATCTTGATTTTGGCACGGGAGTGCCATCAGGGTGCACGGCCGTGCAGGTCTTAGTGTTGCCGAGCAACCAGGGGTGCACTGCCTGGTGCGCCTGGCCGTGCACGTTTGTTCCCGAGCAGATGCGACCCGCACGGGGGTGCACAGATTTGGCACCCCCGTGCACAACTTCCAGACTTGGTCAATTTTGTAGAAGATGTCCGTCTTGTCCGTTTTTAGCCCGGTTTCTTCGACTTTGTCTTGGAGGCACCGTTTAAGACCTGAAATAAATAGATGAAGCGGTTAAGTACCAATTTCGTGCAATTAGGGTCGAAAACGTGTATTTTGGGAGCTTAATCGGGGATTTAAATATGTATATTTTAACGTATATCATTACTCGTGAGTATTCTTTTCTTGACTCTCGTTATACTCGTATTTATTTCCATTTACATTGTTTGGCGTTTCGTATTCATCATGTGCATTTAGTCCGGTGCTTGGTCATCGTTTTGCATTCATGGGTCTGGTGTAGGTCCTTTGGAGATGCTACTTGGACGGTACCAGTGTGTTATTTATACCGATCACAGTAGTCTTTAGTAGGCCTTCGACAAGGAGGATTCATTGTTTTGTATTCGCTTTGGGGGAAGGTCGTTCCCCGGCATAGAGTATCTGTTGATATCATCTTTCGTTCGTGATTATCATTTCGTTTGCGTTCTGGGAAACGTTACTTGGGTTAGGTCGACACTCATCGCTGTCGAAGAGTGAATCTCGGGGCGAGATTCCTCTCAACAGGGGGATGATGTGACGACCGGGAAAATTTTTCTTTTTATCGCTTCGTTCTCTTTGACTTCGGGAAATTATTGGGATGAAAATTCTTTCAACAGGGGGATGATGTGACACCCGGCACGCTTAGGTTAACATTTTATAAAACACATAAGTCTACCTTAGCGAAAAACGTTTTCAAACATACTTAACTAGGTCAGTTGAGTCGTTATGATGGTTCCGGGAATCATCGGGAGTCGTTACAATGATCCACAGGATCATTGGGAGTTGGTCCATAACCATGTGTACAAGGATTGGCGATTTGTAGAATCGTCGAGTTTAACGCGCACACGTAAATCTCGAGTCCCGGGAATTGGTGAACGGATGGGAACGTGTTAGTTATCATGCATTATGTGCTTACAATCACTATGTGACGTGTCGGTATGTGAATACGTGTTTATATGTGTTAAAATAGGGATTACGCGTAATTGCATGACATTATAGGTGATTACGCGTAATTGCCAATAGGTATAGGCAATTACAGCCTACTCGCTAGTAGGTATAGGCGATTACAGCTCTACTCGCCTGTAACCATCCTGTACTCGCCTGATCTGCACATGATGAATTTGGCAAAAAATCCAAACCTCAGGGAAGGAATTGCAAAAAAAAAAAAACTTTTGTACTGGAGTGGCAAACTGGCCCAAACCTCAGGGACGAAATTGGCATTTAACTCAAACATGAAAAACAATCTTTATTCAGGTCACATACCATGGTTGATGCAAACAATCTTGACCTATCATTGCTGAAATGCTGCAATCTGATGCTAGACGAATAGAACTTAGAAGTTGCTCTTTACTCAGCTCCTATACCTTTATTGCTGAAACTCCACCAAAGTATACCACTATCATAAAATACATGTTTTATAAACAATTGCATATAGTAAACTTATATTGTGGTCCTACGTACATATTAAACCCTTAATTCTTAAAGAATTGATTGATATGAAAACAAGTATATTTATTATAATTAGTTGTTTGACCTGTGCAGCACATTCGACCCGTAATAGGAAAATATAAATTCAAATATATAAATATACCATATAGCCATGCTGTTATGAATCAACTACAACACTTGCACCCCTGCCACTGTGAATGGAAGAAAATGCAGTTACAAGTTTTCGTTTGCACCTAACTGTGTAATCTTTCCATGCACAGAAATTTCTATCACCTGAATAAAATGAAGCAAATAAATTTAATGAATATATAAAACATATCAGTAACAAACATAAGCATATATATGTAAGCCTAAGCTATTATAACATTAACGACCATGACAATTTGATGGATTGAGAAAGATAAGATCTATTATTTCGAAAACCATACAGTTGAATGAAAATAAATCAATTTCTAAACGAAGAAAACTTACCCAGAGACTTAAAACTGAACAATTAAAGATCCACAATGTAACATCGCAAAATTTTCCCCAAATTTTAATATAAAACCCCTCATTTTTTGTACCTAAGTCTTTATTCTCCTAATTCACAACTTATATATATATATATATGTGTGTGTGTGTATAATAATAATAATAATATTAATAATTATATAAAAAAAATCAGATTTGTAGTTCTTTTTATGTACTTGCAAATTTTTTTAAGAAAACCAAACAAATAAACTTGTTAATCCATAGTCCAAACCAAAGCCTACTCCTTGAGCCCACTCCACTGTCAGCCCAGCCCAAGTGTCCGGCCCACCTGAAAACCTGAGCCCAAACCAAGCCCAAACCCCCCTCCCCTCTTCGTTTCTGTTTTAAAAAAAAAATAAGGTCCAGCCGGGTTTCGAACCGGTGACCTTGAATACGCACACACTCGCCCACACCACCTGAGCTATACACCTTAGTTGGTTTAAAACCAACTTAATTTATATATATACACTCACTCGCGTCTCTTCTCTTCCTTCCTGTGTCGAGCAGCAGCAGCAGATATGGAATGTTTCTTTTTTTTACAAATTTTGACCATTCAATTTACTTAATGGATTAATTACTTGATTATCGGCCAATCTTGACTCGGATACACATCAATTAACCATAAATCATTGACCAATTTGAATTATTACGCGTTTGACAATTAATCGTGGGTCAACTTTCCAATTAACCCAATCCATCGATCCCCACTATAAATTGGACATCTACGATCCTTCACAACTCGCTCACACTCTCTTCTCCATCTTCAATTCTGTTCCAAACACTCTGATAATTAACTTTTTGATCATCGTTTGACTTCTGGTTTGACCGGGCAAACGAACACGATACAACACTGTGAGTTCAATTGTTTTTGTGGGTTTTGTTAGTCGGCAAACATACAACAAAAGCCCTAACATTAATCGGGTTCAAAGTGTATGGATTGTCTGATTGTAGAAGCTAGGGTTCGTGCTTATGATTTGGGGATAAACTCAGATTCACATAATGTATTTATTTAATTTTAACCGGAGATCATCACAACCACTGGCCTAGGCCAAGTGGTTGTGACCATGGCTTGCAACCCTGAGCACCCGGGTTCGAGTCCGGCTACGGCCACCTTTTTCTTTTCTTTTTCTTTTTAAAACAACAAACTAATATATATATATATATATATTAAACATTTTAATCTTATAAATTCGTTTTTAAATATTAAAACTATTTTATAAATTCTAAAAAAATTATATTTATTAAATCTGAGATAAAAGTTTTATTTACAATTTTTATTTTTCAAAAATTCATTTATTTAATATTTATAATAATTAAATCAATTTTATACTATTATAGTTATAAAAATCCATTAAAATATCAAAACAATTTTATTAAATTCTCCAAAAATTATCCTGAGTTTGTATAAAGTTAAACTTTACTAAAATAATTTTTAATTCAGAAAAATCATTTATTTTATATTTTTAATCAATTTTTGTTAGTTTTAATCATAATTAAATCATAATAAATCCAATTTTTAATATTTTTGCACCAAAATTTTATACAAATTATTTCTGATCATTTAGAACAGAAATATAATTTTTAAAATAATAATTCTTTAATTTTAGTAATTTTTAATTATTAAAGTTAAAGTTTGACAATTTGTAATAAATAGATTTAATAACCTATTTTAAAGAAAATAATTTTATAAAAATTATTTTTATACTTTAAACACATTCTTATGACCATCCTAGATTTAACATTTATAAAAAAAGATTTGTAGTTATTTATTTACTAAATTTCTCTCAATTGGCGAATATTTTTAATATTAATCACACGAGCAATTATCCCCAATTCGAAGCCCTAGAAACTTATACATTTGTAGACTCGATAGACTTAGACATATTTATTACTTTATTATAGGGTGATACTTGATACATTTGGTCAACACAATTATCCAAATTTCTCAACAGATATAACATTTTACCAAGGTGAGTTTTACATAGCCCTTTTATTTATCACCATTTTTGGGGTGAAACATGTTATAACATCATCATTGCAATTCAATCATCAATGTGTCTATGTGTTTTCTATGTTGCATTATGTCTTGAGCATGATTAGAGTAAGCACCATTCTAGCATAATCATTAACTCCGTACAAGCCGACGGTATACATTGATAGATCTATTGGACTGACAATCCCACCCGGATACGTGCCTCCTACAAAGGTTGCGTGGGTGTTTGTTATCGCATAACATATTCAATGGACCATGAGCGTATGGTATGTATCATATTATAACAGTCATCAGGGTTGATTATGCACTCGATTTATTTCTAGTATGTTCTCACATATGGGCTAGATTGACATGACACATGAATTGCACAACATTTTTATTCAATTATCAAAAACCTATGTAATTCTCACCAACTTTTGTTGACCCAAAAACATTTTCAACTTAACATGTTTCAGGTTCTATTTGTTTGAGGATTTGAATCGATGTTTGAAGATATGTGTATAGTTTTATTCAATTTGATGTACAAATTCTAGAACAATTGTATGTAATTCATTTAAATCATTTAATGGAATTTATTATTCACCATGAGCTACTGAACAATCATCAATACGTGACATCCCGATGTTTCCGCCATCGGTTGGGGTGTTACACACAATACCGTCAACGCCAAATAAGAATAAAACACTCATACTGCAACCTCTAAACCGTACACACAAACATGTAAATCAAGTTTCCAAAACATTATCAATACAAACGTGCGAAGTTTATTTGTGAAGATGCGAATGAACTAAAAATCAATGATTAAACCCAAAAACCAAACGATTAAACCCATAAGTAAACGATCCAGACCTTAAAATGAATGATTTGGAAGACCAAGAAGCGAGAGGGAAGAAGCTATGTCACATGCGGCTGTTCCTCGCCATAGATGCGGATCTTGAAACCCTAGATCGAAAGGTCACTTGGGAGGAGAGGAATGAGTTAGATTCTCTGGATTGGAAACCCTCTCTCTGCTTTACCTTGAAGTTATACCAATTGAAACCCTATATCGACGACCTGACACACTTTGATTCAAATTTTGAAATGATATGCCTTGGGTGGGAAAAGGTTTTGGGAAGCTTTTGATATTCAAGGGTATATGCAAAATACTTGTACAATATGCTTTCAGGGTTTGTATATTTCTTTAAAAGCGGCAAATGATTAAAATTGCTCTTCCTATATGCATATTATACATACTAGAGGGAAACCTGCGCGATGTGGCGGCAGCTATAATTTACATTGCGGTACTCGTTTTTATGTTAGTCTAATAATGTGACGACCGGGAAAATTTTTCTTTTTATCGCTTCGTTCTCTTTGACTTCGGGAAATTTTCGGGACGAAAATTCTTTCAACAGGGGGATGATGTGACACCCGGCACGCTTAGGTTAACATTTTATAAAACACATAAGTCTACCTTAGCAAAAAACGTTTTCAAACATACTTAACTAGGTCAATTGAGTTGTTATGATGGTTCCGGGAATCATCGGGAGTCGTTACAATGATCCACGGGATCATTGGGAGTCGGTCCATAACCATGTGTACAAGGATTGGCGATTTGTAGAATCGCCGGGTTTAACGTGCACACGTAAATCTCGAGTCCCGGGAATTGGTGAACGGATGGGAACGTGTTAGTTATCATGCATTATGTGCTTACAATCATTATGTGACGTGTCGTTTTGTGAATACGTGTTTATATGTGTTAAAAGAGTGATTACGCGTAATTGCATGACATTATAGGTGATTACGCGTAATTGCCAATAGGTATAGGCAATTACAGTCTACTCGCTAGTAGGTATAGGCGATTACAGCCTATTCGCTAGTAGGTATAGGCGATTACAGCTCTACTCGCCTGTAACCATCCTGTACTCGCCTGATCTGCACATGACGACTAAAAACGCCTATAAATACCACCCTTATATTTTAAAACATCATTTGTGAAACCCTAATACACCCCACACCTTATTCAACCTCTGCAACACGTTTTTGAAAAAGAAATCACATTTCCAAGCTTTACACCTCATAATCTCATCATTTCAAGGTGTGTTCTTCATCCCAAACCTTTGTAATGATATTGTTTTGATCCCTAAAGGTCCAGACCTGGTTTCTAAACATTTGTGTCTTTGAAAACTCATTAAAATCAGTTTCAAAACAAACCCAAACCTCTATACTTGTTATATGTGATGTATTCATGCAAGATAGGATTTTTATTGTTTAAACGTGATTGTTCTTGTGTTATTATTGTGTTTCTGACCTAAATGAGTTAATATGATGATAACCTAAGAGTTTGAAGGTTCATAGATGTGTAATATTGATATTAGGCGTTTTGACCCGTTTGAGTGATTATGATGGATTGATGATGATATGTTGTGTTTTGTTGATTGTTTGAGGTTAGGGTTTACTCTAGGATGATGCTAGAACAGTAGCATAATGTCGGATAACGTCGTTATGGGATGAAATCAAAATATTTGCTATTTAGGGTAAGTTTTACATGTTGATGTGATGCTTACATGCAAGTTATGTTATTTGGGGAAACCGCATGCATTTGGGACGGCTAGGGTGATGATAAATTAGGGGTTTTTGCTTGAAATAGTTGGGTTAATGTTTTGGGTTGGATATTGGGTGTTTACACATGTTTCACCTCTGATTTGGAGGGTTAAACGCGCAAAAAGGACGGAACAGATCAGAACTAGCGAATAGGAGTTCTAATCGCCATTATTATAGTCGATTAGCTCCTAATCGCCTGAACTATAGGCGATTAGGAGCCCTATTCGCCATTTTACTAGTGATTACAATTCTATTCCCCATTTTACTAGTGATTACTACCTCCGTCCCATTAGAAGTGTCATATGACAATAATACCCTTGTCATATGTGGGTCCATCATATTCTTTGTTTATTTTAGTTGTGTTTTTAAGGGTAAATTTGGAAATTGGCTAATAAGTTTTTAAAGTGGACACATGAAATGGGACAAATAAAAAAGGGAATATGGACACTTCTAATGGGACGGAGGTAGTACAATTCTATTCCCCACTTTACTAGTGATTACAATTCTATTCACTAGTTTGACTCTCCTAATCACCAGTTGACTTTTCCTAATCACATGTTTGATTCCTAATCGCGTGTAATGCTGCTGTATGTATATTTTAACATCCCGAAACACGGATTGACGCCTAGGAACATGTTAGGAACCCCGTGACATGTCCAATGACTTGGTAACACGTGTTCGGACTTGTTATGCTTTAATTGGGCGTTATGCTAGATAGGGTGAATGTTTACGCATGCTAAGTGTTTAATTGCATAAGTTGCATGATATCTTGTATGTGGCTAACACGTAGGATGTCGGGTCACCAATGGGATGCCGGGTATTGTCTGGTTTGGTCGGTTTAACGTTTAAACATGTTTTCTGTAACATTACGCATTAAATACTTGTACGTTACGCATCGACATTAATAAAAACGTCAAGTTTTCATTTTATATTCGCATTTATTATTTTTGTCGCGATTATGGAACCCTAATACCATATGTAATATTATATATATGTGTGTAGTTGTTTAATTATATAAAAAAAAATAAAAGCCTTGGCCGGGATTCGAACCCGCGCCAAAGGCCGGGTTGATCAAACACACGGGCACAACCAACTGGGCTAGCCTTCTTTGTTGAAATAACCCAGTTACATTATAATTATATACACGCTTTAAAAACCCCCACAGTTGACAAGGAAAGTCAACTGTGGGATTTCTTGGTGACCAATCCATCCAATTAACTCGTATATGATCTATTTTTGGTAAATTCGTGTAAGGACCGGCCTATTACAACACAATTACACGTCAATAACACATCAATAGTTGACCAATTTAATCAATTGACGCGTATGCATTCAATAGGAAGTCAAACCTTCCAATTAACATTAACCCTAATCCTCTGTATAAATTGATGGTCTGCGAACCTTGACAAATCGCTCACAACTCTCTCTCAACCTCCCAATCTTTCTAATTCACTCTGGATATTAGTAATTTGCTCGTTGGTTGACTTTCTCTTTGACCCGACGTTTGCAAACAAATCAACACTGTGAGTATGATTTCTTTTGTGGGTTATATTCATCGGCAATCAGGCAACCAAAGCCCTAACATTAATCGGGCTATAGTTGCCTGAATCATTCAATTGTAATTCTAGGGTTCGTCGTGATTATATTTGGGGATAAACTTGATTCGCGTATGTATATTTATTTAATTTGAAACCAGAAACATCACAACCACCGGCCTAGGCCAAGTGGTTGTGACCATGGTCCAATCCAGTGGTCACCCGGGTTCGAGTCCCGGCTCTGACCGGTTTTTGTTCTTTTCTTTTCTTTTCTTTTTAAACAAACAATTACATTATATATATATATTAAATCCTTTTAATCTTTTAAATTCTTTTTAAAATACCAAAACTATTTTATAAATTCTAAAAAAATTATATTTGTTTAATCTGTAATAAAAGTTTTATTTGTACTTTTTTATTTTTCAGAAATTCATTTATTTAATAATTATAATAATTAAATCATTTTTATACAATTATATTTATAAAAATCCATTTATATATCAAAACAGTTTTATTAAATTCCCCAAAAATTATCCTAACTTTTTATAAAGTTAAACTTTACTGAAATAATTTTTAATTCAGTAAAATCATTTATTTTGTATTTTTAATCAATTTTTGTTAGATTTAATCATAATTAATTCATAATAAATCCAATTTTCATCATTTTTGCACCAAAATTTTATACAAATTATTTTTAATCATTTAGAACAGAAATATGGTTTTTAAAATAAGAATTCTTTAATTTTAGTATTTTTGAATATTAAAGTTAATTATTGGCTAATTATAAATAAATAGATTTAAAAATCTATTTTAAATAAAATAATTTTATAAAAATTATTTTATTGCTTCAAACACTTTAATGTGCACATTCAAAATTCAAATTTTATAAAAAGACTATCTTTCATTAAATTATCCAATTTTCCTTTATTAATTAAACATTTTAATTTAAATTTCAACAATTGATTATCCCCAAATCGAAACCCTAGGATACGTTTATTAGTTAATTAGACTTAGACTTATTACATATTACCTAATTATAGGGTAATATTTGGAATCTTTTTGGGCAACACAATTATCACATCTTTTCAACAAGTTAACATTTGCTAAGGTGAGTTTACATAGCCCCTTTTATTTATCACCATTTTTGGGGTGAAACATGTTATATCATTATCATTGCAATTCAATCATCAATGTGTCTATGTGTTTTCTATGTTGCATTATGTCTTGAGCATGATTAGAGTAAGCACCATTCTAGCATAATCATTAACATTGATCAGCCGACGGTATACATTGATAGATCTATTGGACTGACAATCCCACCCGGATACGTGCCTCCTACAAAGGTTTCGTGGGTGTTTGTTATCGCGTAACATATTCATTGGGACCATAAGTGTATGGTATGTATCATTTTATAACAGTCAACAGGGTTGATTATGCACTCGATTTATTTCTAATATGTTCTCACATATGGGCTAGATTAACATGACACATGAATTGCACAACATTTTATTCACTTTATCATCAAAAACCTATGTAATTCTCACCAACTTATGTTGACCCAAAATACTTTCAAAATTAACATGTTTCAGGTAACAATGAAGCTGAGGCTTGAGTTAGCATGAGGACTTTCTTGAAGTTATTGAAGTTGCTATTTGATATTATGTATTTGAATTCTTAGACATTATTTCACATTTTGGATATTTATGTTTGAATAAATTATTTAAAATTTATGTTATACCATGTGCTACTGAAAACAATCATCAATACGTGGCACCCCGATGTTTCCGCCATCGGTTGGGGTGTTACAGATTGGTATCAGAGCCTTGGTTATAGGGAATTAGGTTATTAGAAATAATCTAGACTATAACCTTAGGGACTAAAACAGTACTTGCTTCTCCTACTTGTAACCCTAATTGCTTCCCTAATCCTATCCTTATCCTATGCCCTACAACCCTAAACCTACATGTGACTACTCTTAATTGTCTGCTGCAATCCTGATCCATCATTAGATTTATAGGACAAAATCCTCAGGTTTAACCTGAACCCCCTTGAGATCTCGTCGAAGTTCTAGATTTTAATAACGAACACGTGCAATCTGGAAGGGTGAACGCCTGTATTCTGAGTCTTCTGTCTAGGCTGGCATTGCGCATATATCCCAATCAGACGAGGGACCCGGATGCCTACCTGGGAATTCTCGGGATGAGTGTTCACTTATAGGCTAAAGCATGTCTTCATATGTTATTAGAATTTAGAATCTTTGATAAGTCAACGTTTTCGTTTATTCGTTTTAATTAATGAATAAATGATTACATTCCTTATATAAACTCTCATTCATTTCATTGTGTCTATTACAGATCATGCCTCCTCGTCGCAGCACTCGCAACAACAATGGTGAGAACCACGAAGAAGGTGGTGATAACCATAACCACAACCATGACCAAGCTCCTAACCACAACAACAATGGGGTCGATGCTCAACTGGCTGCGATCATTTCCCAACAAATGGCGCAGCAAATCGCAACTCTGGTTCCCAATTTACTTGCTCAGGTCATCCAATTGAACGGCAACGGGAATGGTCACAACAATGGGAACGGAAATGGCAATGGCAATGGTAATGGACCCCAAGCTTGCACCCTTAAACATTTCAACTCTTGTAACCCTCCAAAGTTCAGCGGTGAAGAAGGAGCTACTGGACTTCTCCAATGGTTTGAGGGTATTGAGAATACCTTCATCAACAGTGAGTGCCCCAACAATTTCAAGGTTCGTTACGCCATGAGTGTTCTCCATAAACGAGCACTCACTTGGTGGAATGAAGAAAAGCGTACTCGTGGGGCCGAGGTTGCTCTTGCTATGACATGGGACCAAGTCAAAGAGATCATGAAAGAGGAGTTCTGTCCTCGCAATGAAGTCAAAAAGCTTGAGGATGAGTTCCACACCTTGGCTCAAGATAGTGGGGAAAACCTTGCCTACAACACCCGCTTTCATGAGCTTAGCTTATTGTTGCCTCACAAGGTTACTCCTCTGCCGGTAGCCATCGAGAAGTACATCGGTGGTCTGCCCATGCAAATCCAGGACACTGTTTGGGGTAGAAATCCTGCAACTCTGGAAGAGGCCAAACGTCTAGCGGCCACTCTTACTGATAATCATGTGAAGAACGGTACTCTCGTTCGCAAGGGCACTAAGAAGACTGTTGCCAAAGATACTCCACAGCCTGCAATTGAAGTCAAGCCTGAGACCTCAAGCAACAAGAAGCGCAAGGCTAGAAACTATATGGTTGCTGCTACTCCACCTGCTGCCCAAAACCCAGCCAAGAAACCATACACCGGACCTCACCCTTTGTGCAACACTTGCAAGTACCACCATCCCACACAGGTGCCATGTCGATTTTGTACTAAGTGTCAAAGATATGGTCACCTGGTGAACGTCTGTCGATCTCCTGCTGCCCAAGACAACAACAACCCAGCTCCCAACCAACAAAACAACAGGCCTACTCGTGGTCAATGCTACGAGTGTGGTAACCCTAATCACTACATCAACAACTGCCCTAATCGCAACCGAAACCAAAACCAAAACCAAAACCAAAACCAGAACCGCAACCAGAACCAAGGTGCTCGAGGTCGCGCCTACAATCTCAACGCTAACCAGGCTCGTGACAACAACGAAGTGGTGAATGGTACGTTTCTCATTAATAACCACTATGCATCCATATTATTTGATTCAGGAGCTGATAAGTCATTCGTGTCACTGAAGTTTGAACCTTTACTTAACTTACCCCACACTAATCTAGAAGACCCTTTCGTGGTAGAGGTAGCTAACGGGAAGTCTATTTCGATCGGCTCTATTATACGTAACTGCTTGTTGAATCTCGATGATCATACCTTCCCTATCGATCTCATTCCCATGCATCTTGGTAGTTTTGATGTTATAGTAGGCATGGACTGGTTGTCAACTCATCGTGCCGAAATTCTGTGCTTCGAGAAAGTCATACGCATTCCTCTCGAATCTGGTGAGATTTTGAAGATTTATGGTGAGAAACCTTGTGGTGAGCTTAAGCTTATGTCTTGTACTACTGCCCAAAAGTACTTACGAAAGGGGTATACAGCCTTCTTAGCTAACGTGATAGAGAAGAAGGACAAAGGCAAAAGTATCCAAGACATTCCTATTATTCGAGACTATCCTGAAGTCTTTCCAGAGGATTTACCTGGTTTGCCTCCTGCTCGACAAGTGGAGTTTCGTATTGATCTTGTTCCTGGTGCTAATCCTATTGCTAAAGCTCCTTATC
This sequence comes from Ambrosia trifida, assembly GCA_028751855.1. Taxonomy (NCBI): domain Eukaryota; kingdom Viridiplantae; phylum Streptophyta; class Magnoliopsida; order Asterales; family Asteraceae; genus Ambrosia; species Ambrosia trifida. Next base: position 104,295,003 of record CM054122.1, on the reverse strand, counting down.
GTCTTGCACCCTCTGAGATGCAAGAACTTGCTAGTCAATTACAGGAACTTTCTGATAAAGGGTTCATTCGCCCTAGTTCTTCTCCATGGGGAGCCCCTGTCTTATTCGTTAAAAAGAAGGATGGTTCTCTTCGGATGTGTATTGACTACCGTGAACTCAACAAACTCACCATCAAGAATCGTTATCCACTTCCTAGGATTGACGATCTCTTCGATCAACTTCAAGGAGCAACCCACTTCTCGAAGATTGATCTCCGTTCTGGTTATCATCAGCTTAGAGTCCACGATGAAGATATTCCCAGACAGCTTTTCGCACTCGCTACGGTCACTATGAATTCATGGTTATGCCTTTTGGTTTGACCAATGCTCCCGCAGTATTTATGGATTTGATGAATCGGGTTTGTAGACCCTATCTCGACAAATTCGTGATCGTTTTCATCGATGATATTTTGATTTACTCTAAATCAAAATCCGATCACGAGCAACATCTTCACTCTATCTTGAGTCTCCTAAAGAAAGAACAACTGTACGCCAAGTTCTCAAAATGTGAATTTTGGCTTAAGGAAGTTCAATTTTTGGGACATGTCATAGATATGAACGGAATTCATGTTGATCCTGCAAAAATCGAAGCTGTGAAGAATTGGAGTGTTCCTACCACTCCAACTGAAGTCCGTTCTTTTCTTGGGTTGGCTGGTTATTATCGTCGATTCATCGCCAATTTCTCCAAGATCGCTGTTCCTCTCACTACCTTAACTCACAAGGGTAAACCCTATGAGTGGGGACCTAAGCAAGAGGAAGCATTTGAAACTCTTAAGCTGAAACTTTGTGAAGCTCCTGTCTTATCTCTACCTGATGGTAATGATGATTTCGTGGTCTACTGTGATGCATCAAACCAAGGTCTTGGTTGTGTTCTCATGCAACGAGGAAAGGTTATTGCTTATGCGTCTCGACAACTCAAGACTCACGAGAAAAATTATACCACCCATGATCTTGAATTGGGCGCTGTTGTCTTTGCACTCAAGATTTGGAGACATTACCTTTATGGGACCAAATGTGTGGTGTTCACGGACCACAAAAGTCTCCAACATGTCTTCGATCAAAAGAATCTTAACATGAGGCAACGACGTTGGGTGGAATTACTTAACGACTATGATTGCGAAATTCGCTACCATCCTGGCAAGGCGAATGTTGTGGCTGACGCACTTAGTCGTAAAGAGCGTGTCAAACTCCAATGTGCGAGAGTTCGTACTGATCTTCAAGATCGCATTCTCCAGGCTCAACACACATCAGTCACCCAAGGTAACATGTACGATGAAATGTCTTGTGGTGCTGAAACTTAACTTGAAACCAAACCCAATGGTCTCCCTTATTTCCTTAACCGACTGTGGATTCCCGACCGTGATGATCTTCGTACCTTTCTCATGAACGAGGCTCATAAGTCTCGTTATTCTGTTCATCCTGGAGCTGACAAGATGTATCAAGATCTTCGTTATTCTTATTGGTGGCCTGGTATGAAGAAAGACATTGCTCATTTCGTTGCAAAATGCCTCACTTGTTCCAAGGTTAAGGCTGAACATCAACGACCATCTGGTATGCTTGAACAACCAGAGATTCCTGTCTGGAAATGGGAGAGCATAGCTATGGATTTCATCACCAAACTCCCTCGCACACCCAAAGGTTTTGACAGTATTTGGGTAATCGTCGATCGTTTGACCAAGTCCGCTCACTTTCTACCTATTCGTGAGAAGTATTCTGTGGAAAGGTTGGCAAAGATGTACGTAAGTGAAATCGTATGTCGTCACGGTATACCTTTGGACATTATTTCTGATCGCGATGGTCGTTTCACCTCTCACTTTTGGGGATCTCTACAAGATGCTTTGGGTACCAAGTTGAACCTGAGCACTGCTTATCACCCTCAAACGGATGGTCAGACTGAACGAACCATCCAGACACTTGAGGACATGCTCAGGGCATGTGTCATCGATTTTGGTGGCGCATGGGATTCTCATCTTCCTTTGGTTGAGTTTTCATACAACAACAGTTATCACGCCAGCATTAACATGGCTCCTTTTGAGGCACTCTATGGTCGGAAATGTCGTTCTCCTGTCTGTTGGACCGAGGTTGGTGAAGCTCGTATTACTGGACCCGAACTAATCCAGGAAACCACAGACAAAATCCAGCTTATTCAGGATAATCTTCTTAAGGCTAGAAGTCGCCAAAAGAGTTATGCTGATAAACGTCGTAAACCCTTGGAATTTCAAGTTGGAGACCTTGTGCTACTTAAGGTATCCCCTTGGAAAGGAGTTATTCGTTTCGGTAGAAAGGGAAAGCTAGCTCCTCGATACGTAGGCCCCTTCAAAATTCTTGACAGAGTTGGAAAAGTGGCTTACAAGCTTGATCTTCCACCTGAGCTAAGCAATGTTCATCCGACCTTCCATGTTTCGAACCTCAAGAAATGCTTAGCAGATGAGAACCTTCATGTTCCTCTTGAGGATGTGCAAATCGATGAAAGCATGCACATTATCGAGAAACCCATCGAGATTGTTGACACTGGAGTCAAGAAACTCAAGCGCAGTCGTATTCCGATCGTTAAGGTTTGTTGGGAATCTAAACGAGGCCCAGAGTTCACTTGGGAACGTAAAGACCAGATGAAGTCGAAGTATCCGCATCTTTTCCCACCAGACTCTCCAACTCCAACTTCGGGACGAAGTTTCTAAAAGTAGGGGAGACTGTAACATTACGCATTAAATACTTGTACGTTACGCATCGACATTAATAAAAACGTCAAGTTTTCATTTTATATTCGCATTTATTATTTTTGTCGCGATTATGGAACCCTAATACCATATGTAATATTATATATATGTGTGTAGTTGTTTAATTATATAAAAAAAATAAAAGCCTTGGCCGGGATTCGAACCCGCGCCAAAGGCCGGGTTGATCAAACACACGGGCACAACCAACTGGGCTAGCCTTCTTTGTTGAAATAACCCAGTTACATTATAATTATATACACGCTTTAAAAACCCCCACAGTTGACAAGGAAAGTCAACTGTGGGATTTCTTGGTGACCAATCCATCCAATTAACTCGTATATGATCTATTTTTGGTAAATTCGTGTAAGGACCGGCCTATTACAACACAATTACACGTCAATAACACATCAATAGTTGACCAATTTAATCAATTGACGCGTATGCATTCAATAGGAAGTCAAACCTTCCAATTAACATTAACCCTAATCCTCTGTATAAATTGATGGTCTGCGAACCGTGACAAATCGCTCACAACTCTCTCTCAACCTCCCAATCTTTCTAATTCACTCTGGATATTAGTAATTTGCTCGTTGGTTGACTTTCTCTTTGACCCGACGTTTGCAAACAAATCAACACTGTGAGTATGATTTCTTTTGTGGGTTATATTCATCGGCAATCAGGCAACCAAAGCCCTAACATTAATCGGGCTATAGTTGCCTGAATCATTCAATTGTAATTCTAGGGTTCGTCGTGATTATATTTGGGGATAAACTTGATTCGCGTATGTATATTTATTTAATTTGAAACCAGAAACATCACAACCACCGGCCTAGGCCAAGTGGTTGTGACCATGGTCCAATCCAGTGGTCACCCGGGTTCGAGTCCCGGCTCTGACCGGTTTTTGTTCTTTTCTTTTCTTTTCTTTTTAAACAAACAATTACATTATATATATATATTAAATCCTTTTAATCTTTTAAATTCTTTTTAAAATACCAAAACTATTTTATAAATTCTAAAAAAATTATATTTGTTTAATCTGTAATAAAAGTTTTATTTGTACTTTTTTATTTTTCAGAAATTCATTTATTTAATAATTATAATAATTAAATCATTTTTATACAATTATATTTATAAAAATCCATTTATATATCAAAACAGTTTTATTAAATTCCCCAAAAATTATCCTAACTTTTTATAAAGTTAAACTTTACTGAAATAATTTTTAATTCAGTAAAATCATTTATTTTGTATTTTTAATCAATTTATGTTAGATTTAATCATAATTAATTCATAATAAATCCAATTTTCATCATTTTTGCACCAAAATTTTATACAAATTATTTTTAATCATTTAGAACAGAAATATGATTTTTAAAATAAGAATTCTTTAATTTTAGTATTTTTGAATATTAAAGTTAATTATTGGCTAATTATAAATAAATAGATTTAAAAATCTATTTTAAATAAAATAATTTTATAAAAATTATTTTATTGCTTCAAACACTTTAATGTGCACATTCAAAATTCAAATTTTATAAAAAGACTATCTTTCATTAAATTATCCAATTTTCCTTTATTAATTAAACATTTTAATTTAAATTTCAACAATTGATTATCCCCAAATCGAAACCCTAGGATACATTTATTAGTTAATTAGACTTAGACTTATTACATATTACCTAATTATAGGGTAATATTTGGAATCTTTTTGGGCAACACAATTATCACATCTTTTCAACAAGTTAACATTTGCTAAGGTGAGTTTACATAGCCCCTTTTATTTATCACCATTTTTGGGGTGAAACATGTTATAACATTATCATTGCAATTCAATCATCAATGTGTCTATGTGTTTTCTATGTTGCATTATGTCTTGAGCATGATTAGAGTAAGCACCATTCTAGCATAATCATTAACATTGATCAGCCGACGGTATACATTGATAGATCTATTGGACTGACAATCCCACCCGGATACGTGCCTCCTACAAAGGTTACGTGGGTGTTTGTTATCGCATAACATATTCATTGGGACCATAAGTGTATGGTATGTATCATTTTATAACAGTCAACAGGGTTGATTATGCACTCGATTTATTTCTAATATGTTCTCACATATGGGCTAGATTAACATGACACATGAATTTCACAACATTTTATTCACTTTATCATCAAAAACCTATGTAATTCTCACCAACTTATGTTGACCCAAAATACTTTCAAAATTAACATGTTTCAGGTAACAATGAAGCTGAGGCTTGAGTTAGCATGAGGACTTTCTTGAAGTTATTGAAGTTGCTATTTGATATTATGTATTTGAATTCTTAGACATTATTTCACATTTTGGATATTTATGTTTGAATAAATTATTTAAAATTTATGTTATACCATGTGCTACTGAAAACAATCATCAATACGTGGCACCCCGATGTTTCCGCCATCGGTTGGGGTGTTACATTTTCAACATACACGGTCACGGTGTGGACAACTTGGGGACTGATTAGCCTTCGGGTTAGTAGTCATCACACTTATGTAAACTCATTGATAGGTCGTCACTAAGTTGGGTCATCATACACGTGTTGGAATTCTAAATATCTGAAGGCGCACTCTAAGGTGAGTTTCACGGCCCCACTCTTTTACTGGTTTTACATTTTCGAGGGAGAAAACATGTTGTGTTCTTTAAACGTGTGTCAACTATGTTTTCATAAAAGGCGTTTCAACTATGTTTTCATAAAAGGCGTTTCAACTAACTTTACATGAAAGGTGTGTCAACTACGTTTTGGTATTTACGAATTCATTGGGTTTTGGAGTATTCATTATGTTTTCAAGTATTCATTATGTTTTAGAGTATTCATTATATTACTATGCGATCTTTGGAAGTCCCGGGGAGAACCATGAATGTGCGGGGATGCACAACGGGGGAAATGTGGATAGATCTATTTGGGCTTGACCCGCTGTTGGGTTATATTGAGACCACAGTAGCAGATTACAGACGTTTGGTTGTATATTGTATAGCTTTAAAGTTAAAGGACCTAGAATGTAATTATAGCATAGTTTTGGTCATCTAACCCTAATCTGCGCACTTATGTGCACGGGCTCTGCGCACTTAAGCTAAGTGCGCAGGCCCAATCAGCTGCCTATATAAAGCTGATATGTGTGCAGGATTGGGGTTAGGGTTTTGGATATTATCTTGATAGCACAAGTTCAAAGGGTGCGTACTTAATCTTGTATTCCATGGTTCTTTGATGTTTATCAGTAATGGAAAGCTTGAATCTCTTTATCTTGTGTGTCGGTTTTGCTAGCTTTATCTAGTATCTTTGTTTTTCTGGATTAATCACTTAAAACACCTAACAAATAGGTGTTTCTAAGTGATAACAATCTATTGCATTTAACAAGATCTAGTATTTGGGACTTACAATTTGGTATCAGAGCCTCTGTGCTCTAGATTGTATCTACTTTAAGATACCAAAACCCTCATCTTGTTAAGTTTTTATTATCAAGATTATTTTCTTTGTAAACTTTAAAATTTAGGTGTTTTCGTACATTTTGGCTTCAAATTTCGTGAAAATCGTGTTTCTAAATGTTTAAAGTATGTTATTTTGATCAGAAAATGGTTTGGAAAGGATTCAGCTGAGTTTTATGTTTGTTACAGCTCGTTTTTGCGCACTTATTTCATATATCCTGCGCACTTATCTCATAAGCTGAGCACTTGTTTCTTAGTTTGAGTACTTGGATCATATATTGCATACTTCTGACTTTGAGTACTTAAACTTGTCATTTTAGTACGCAGCTAGGGTTTCTGCGCACTTGTTGCATTTTAAATTGAATTTCTGCGCACTTGTTCATTTAATTTGATTTCTGCGCACTTATTGCATCTCATTGTCTTGAGTACTTATCTAGGTTTTCTGCGTACTTAAACAGATATCTTGGATTTGTGCGCACTTACTGAAGGTGTAGTCTTGAGTACTTGGCTAGGGTTTCTGCGAACTTAAAATCTTAAACGAGAGATTAAGTGAGTCTGCTCACTTATTTTAGTACGCAGGCTGATCAGTAAACACTGAGCACTTATAATGCCCAAGTGGTGACTGATCTGCGAACTTATCAAGAAGCATAGCCACACGTATACTTCCGAGCTGCATACTTAACAAAGACTACAACTTGACAAGGCTGTTTATATTCTTACAGGTTGCTGCATACTTATCCAGACTGCTGTGAACTTAAGTGTGAACTTAACTGCGTACTTAGCTGCGAACTTAGCTGTGTACTTACGGACTTGGACAATTTTCTGGACTGATAACTAAAATCTGTTAAACCACATTCCTAAAATTCATCTAAATCATGGCTGGTAACAATAATCAATCAACTGTTAACCCTATCACTTAACAAGAACTTGAAACCGGTACCACAACCCGAGTGCCTAAGTTAAAAGGTGCTGAAGACTATGGGACATGGAAGAACCGAATGAGGTCGTTCTTCTACGTTACTGACTTCACCCAATGGAACTCTATCCAGTTGGGCCCACACATTCCCATGAGAACCACTGCCGCAGGAGAAGAATTCAACCCTGATCCAACCACCTATACCGATGTTGACAAACAATTACTCCAAAGAGATCATAAGGCTTATGGTGCTCTAACCATGGCCCTATCTAACGATGTTTACAACATGTTTGAAGAGTATGGCACGGCACATGATCTGTGGTTTGCATTGAATGAATACTATGAAGGGAACGAAGAGATGCGCCAATACAAGCAAGACATGGTGCAAAAAGAATATGATATGTTTGGTAGTATTCGTGGGGAAAGTTTAAGCTCGCACATTGATAGGTTCATGAGCATGTTGACAAAGATGAAGAAGGCTGGAATTCCTGTGAACAATAGAAATTCTATCAAGAAGCTGCTGGATTCATTGCCAAAAGAATGGAGCATCCAGTGTATGCTAATCAAAAAAGAATATCTTGATGCCCAGTCTACCTTGGCTGATCTCATCAACACATTGAAGTCCTTTGAGATGGACATTACAAAAAGAGAGATGAATCAGACCAATCCAAAGGCAGTACCCATCACTGCAATGAAAAAACTTGGCTTTAATGACTCCAGTGGGTACCATGGGTTTAAGTTCTTCTCAGGTGTATGCTGATGGAATGATTGGTGGTAGCTCCAGCTCAGGAACGACCGTTCCATACTCTCAACCCAGTGGCAAGAATCCTCAACCCCCAACTCTCAATCCTCAACAAACAAAGCTTGCTAATGAACACGTTGAACTCATCAACGCCTTCATGACCAGCTTTGAAGCTTTAAAGACAGGTGATCTGAAAAATGACATGATGAGCCCTGAAGATATGTATCAAGTGGATCCTGATGACATGGATGAGATGGACCTGAAATGGCAAATGGCCATGATTACTCTCAGAGTTAAGAGATTCCAGGATAGAACAGGTCGAAGGGTTGGATTGGGAAAGGCTGGGTTTGATAAATCAAAGATCAGGTGCTACAATTGCAAAACTCTTGGACACTTCAAGTATGAGTGTCCAACCTTAAATCAAGCTGAAGTTAAACCAGCAAAGAGGATGGTGGCAATTACAGATGGAGGAGAAGCCAACCAGCAGAAGGCGCTTGTGGTGCAAGACTTTGATTGGGGTGAAGATGTTGCTGTGGCAGAGGCTGAAGTAAACAAGGCATTGATGGCGAAAATTTGCACTAAATCAACAGTTGGTGTGAGTTCCTTGGAAGGGTTATCAGCTGAGATGCCAAAAGGAGAAGGGATGGAGAAGGCTGGTTTAAGAAGCGTGTTGAGTGAGAACAAGGGGAAGGAGACTGCTGCTGAGGAAGCTTTTGTCGCTGAAAAGACTTCCACAAGCAAGGACGATCAGCAACCACAGAGCATGCAGAAGAAGGCTGAGGAGAGAGACCTGGTAAGTATCCCGCTCGAAATAAAATCAAAGCTGTGCTCACCAAGGTGTGTTACAGCCGTTGCTTATTGTTTGTCCCACAATATGAGAATTTTAAGAGAAATGGATGACATACGAAAAATCAATACTGAAATGAAAGAAAATGAGTTAGCCTATCAGCGAAAGTTAAATGCAACAACAGCTGAAATGCACACTCTAAAAGAATTTGTTCTCAGAAAAGATTTATTAATAAATGACTTAACTGAAAAACTAGAAAAATCTAGAAATGAAACTAATCATCTCCAATTTGTTGTGGACAAATGGAACGTAAGCAAGCATGCTCATACTGATATCCTTGATTGTTCAAGGAAATCTTTCGTCAAAGATGGAATTGGGTATAAGGATAAAAAGGGAATTGTAAAATCTCTATTTTTACCCTTGAGCAAAAGTGAATATATACCCATTCCAAAACAACATCCAAAAAATGATCTTTTTGAAAAAGAATGTGTCACATCTGAGTCACACTCTAATATAAGTAAAAGTAGTGCAGATATGACCCAACAGGATCAGGTGGACGATGATGACAGTTGTGGTGGTCAAACAATGGGGTTAGGTCACCCAGGTGCCAATTACTCTACAGTGAATTGGTTCATCTGGAGCCATGATAAGTCAAACATTTCTTTGAATTCGGATGACTGTAATAACTTAACTAATTTGGATGACTGTAATAGTTTATCTAGGATGGATAACTGTAATAGTTTATCTAGGCCGGATGACTGTATTACTTTAACCTCTAAACTGGATTTCAAGGGTGTTGTGGACCCAAATGATAGGATGAATCCTATCAAATGATCGGATGTTTGTGTTGAAAATGTTATGCCTGTTTGTGTTGACCTTAATGATGCATTCTGTGATAATGAAAATGTATATAGACCATCTCCATTTGTTCCAGAACTAAAAAGAAACAGGTTTGGGAAATTTCTTACTGAAGAAATTCCAGAGTTTACACCATCATCAACAGATATGTCATGTTCTGAAGAATCACAAAGTGAAACAGATAACACAACTTCTGAAGAATCACAAAGTGATACAGAAAGTGACATCAGCGAGCCAGAATGCAACACAAACGAAGAATCAAGCAACAGCAACAGTGATGAAGCATGTTCAACAGACAGCCTCAATTCAAGCAACGACAAGAGAAGAACATCACAACCATCATCATCCAGATCTTCTTCAAAGATCAAACCTAAACACTCTAAATGCTTTAGATGTGGAAATGAGGGACATGTGGTTAAAAATTGTCATCTACAACCCAAACCACAAAGTGATACAAATACCCAAAAATCTTTTTCAGTTCAAATTAAAGATCTTCAAGAAACTATAAAAAGTTTTGTTAAGGTCACAAAAACTTGGAAAAGACAAGAGTCAGTTGTGGGTGAAAATCACGACAGATCAAAACTAAAACAGACCTGGATTCCAAAAGTTACTTAAATTATGGTCTGAGTCGTGACTGTACATAGTGTCTAGTATATTTATCTGTATATATCTTTTGTTTTATGTGTTTTTCAGAATAAGCTACAGAAATGGTTGATTGCCCTGATGAGATATCTGTGGCACCTTGATAGAGGGGCATCAAGGCACATGACGGGACTAAAAGAACTTCTTAAAAACTATCGATTCATTGATGGAGAATTTGTTGCTTTTGCCGGCAACGAGAAGGGCGGAAAGATAGTTGGGATAGGGGACGTGATTTCTGATGCATTGACTTTAGAAGATGTGAACTATGTTCCAGAATTCTGTTACAATCTGCTTAGTGTATCACAAGTCTGCGACAAAGGAATCTCAGTGTTATTTAATGACATGGAGTGCATCTTTCTAAAGCCAGGATTTATTCCTCCTACCAATATGATTATGCTTAAAGCTCCTAGACAAAATAATACTTATGTGATAAACATGAGGGATGCAAAGTCTGAATGTCAAATGACATGATTACTTTCTAAAGCATCCGAGTCAGAGTCACTGCTATGGCACAGGCGATTAGGACAAGTTAACTTCAAAAATATTAATAAGCTTTCAAAACTAAATCTTGTCAGAGGTCTTCCTTCTAAGGAATTCCCCTTTTCTGAAAAATGCTTAGCATGTGCCAAAGGAAAACAACACAAAAAGTCGCATAAGTCCAAAGCTGTGAACTCTATAGACTCACCTCTTCAATTATTGCACATGGATCTGTTTGGTCCTATTAGTGTTAAAAGTCTAGCTAAAAAGTCTTATTGTTTGGTGATAATAGATGATTTTTCCCGATTCACATGGGTGTACTTCTTGGAATACAAAAGTGAAGCTGCTGAGATTCTGATGCTGTTTGTTCCTCTCATTGAGAACATAATAAAGACAAAAGTTAGATCAATCCGAAGTGATCACGGAACCGAATTCAAAAATCAAAGTTTCGTGACTTTCTGCAACAACAGAGGAATTCATCTTCAGTACAGTGCTACGAGAACTCCTCAACAGAATGGTGTTGCTGAAAGGAAAAATTGTACACTGATTGAGGCGGCCAGAACCATGCTTATCGACTCTAAACTGCCGATCATTTTCTGGGCTGAAGCTGTGAATACCGCCTGTTATGTTCTTAACAGAGTCTTAATTGTAAAGACGCGCGGGAAAACAGGTTATGAGTTGCTCTTTAAAAGAAAATCTTTGATTGACTACTTCAGGTCTTTTGGATGCTCATGCACGCTGCTTAACAACTACGAGAACATAATGAAGTTTGATGCAGTTGGAGATGAGTGCTTCTTTGTTGGATACTCCTCAAGTCAAAAAGCTTATAGAGTGTACAACAAACGAACCAAAATGGTTCTCGAGTCTTTTTATGTTGATTGGCAGGAATCCAACTCTACCAACACAGGAGCCGGTCCTGACTGGTTCTATGACGTGGATGTTGTTTTCAACAATTTCAGCATCATTGATGAACAACCATCTGAACATCAAGCAGCCGATCCTTCTCCTCTTGAAGATACTCTTTACTCTTCTGAAGACGATGCAGCACCTTTCACCACCCGCTTTTCTCCACTCGTAGCTGATCCAATTGTTCCCCTTCAGACCACAAATGGTGATGCAACTGTTGAAACTACTCCATCTCCTAAAGGCACTCCAGCATCAGAAGAAACATCTTCAGCACAACAGTCTGCAAATGATCCATCCAGTTCGTCAACTCCTACAGATCACCTTTCCAATCTGCCTTCCCAAATTCAAGAAGAACCAAACATGGGATTTAAATCTTTTAAGGATCACCCTGTGGAGAACATCATTGGACCAATCTATGAGGGTGTTCTTACTAGAAATCAGGCAGACAAACTGAATATTGCACTTTCAGCCTTCCTATCTCAGACGGTACCTTTCAGCATTGAAGACGCTGTCAGAGATGCAAGTTGGGTTGAAGCCATGCAGGATGAGCTGTATCAGTTTAGAAAGCTAAAGGTTTGGGAACTTGTGGACTTACCTGAAGGAAAGTATCCTATTGGAACAAGATGGGTTTTTCGCAACAAAATGGATGAACGAGGTGTGGTAATTAAGAACAAAGCTCGTTTAGTTGTTCAGGGATTTCGTCAACAGGAGGGCATTGATTATGAGGAAGTGTTCGCTCCAGTTGCTAGACTTGAAGCCATTCGTATCTTCCTGGCTTACGCCTCATACAAGAACTTCAAAGTCTTTCAAATGGATGTGAAAAGTGCATTTCTGTACGGGAAGATCAAAGAAGAAGTCTATGTTTGTCAACCCCCAGGTTTTGAAGATCCCCATCATCCCAACAAGTACTACAAACTGGATAAGGCTCTTTATGGACTTCATCAAGCTCCTCGAGCTTGGTATGAGACCTTATCTTCATACTTGCTGCAGAATGGGTACACAAGAGGGAAGATCGACATGACCTTATTCACCAAAGAAGTAAACAAACACTCTATCCTTGTTCAGATTTATGTTGATGATATTATCTTTGGCTCCACTGATGAAAACTTATGCAGGGAATTTGAAAGCATCATGAAGTCTCAGTTTGAAATGAGCATGATGGGAGAATTATCGTTTTTCTTAGGCTTGGAAGTGCAGCAGAAAGAAGACGGAATTCTCATCCATCAAGCAAAGTATACAAGAGACATTCTGGCAAAATTCAACATGACCGACTGCAAGCCGTCCAATACTCCTTTTGCAGCCCAAACAACACTTGTACCAGATCTTCAGGGGCCTTCAGTGAATCCTCATACATATCGATCAATGATTGGCTCCCTGATGTATCTTACAGCTAGCAGACCAGATATAATGTGGGCAGTTGGATGCTGCGCGCGTTTTCAGTCCAATCCTAAGCAATCGCATGAGACTGCAGTAAAAAGAGTCTTCCGCTACCTCAAAGGAACACCAAAACATGGTTTATGGTATCCTAAGAGCGATAACTTTGATCTAATCGCTTACTCTGATAGTGATCATGCAGGTTGTAGGATAGACAGAAAATCTGTCTCTGGTGGCTGTCAATTTCTGGGTAACCGGCTAGTGTCTTGGCAGAGCAAGAAGCAGACCACCGTGTCCATCTCCACTGCTCAGGCCGAATACACAGCTGCTTCCAGTTGTTGCTGTCAGGTGTTATGGATCCAAAATCAGCTTTTGGACTACGGTTTGAATGTCATGCATACACCTATTTTTATTGATAATGATGCATGTCGTGACATCGTGAAGAATCCAATTGATCATTCTAAAACCAAACACATTGAAATTCGGATTCACTCAATTCGCGATGCGCACGACAAAGGGTACATAAAGGTGTTGCCTATCGATACTGCTGATCAAAAAGCAGATATCTTTACAAAAGCTTTCGATAAAACCCGGTTTCATCAGTTGGTTTCATGGCTTGAGATGATAAATTTTGAATAAAAATAAAAAAAAATAAAAAAAAAATTGTGTATATTTTATAGAAAAATCTTCTTTTCTTTTAAAACAAGATTTTTGGGGGAGAAAGTAAACCGGTCTATTCTTAATGCAAAATTAATTCAGGAAATGATAGGAACTAATCATATCTCGTCAGCATGTGAATAGGACCCAGGGATGTTGTGGCCTCAAGCAACGATGTGTCGGTAGATTCAGCCTGGAATTAAGTAAACTGCCACTAAGTGACTAACAATGAAGATCTACACGGAAAGCTGGATTCCCACTGTGCTTTAGGTCTGCACAAGCTGAGTCCGGTCATACATAGGTTGAGAAATTAAAAGACACAGAGAATTTTGTGCATAGGTAAATCAAAAGACACCTAAGAGTGCAAGCTACCAATGCGGGGCTAAGAAAAACAAATTTTTTTTTTGAAAAACTGAGCAGCAAAAGACACGCAATGTTAGTGACGTGCAAACATATATAGATAGCTCATCAAACGATCAGATGATCATCTTCTCTGCTTATGGGAATATAGACCTGAAGCTCTCATCATCTGATCAAGATAATGATCATCTTCTCTGCTTATGGTAACATAGACCTGAAGCTCTCATCATTATATTTCAATAAACCTTGAGGATCGGTAGGCCAATACCTAGCACACTGTGGGGTCCATAAAATTTTCGTCAATATTACCGAAAAACATGATAAACAGCATCGCCAAACACATGTTGAAAGAGAAAAGGCATGGATTTAAGTGGACAAGCATACCGACAATTGTTCTTAGGCTGCAGCTATCCAACGGGAAGTTGAAACGGGTTCTGGCAGGTATGGTTAGTATGATCTTGAATGCAGAAGGTAAGAATTGGTAAAACCCCCTTTATCTAATGGATTTGGGCCTTAAATTCACTTTTTGGGCCAATGTTTTGGACTCTGCGTACTTATTGGGCCCTGCGCACTTAACTCAAGTGCGCAGGCCCATTAGCTGATGTATATATATACCGGGTCAACAATGGTCAAAATGTTTTATCATCCTTAACATTTCTTTACAAACCCTAATCACCCAAATCACCTGTTCATCATCATCATCAACGTTCATCAGTGTTCATCATCATTGTTGGATCAGTTTGCTCTTTTGCTAAGTAAGAACTTGCTATCTTGACACTTAAGTGTTTAGCAAGCCCTTGTATATCAGATTATAAGCACAGCGGAATGTATAAGTTAAAGCAACACTTTTTATACTTAGGAAGAGTTATTACTCCCCCTTGATGATTGAAACTAATAATGACAAGTATTTATTATGAATCCAAGCAGTAAATGAGAATTAGATACTTAGACAGATTCACAATAAATACTGAAATGGAATAGAACAGTGAAAGTGATTGAAGGATTTTTCTATCAAAATCAATGTCTAAAATAGAAGGTTGAAGCCTCCTATTTATAGACGTTTACATACATGTATCATGCCCAAAAAGCAAGTACAGAAACATCAGAAACAAGTTGCACAAGTTGCAACATTGAAACTAACAAATACAGCTAAAAGTAATAATAAACAATAAAACTACTGATGCAAAAGGCGGTGGAAAATATCTGATGCTAAGTGCTGATGAATGACAAACTACTGATGAGTAGTTTGTCTTCAGTACTTCTGAAGTGAACTTGTCTGGTTTGGACCTCAGAACTTCTGATGAAGTTTCTTCTTCAGCACTTCTCATATCTTCTCTTCAGCAGTTTCTTGTTTTCTCTTCAGTACTTCTATACTTAGCCAAAATGACAGAAGTGAATTAGACTAAGGTTTCCAAAAGTGGTTTCACCAATCCTCTTTGTCCTAACAATCTCCCCCTGGATTGATGAAGCCAAAACCTTACTAATTCCTTATGTTTTTCTTCTGTCTTGAACAATCTTCCATATCTCTTTGTACATGGTGTTCTTGAGCTGGTTTAACTGTCCATCAGATAGAGATCCTCTCTGTGGTTCCAGATGTTGAATTGTGAGCAGGTCTTGTGTTGACAATTTCTTCAGATCACTGATCTTCTTGTAAGCCCTGCTTGAGAGGTCTCTTCTTGTCAACAATACTGAGTTGTTATCAGTAAGTGACCATCTGATGATAGGTATCTTTGATTTGTTAAAGTCAGAAGAATAGGGAACCAGACTTGTCCCTTGGGTTGATGGTCCTGAGTGTTAAATGCTTTCTGTTTCAGTTAACCTCAGGTGGGAGTCTCTTCCTTGTTGTTGTTGCATATCAGGCATCTGAACTGTTGGGAGATGGTGTTCAGTCACTACCTTGGTATGCATCTTTTCTTTGATGGTCTTTTGGATTTGGTAGGCAAAAGTGGAAGGATCCCTGAATTGTGTTAACAGAGGTTTCTCCTCAATGTCAAAATCTGAATGGACTATTGAACTTCCTTCAAGTAGTACCATTTTGAAGTCAGTTTTGACATTGTCCTCTGTTTCTTTCTTTGAGTAGCAGGCCTTCTTGTTGATACACCAGAAGTTCTAACTACTGACCTTGAAGGATCAGCAGTTTGAAACTTCTCTGGATTTGCAGCCTTGGCAGCCTTGTATTTTCTGTAAGTATCCATCAGTCTTTCTTCTTTCCATCTGGATACTGAGGCTTTTGAACCATAGCCCTCTACTACTAATTCTTCTATCATTTGGGCTCTCTTGGCCTTTCCTTCTTTGCTTGTGGCCAGTTTGTCTGCAAGCAGTTGTGCTCTTCTTGTCAGCTCTTGCATAGAGAGTCCCTTGAGTGTGTAGGCTTTAGTCTTGCTGTTCTTTGTAATGTAAGACACCAGTTGTTGTCTTTTATCTTGTTCAGCAATCTCATCAAGGCTAGCCTGCCTTTGTAGTTCAGCTTCATAAGCCTGAAGTTTTTCTTCATGGCTTAAGTCTAGATCATCCCTTTCTTCCAGAGTTTTCCAGATCAGATCTTCTCTGGCCTTCTTGTTGGCTGCAACTAAGCTCTTCTCTAATAATTCAGCTGATTGAGAGATAGGAGAAGGGTTTAGTACAGTCATTGTTGTAACTGTTGTAGTAGGCCTGATAGGATCAGATGTTGGTTGAATGGGAGCAGTGGTTCTGGAAGGGTCAGCAGTTTGAGGTTTGGAAGTGTTAAACTCTGATGGGTTGACAACTGCTGATGGTTTGTCAACTACTGAAGGATTGTCTTCAGTACTTTCTGATTCTTCATCAGAACTTTGCCATCAGAAGTTTCTTCATTATGCCTTAGGGATTCTTCAGAGGTTTGGGTCTCATCTTCTTTTTCTGTGGCTTCAATCTCTTCCACTGAGACACCAAACTGTTTGGCCAGTTTTTCTTTCCTGGCTTGATCTTTTTGATCTCTTTCAAGGATGGCCACTCTTGCCCTTATCCTGGCTTGAAATGACTCCTTAGGTTCCCTGATTTTCTCCCCCTTTTTGGATTCATCAAGTTTAAGTTTTGAGGTTGAGGGTTGGGAGAATTGACTTTGAAGATGAGCAATCTGTTTGCTGTTGAAGTCTATCTTGTTGGACAGATCATTCATCTTTGTCTTGATCACTCCAAATTGATTCTTGATAGACAGCTCCAAGTTAGTTGTGTATGTTTGGAAGTGATTCCTGATGAGAGTGTTCATCATGTGGTACAGGGGACCCTCTGGGCTGCATAGCTGGTTCAGGTCTATGCTTGTTTGCCCAGGGAATTGGGTAGGCATTTCTTGTGAAGGGTGTGTTTTTGGGAGATCCACATGTTGTACAGAGGATGCCACTCTAGGGGTTTTAGGGATTGAGTGGGCTTTAACCTGTGCAGGGGTGACTGGCTTCTTGAGCCTAGATACCCATGAAACAGGACCTTCATAAAGTGCCGTCAATTCAGTAGTTTGTGTTTTTGAAACATCATCCAAATTAATGGAATCATCTGAATCCCTGATGTTGTCCTCATTGAGGACTGTCTCAGTTAAATCATGAGCTGAGCCCAACTCAGTTCTCTCATGAACCTCTTGTTCTTGGTTCTGAGGATTTCCTACTTCAGGCATTAAGCCTTCATCAGTAGTTGCCACATCTGAGGTCTTAGCTATGTTACTTCTATCCTCAGATCCACCACTGGGTGGTAACTGAGTAGTAGCAGCCTCAGATGCCCCAAGAGTCTCTAAAATTGGGCTTAAAGACTCTGGTCCACCCTCATCTCTTGGGATAGGGCTAGAGATGTCCACATCCATGTCTGATGTTGTGGTTATGTCCCCTGTTTGTTGTGGTTGTAGGGGACTGCCATATGGGACCTTCTCTTTTAGCCCAGAGAGAAGTTTGGCAATTTCTATTGCCTCTGGTTCAGAAATTTGAGGGGTTGGTTCAGTAGTTTGGGCAATAGGTGAATTTGGTTGGTCAGCAGTTTCAAAAGAAGAGTGAGTTTCAATAGTTTTTCGAAGTCTTTTTCTTTTGAATAAGATGGTTATTGGTGCTCTTGGTGGGGTTTGAGATGGATGAGACTGAGAGGGTGTTTCAGTCTCACCTATTTGAAGAGCAGACTGCTCATGAGCATGTTCAGGCATCTCAACCTCCTGAACAGCTTTTCTTTTGGGTTGGTGGGTTTGTGTCTATGTTTGCTTGGGCTTTTTGGCTTTTGGTGGTGTGAGTTTGGAAGATGTGGGCTTCACGGGGACTTGTTGTTGTTCTCCCTGATCATCTTCTGGCCAGGCAGCCGGTTTGTTATGCCTAGAGTATGCTTGTGAGGTTAATGGATTTAAAGTTGAAACTTTTCCCACAAGCACCTCATTACCCAGTTCCCCTATTATGCATTGCATAATGAACCTTGGGTATAACAAAAACTTTTTCTTGGTATTATTGTGATGTAACACCAACTCATTGAAAAATAGTTTTGATGCCCTGAATTTAGTTTCATTCACAATGGAATGAAATATTGGTTGAAAAGTGGAGGGCATCTGGTCATAAGACCCTGTTTTTGGACTCAAACACATAATAATATAATGAAACAAAAGCTTGTATTTTGGTTCAAAATATTTTTTGAAGATAGTAGCAAGGGAGAGAGTACCTTGATAACCACACTCTGTCATGGTTAGGTGAATATCAGAATTAGCAACATGGTCAGGGGCAGTTACATCATCCAGACCCAGTCTTGTTGCCAGTGTGGCCGGTGTGATGGTCAGTGGTTTCCCTTTTATTCTTGAGTTGAGGGAAATGACTTCATCATCTGCCGTCACCGTCTCAGCATTTACCCAGAACTCATTCAGAGTTTCAGTGTGAATTGGTGGGTTTATTGTGAGAGCAGTAAAATATTGGGATTTTACGACAAGATCAATGATCTCATCGTATTGGGACCAGCCTTCTTGTTTTTCAAGAAAGGCCCTTTGATTGTGTCCCTGCTTTAGAACGAGAGCCATGTGGTTTGGGTTTTGATCGAACAGTTGATTTTGCAGGTTTAGTTTATTGAGAGAGTTTTGGAGAGAGAAAGAGGGATATTTTGAATTTGAAAGGATAAATGTTGAGAAAAGGTATTTATCAGAAGTTTTAACCGCTTGAATCTTCTTTATTAGAAGTTTTTAAACCGCCTTTGGTTAAAAATCTTTTTATCAGAAGTTTTTAACCGATTAGGTCAAACCTCTGATGATGGAAAAAGTCAGATTTGCCCTTTTGACTTAAACTGCTGATGAAGGATTACTTCATCAGTAGTTCCCATTTCCTCTTCAGTAGTTTTAACAGCTGATGAGAAATGTTTTTATAAATACTTTTATTCATAACATCTGAAGTTTATTTTATCAGAAGTTACACACTTTTCAGAAATTATCCCCATACTGATGTTTTGTTCATCAGTAGTTTCTCTATTTTCAGAAGTTTTGTTTGAGACTTTTGTCTGTTTTGTAAGTGAAAAATGAAAAATTTGCAGAATAATAAAATAAACACTTACAAATTTAGCATCCCAAGCATGGATACTAACTTCTGAAATGTTGATGTGTCAAGGGGTTTTGTGAAGATGTCAGCTATTTGATTAGCTGTTGCTACATGCTTCACCTCAATCTTGCCCTTTTCATAGCAATCTCTTATGAAATGGTACCTGATCTCAATATGTTTGGTTTTTGAGAATTGTACCGGATTTTGAATGATGCTAATGGCAGATTTGCTGTCTACAAACAGAGGTGTCTTGGTCTCTTTGATTCCATAATCAAGAAGTTGATATTGGAGCCATTGTATCTGTGATGTACAACTTGCAGCTGCAATGTATTCAGCTTCAGCAGTTGAAGTTGCAACAGATGTTTGCTTCTTTGATTGCCATGACACTAGACAGTTACCCAGGAATTGACAACCACCAGATGACTTTCTTGTCATCTTACACCCTGCATAGTCACTATCTGAAAAAGCTGATAACTTGGTATTGCTTGAAGCAGGATACCAAATTCCAAGTGTTGGAGTTCCTTTCAGATATCTGAAAATTCTTTTGACTGCTATGAGGTGTGATTCCCTTGGTGCTGATTGATATCTAGCACAGACACATGTTGAAAACATAATATCTGGTCTAGAAGCAGTTAAGTATAAAAGGGAACCTATCATGCATCTGTACATGGTTTGATCAACCTGTTTTCCTTGATCATCAGGTTCAACTTGTGTGATTGGTGTCATGGGAGTGGAACATGATTTACAGTCTTTTAAAGAAAATTTGTTCAGTAATTCTTTAACATATTTTGATTGATGTATAAAAGTTCCATTTGTTTGTTGCTTGATCTGCAGTCCCAGAAAGTACTGCAGTTCTCCCATGGTACTCATCTCAAATTTTGATTGCATGAGTTTCTTAAAATCATCACACAGTTTTGTGTTTGTTGAACCAAAAATGATATCATCAACATAAATTTGAACAAGTAAGACATGATTTCCAACATGTTTTATGAAAAGAGTTTTATCAATGGCACCTCTTGTAAAGTTATTTTTGAGTAAAAAGGTGGAGAGTGTATCATACCAGGCTCTTGGAGCCTGTTTGAGCCCATAAAGAGCTTTGTCCAGTCTGTACACCCACTCAGGATGAGAAGGATCCTCAAACCCAGGTGGCTGACAGACATACACCTCTTCTTTTATTTTTCCATACAAAAATGCACGTTTTACATCCATTTGATAAACTTTAATTTTGTTGGAAATGGCATAGGCCAGAAATAACCTGATGGCCTCAAGCCTTGCAACTGGAGCAAAGGTTTCATCATAGTCAATTCCCTCTTCTTGAGAGTACCCTTGAACTACCAGTCTTGCCTTGTTCTTGATTATCATACCAGCTTCATCTTGTTTGTTCCTGAAAACCCATCTTGTACCAATTGGTTGCTTGTTTGGAGGTAAGGGACAGATTTCCCAGACCTGTTGCTTGTTGAACTGAAGCAGTTCATCTTGCATAGCTTGCACCCAATTATTGTCTTTGAGGGCTTCCTGGTACTTCTTTGGTTCCAACTGTGAGATAAAGGCTGAAAATAGGCAAAAGTTGGAGAGCTGGTTTCTGGTAAGAACACCTGAAGCTATATCACCCATGATTTGATCAAGTGGATGATCTCTGTGTTCAATCAGTTGTTGTAAACCACTGACAGGTGTAGGTGGCTCATGTTCTTCAAACAAACTACTGAGGTCTATAATATCTGGTTCAGCAGTTTTAGTGTCTTCAGTAGTTGCAGGTGCTGAAGCAGATGTTTGAGTTTGGCCTTCAGTATTTGTTGGATCAGAAGTTTGTGAAACTTCTGATGGTGTTGAAGTTGACTTAATGACTGTTTGAGGAGTCCATGGTGTAGGATCCTCATCATCAAACCTTTGATCACCATAATAAGTAGGTTTGGAAGGAGTAACAGTCTTTTCAGGTCCAAAGTGGAAGTTGTCAAGGTCAAAAAGTTCCGCAGGATGTGCTCGAATAAGAGTGTGTTTTGACTCATTGAACTTGACATTCAATGTTTCTTCTACTATCCTGGTGTGGGAATTAAAAACCTTGTAGGCTTTTCTAGTTGAAGAGTAACCAAGAAAGTAACCTGAGTCAACTTTGGCAGCAAACTTTGAAAAAGATTCCTTGATGTTCAAGATGAAACATTGACACCCAAAAGCCCTGAAAAAGGAGATAAGGGGCTTCATGCCATGAAGAACTTCATAGGCAGTCTTGGAATGTCTCTTGACCACAAGAACTCTATTCTGAACATAACATGATGTGTTAACTGCTTCTGCCCAAAAGTACAAGGGCAGTCCAGAATCAGCTAACATTGTTCTTGCTCCTTCTATTAATGTTCTGTTCTTCCTTTCTACTACACCATTTTGTTCAGGAGTGCTGGGAACACTATATTGTCTAATAATCCCTTTAGACAAACAGAATTCATCCAGAGTTTTGTTCCTGAACTCTGTCCCATTATCACTTCTAATGGTTTTGACAGATAGAGAATATTGTTTCTCTACTTGTAGAATGAAGAACTTGATGATTTCAGCAGCCTCATCCTTGGAGAATAAGAAGAATACCCATGTGAATCTTGAGTAGTCATCAATGATGACTAAGCAGTACTTCTTCTTACCAAGGCTCATAATCTTGACAGGTCCAAATAAGTCCATATGGAGTAGTTGAAGACATGCAGTTGTTTTTGATTCTTCAATAGACTTATAGGAGGACTTATGATGTTTTCCCTTTAAACAGGATACACAGTGTTCTTGACACTGGTATACTTTCAAAGGTAGACCTCTGACCAAGCCCATTTTTGTGACTTTATTTATGGTTTTAAAGTTCACATGGCCAAGTCTCCTGTGCCAGAGATCTGTTTCTGAAGTTGATGCCCTTGAGAAGAAACAGGCAGTGTTGTTCAATACTTTGTCTTTCTCAATGTCCACTGCATAGACATTGCCACATCTTTTGGCAATCAGCAAAGTATGATCTTCAATGATCTTCTCTATCAACTTCTGGCCTTCTGGTGAGATGATCTTGCATGCTGTCTTTGTGAAAAAGGAAGAGTATCCTTTATCACACATTTGTGACACACTTAGCAAGTTGTATTCAAGGTTTTCCACCAGATTGACCTTGTCAAACTGTATTTTGCCAGAGGAGACATTGCCATGTCCTAGCACATATCCCTTAGCATTGTTCCCAAAGGATACAGATCCTTCTCTTTGGCTGATAAAGTTGTTTATCAGGTATCTGCATCCAGTCATGTGCATAGAGCCTCCACTATCAACATACCATATGCTGTTTAAGCCCCTGGAAACTCTCTGCACATAAAAGCAAATTAGTTAGATTTAGGAACCCAAGCCTGTTTGGCTTTGGGTTTGCTCTTGAGAACAGTTACAGTTTGTTCTTGACCAGGTTGAGAAATCCATGTCTTTTTGGCAATGGATTTTTCATTAAGAACCATGGTGGTATTCTTTTCAGGACCACCATCAACCTTGGTCATCAGTAGTTGTACCATGTTCATTAGATTTTGTATCTCAGCAGTTTGTGAAACTGCTGATGATTCAGGTCTAACTACTGACAAAGAATTTTGAGAAAAAGATTTTAGTTGAGATTTTATCTTTTTCTGAGAAAAGGTGTTTTCAGGTTGTTGTTTCTTGGGTTTAAAGATTCTTTCATAATCATTTCTGATTTGATTTCCCACAACCTGTTGTTTAAATTTTTGATTGAACTGAATTCCTTTTCTGTATCTACAAAATTCAGTTTTGTGGTTGAACAGACCACAAATTTCACACTCTTTTGCCTTTTGTTTTTGATCTAAAGGCAAATTTCTGACATTAGTGTAAAGATTTTGCTCATCAGTAGTTTTCAGGATCTCAACTCCTGATGTAGATGAAACTACTGATGGCTCATTGTCAGATTTTGTTAATACTTCTGAAGTACTTTCTTTGAAAATACCAGGATTTCTGTTTAGAAAGTTTTCATGGAAAGATGTGCAGTCTTTCCCTTCAGAAGTTTCATTTGAAACAATTTTTCTCCCATCTTCAGTAGTTTTGGGAGAAAAATCTGTTGGTGTTTCAACATGATGGTACCCTATGCCAAACTTAACATTTGAAGCACTTTGTTTGTTTAGCAACAATTGATACCCCTTACAAGATTCCACCCATTTTTCACATGTGATCCTGGTGTCAGCAAGCTCTTGTCTGACATCTCCCAGGTCATTTAGCATGATTTTAATTTGTGCTTGGGTTTCAATAGTTGAGTCAGTTAATTTAGAAACTTCTTTTGTTTTAGCACACAGTTTTCTTTCTAAATCACATTTTATCTGTGTGTATTTTCTTTCTAAATCATTGGCTTTACCTTGTAAGTGCACATTTGTCTCTCTTATGAGAGCAAAAGTTTCTTTGCAAGAATTTGAGCAAAGTTTTGTCAAAGATTCTTTTGATACCTGTGATAATGCAGATTTTGAAGTACAGCCTTCAAATGCCATTAAGGCAAAGTTCTTTCTGCCATTGTCTGGTTCTCCCCAGTTGATGTCAAACACCTTGTTGTCTGCATCAGGATTGCACTCTGTGGTGTCAAAAGGGAGACTGCTCCAGTCAACATACCCTGAGGTGAAAAGACTTTGTTGAGAGGGTTGTTGAGGCTGTGGAGGATGTTGAGCAGCTGGAAAGGGAGGGATTGATTGTTGGCTCTGCATCTGTTGAGCAGGCATTTGAACATATTGTACTTGTGGAATGTATTGCTGTTGAGGAGCTTGTGCCTGTACAAAATGAGCACTCCCTTGAGTTCCATTATTCCTATTATAATTGGGGTTATAGTTATTTCCAGATTGTGATTGGTTAAAGCTAGAGCTTCTACACTCTCTAGCAAAGTGTCCCAACTTCTGACACTTGTGACATCTCAGTTTAGATTTGTCAAAACCAATTTTTGTATTACTGGTCAATCCTGGAAATTTCCTTCCTGACCTTTTATAAAACTTGTTAGTTTTAATGCTTAGCATGGCCAGTTGGTGTAAAATGTCCATTTCTTCTAAGTCATCACTGCTAAAGTTTTTCAAATCATCCATCACAAAACATAGATTATCAGCAGTTTGACTTTGGTCATTATTGTCATAACCTGGGAAAGATCTTTCTGATGAGATCCCAGTTGTTATGTCAATATTGTCATAAGATCCATAGGAACAAGTTGGTGAGTCTTGTCCCAAAAGTGCTGTACTGCCTGGAAGGTAGTCATCAGCAGTTTTACCAGATGATTGTAATTTCTTCTTTTGATCAATTTCTCTCTCAAAAGTAAGTAATCTCCCATGGAGTTTTGTAAGAGTGAGGGAGCTAAAATCTGGTGAGGATCTTAAAACAATGGAGTATGTTTCCCATTTGTCTGGTAAAGACCTTAAAAATCTATGTAGCATAGACACTGTTGTATAGGTCTGACCATTTAACTTTAGCTCAGATATTAATGAGGAGAATCTTTCAAATTTTTGAGTTAAAGTTTCCCCATTAATATGAGCAAATGTCTCATATTGTTGAGCTAAAATCTCTCTGGTGTTGGCAATCACCTCTTCAGTTCCTCCAAACTGTTCTTTAAGACAATCCCAGAGTTCTTTGGCACTTTCACAATGTAAAAGGCCAGAGTATATCTCATTTGGGAGAGCCATTGCCAACATAGAGAATGCTTTTGCATCTAGCTCAAGTTTTAGGAAATCATCATCTGTATATTCTTTTGGGTCCTTAGGGACCTTAACATTAGTTTCAAGATTGACATTTACTGGTTTGTGAGGACCATATATCACAGATCTCCAACAACCTGTGTTGGTTTGTGACAAGGTATGTGCCATTCTCTTTTGCCATATGTTGTATTCGTTTCTTACAAGCATGGCAGGTTTAGTAGCAGAACCAGTATTATGTGGATCCATTTTAAAGAGTATTGATTTGTCAGATGACTCTTTTAAGTGATGGATGTTGATAAAAAGTGAACTTTTGATCTTTTTATTGAGTATCAATAAGAGCTTTGTGTCTGATTCTCAATTTGTTAGATTGATATGTGATCAGATAAACCAATGCTCTGATACCAATTGTTGGATCAGTTTGCTCTTTTGCTAAGTAAGAACTTGCTATCTTGACACTTAAGTGTTTAGCAAGCCCTTGTATATCAGATTATAAGCACAGCGGAATGTATAAGTTAAAGCAACACTTTTTATACTTAGGAAGAGTTATTACTCCCCCTTGATGATTGAAACTAATAATGACAAGTATTTATTATGAATCCAAGCAGTAAATGAGAATTAGATACTTAGACAGATTCACAATAAATATTGAAATGGAATAGAACAGTGAAAGTGTTTGAAGGATTTTTCTATTAAAATCAATGTCTAAAATAGAAGGTTGAAGCCTCCTATTTATAGACGTTTACATACATGTATCTTGCCCAAAAAGCAAGTACAGAAACATCAGAAACAAGTTGCACAAGTTGCAACATTGAAACTAACAAATACAGCTAAAAGTAATAATAAACAATAAAACTACTGATGCAAAAGGCGGTGGAAAATATCTGATGCTAAGTGCTGATGAATGACAAACTACTGATGAGTAGTTTGTCTTCAGTACTTCTGAAGTGAACTTGTCTGGTTTGGACCTCAGAACTTCTGATGAAGTTTCTTCTTCAGCACTTCTCATATCTTCTCTTCAGCAGTTTCTTGTTTACTCTTCAGTACTTCTATACTTAGCCAAAATGACAGAAGTGAATTAGACTAAGGTTTCCAAAAGTGGTTTCACCAATCCTCTTTGTCCTAACAATCATCATCAACACAACTTAATCACACCAAATCACACACTAATCACCCAAATCATACCTCGTTTCTTTGTCTGTTGATCCGTATCTACTGATTAAGGTAGATTACATATTATTAATGGTTCTTTGATTGTGATTACAGGGTATGAATGGATGTTCTTGATGCATCTGTTGGATTTCTAGCTATTATGGGTTCTTTGAATGTTTGAAGATCTGCGCACTTGATAAATGAACAAGTGCGCACTTGTCTCATAGAGACTGCGCACTTGTCTCATAGTCATACAAGTGCTCAAGAACCCTAATATGCTGCGTACTTATCTGTGTGAACTTAAATCTTGAACGAAGGTTCAAGTGTCTGCGTACTTGCCTAGTACGCAGACCTGACTGGTTACCTAAGATGTTACCATGCCCGGGTTGACTTGGACTGCGAACTTGTTTTGGGCCATTATGTGCGCACTTGTCTTAGACCTGCGTACTAACCAAGTGCTCAGTCAAGTATGTGCGCACTTGACTGAGCACATGATACTGATTGACTTGTTTGGACTGCGTACTTGATATCCTTGCACACTTGGACTCTAAACAACAACATAACTTTCATATTGACTATTAAGACACTTGAACGGACTGCGAACTTAAAACCGGACCTTAATGATCTAACAACTAAAATTCAAACGTACCATTGACACCGATCCATCAAATCTTAATCCAATGACCGTTAAAATTTAAAACCTAAAAAAATATTAATAAAATCTAAGTCTAAGTTCGTTGTCCGTCTAAGTTTATGTCTAAAGTCAGTTATCGGAGATCTAATTGGCTTTTCGTGCTCTTGATTAAACAGATGGCACTTGACTAGGATCCTAGAGGCATGCACAACCAACCAATGAATCTCGATACTGAGGATGCCAAGTTTAGAGATGTAGTGACTTGGATAAGACGCAGCAAAGTCGGATTTGCTGTGCAGTACGCTGAACCAGTTTACGTCTCCCACATTGAAGACTCTTGGAGATCAGCTAGAGTCGAAACAGTATCAAGGGTCAAGCGTATCAACGCAACTGTCCGAAACAAGCTTGTGATCATTACTAAGGACACAGTTCGAAATGTGCTAAGGCTGCAAGATCAACCTGGAACTTTCAGATTCATGTCTAAGGCTGATATTCACCAACAATTCAGGATCTTCGGCTACAATGGTGAATTTGACAAGAGAGGCGATGTAAAGAAGAGTCAGCTTACAAGAGACTGGAGACTTATCAGTCATGTATTCTTAATGTCTCTATGTCACAGAAAGGGAGGATACAATGCGCTGAGTGCTGAATGGGCGACGGCTATGATAAAGATCTGCAAGGACGAAGCGTTCAATCTGTCAGGCATGATCTTTGACTATATGGTAAAGAATGCAGATGTTGGTTCAGGGAAGTGGGCTATGTATCCGAGGTTTGTCCAGATGATGATAAACACTCAACATGAGGGTCTGCCTGTCGGTGACGAATACATATTCACCAGAGGGGCACGATTCTTCACAGAGTGCAACACACCAGACTGGGAACCAATGCTGGAAAACATGTATGCGGCCCAGCGATATCTGGTTGTTATGGAACTGTACAAAAAAATCAAGAAGAGAAGATCAGATGCTGCAGAACCCAGACCACAATCCAGAGCTGCCCCTGCACCTGGATCATCTGAACCCACTCCTTCAGCCCAGCCAACGGCTGAAGAGATTGCCCTAGAAAAATCAAGGGGCAAAAGAGTGGCGACTGAACCAGCTCCATCAAAACCTAGCAAGAAGAAAAGACCAGCAGGTTTGTTGCAAGAAGGGAGAGACACTCTGACAACTGAGCAACTTGAAACTGCTGCAGCTTTACAACAAGTTGCTGAGTATGAAAGGGCTGCAAGAAAAAGAAGAAGAGAACAGTTGCCTGAATCTGAGATTCCCCGTGTTGTGACTCAGGAAGATATTGAGGGAGAAGCGGTCTTAGAACACATGTTTGGGCCTGAACAACCAAATCAACCAGGGCCTTCCACTACTGCTGCTCCTGCTCCTAAAGCTCCAGCCCAGAGATCAGCCGAACCATCCTCATCAGCTCCTGCTGCACCTCGTCGTAAACCGGTGCATCAGGAACTTTATGAGAAACTTGTCAAAGAGGTCGGTAAAACTGCTGCTAGGGAGATCTGCACGTTAAAGAGCGACGTGCACAACAACCAGGAGCTTAGAATGAAAGTGAAGAAGCTCAAACACAAGAATAGGAACATGGAAAAAGTCATTAAAGATCAAAGATACATCATCAAGTTCCAGAATGAAGTTCAAATGCAGATGTTTGAGATGTTCCAAGAATTTAAGAAGGAACTAATAGGTGCACCCAGCGTTACTTTTGATGAAACTTTCGATTTTGGAAAGTTTTTGGAGAAGGAGAAAGAGAAAGAAAGGATCGCCGAGGAAAGTGAGGTTGATGAAGTAAGCGAAGATGAAATGCCAGAGAGATTTGTGGAAATGGGAATGGACGAAGAAGTGGTTTATGAGACATCTGATGGGCACAAGTTGGATCCCGAAAGATATACTTGGTTTCCTCGAAAGCCCATCACCATTCCAGCCCTACATCAGAATATTCAGCACACAAAGTCTGCTCACCAGGAGAAGATCATCTCCTAGAAATATGATGAGGAAAAGAAATTATTTGCTATGAAAAGGAGAGGGGGAGTAATACAATATTTCAATGGTCAAAAGGAGCTGAAATCTCTCCCCCGATGGGATATCCGGGAGCTTAGCAGGGCCCCTTTCATCAACCGCTCCCTCGACTCCCAGGCTGGCATGGTCGAGAGGTTCATCAAGAAAGAATGCGACACAGATTTCCAAATCCTAAAGCCGCAGAAACCGAGAAGGAGAATCTCGAAGAAAAGAATCGATCCAGCAACCGGTCGTGGGATGATAACATATGTGATCGACCCTCCACAGGTCGTCACTCGAGTCCCTATTAGATCTGAGCTTCCAGTAATGCTGAGGAATTTCAAGAAATGGTTTTACGACAGCAACACTGGTGAAGCTGTCATTAAGCTGCAGGACGATTCAGAGGCGTTAAGGATTTTGGATCCAGTGGACGTGTTTGCACTCAACTTGTCAGATCTGAATATGCTGTTTGCAAATCAGATCAATGTGGGTGCCGGGAACACGTTGTTTGAAGAAGCTGTGCTGTTTAGGAGGGCTGTGGATAGAGCCATGCATCTGAAACGAGAGCTGCTTGAGATAATAGACAGGATCAATGCAGCAGATAAAGAAAAGGAGGATAGAGAGAAGGCTGCTGCTGCTGCTGTTGCTAGTGCAGAAACTGCTCAACCTGAAGTCGAGACTGCTTCAGAGGCACATACTGAAGAACCTGCACCAGTAGCTGATCCTGAAGGAACTACAACAGAATCAACTCAAGCTCCTCAAGCAACTGAAGAAGATCCAGTCGCATTATACATGCAAGACCCCCCCCCCCCCCGAACAGGTTGAGGGGGAGGACAGCGAAGTGGAGATAGATTGAAGATTAAAGAACTGGTAGCTGTGGTCTAGGGGGAGTATTGTTGGGTTATATTGAGACCACAATTACCAGATTAGAGACGTTTGATTATATATTGTATAGCTTTAAAGTTAAAGGACCTAGAATGTAATTATAGCATAGTTTTGGTCATCTAACCCTAATCTGCGCACTTATGTGCACGGGCTCTGCGCACTTAAGCTAAGTGCGCAGGCCCAATCAGCTGCCTATATAAAGCTGATATGTGTGCAGGATTGGGGTTAGGGTTTTGGATATTATCTTGATAGCACAAGTTCAAATGGTGCGTACTTAATCTTGTATTCCATGGTTCTTTGATGTTTATCAGTAATGGAAAGCTTGAATCTCTTTATCTTGTGTGTCGGTTTTGCTAGCTTTATCTAGTATCTTTGTTTTTCTGGATTAATCACTTAAAACACCTAACAAATAGGTGTTACTAAGTGATAACAATCTATTGCATTTAACAAGGGATCTAGTATTTGGGACTTACACCCGCCCCACTCGTCGACTGGAGGTCGGACGGGTGTATGTTGTCTCTTAGGTATTCAGTATTCAGTATGCAGTATTCAGTATTCAGTATTCATTCGGGCACGTATTCAGTATTCACAGTATTCGAGTCCAGTAATGGTTTTCCAATCGCAGTAGTAACAGGTATTCATATAACTTGCATGCATGTGGTCTGGATTGATCATGGGTATTCGTTTGGGAGTTAGTATTCATTGGAGTCGGTATTTATTAAAAACCTGTGAACTCACCGGCATTATTTGCTGACGTTCTTTAGCATGTTTTTCTCAGGTCGCTAAGGTAGCAGCTATCGGTAGGCGCACGGAGTCTCACGGCGTCTAGGAATCATATGCATGTTTTGTTAAACATTTCAGACTTCGAGTTTTACTTTTGAGTTGTAATAATACATTTTGCTTCCGCTGTGTTAGAACGGTTTTGAAAACTTAATGGGCACATTACGTTGTTTTCATATCATTTAGTTGTCGTTTATTGTGACCGTTGACTTGGATCCTGGTGTGTCACGCGCCTCGCGGTAAAACCCCGCATGTGGAACTTGAGCGTGTGACAAATAATGGTCTCGTGTTTATTTTATAGTAGTTAGTTTTCTTTTTCGTGTAATCTACATCTACACTCTACACTCTACACTATATAATAAAAGAAAACACATGAGGGATACATGGCACTCCCTCATGAGTTCTCTAATTTTATTTTACTAATTAATATAATAAATTCAAATATAATTGTATTAATTGAATTGCAAAATAATAATATAAATTATAAAAACATTAATAATCATAATTGTAACAGAAATCATTAAAAACGGATTTAATGATTTCTGTTATTAATATAAATACTAACCGAATTAAAAATTATTTAAACATCACTGATTCTTTTTAATATAACATAACATATTTATATGTTATTAACTTTAAATTTAAATCATGTACCTTAAATAAACCTATTTATAAAATTTTGATCTTTTATTCTACGTTTAAAACTATGTTTGTTATGATGTTTGACAAATGATTATTAAGTTTTTTTATTATTTTGGTCATTGTTTTAGATGTTAAATATGCTCAGCAAGTACATACTAATTCTAGATGTTTAAAAGAGTTCAAATGTCAAATAAGCAAATTAATACACAATGTAATTGGTTAAGCTTTTTTGTTAAACTTTCATATTGTTCTAAACAAATAAATAAAGTAAACCAATCAACATTAATCTATTGCTATCTATACTAATAAAAGACAACATATGGAATACTAAGAACTACCTTATAAAGCCTCTCATTTTCTTATTTAAAATAATACATTTATTTTAATTTGTTTCTTTATTTAAAAATAATTATTTTTAATTTTTATTACTTACAACTATAACTATTAATTTAATTATCAAAATTTAGTTCAATATATATATATATATATAAATATACTATGTCTTTGTAAATTAATTAATATGATTATATTTTAATACAAAATTAGAAATAAATTACTAGACATGATTTGAAAATGTTTATTAGCTAATAGAACTAAATATTATTAAAAAAATATTCATTTTTTTAAGATAGCGTATTTATATGTTATTAAATTTAAATTTAAATCGTGAACGTTAATTAACCTATTTTTTAATATGTGGTCTTTCACTCTAAGTTTAAAACTATATTTCTTATAGTGTTTTGAACAAACAAAATAAAACAAATCAATCCACATTAATTAAATATTTGATTAATTAAAACTAAATATGCTTAGCTATTTTCATATTATAATAGCTTGATATATAAAATACATTTTATATATGAACAATCATTGTTTGAAATTTTCATTAACTGTGTTGTTTCAAGTTACTTCAACAGAGAAATACAATATCTAAGTGGCAATAGTCTTTTCATTAGTAATTCGTTTTAGCTTCATTTTCACGCTATTAAATCACGGAATCCTTTTTTATAATTATAGTCATATTGAACCAATATATGGCATTATGTTTAAGGACCTTGATGTTAGAAAAAAATGATTATACACTCAAGGTTAGAAATATTTTGGCTTTGCAAGAAACTTGATGTCAAATCCAAATTAACAATACTCAATTGGGATGGTTTAACAGATGAGGAGATATTTTTAAATTAATTTCATTTTTTAGATCTTAGCCTAAACAAATTTATCTTATTAATTTTGATTTTTTTTGTACCTGCAGTCTACAAGGTAACAACCACAGTATAAAAGATATATGTTGAAAAGTTTGAAAATTGTTTTATGTGAATATGAATGTCTTTACAAGAAATTATTTAGGGGCTGATGAATATTTAATATTTTTCGGTTGTAAAGACTATTTTATTTATTTTAAATATAACATGTAATCTAATTTTTCTTAATTATATTTTTAATTTTATATATAATATATATAATTTAAATTGTTCAACCCGTGTATCACACGGGTACATAACCTAGTGTGTTACAACTTAATTAAGTCAGCTTATCAATCCTCAAGTGCTAAATCTGACGTGTAGATTTTTTCTTATATAAACCCGAAATAAACAAATAAATACGTGTACATTTTTAACAAGCAGTATAAGGAATGGTTTCCTATAGATGGAGACCGAGCTTATGAAATTTACCTAAATAAAATAGCACAATATACAAAACTTCACGCTACGTTAGACCAAACAAATCATTAACAATGTCACAGTCATCTGTTATCCATTCCACAAAATATAGCCATAACACATATGAAGAGAGAAAAATATAAAAGACAACAAATAAAAGGTGCAAAAAGACTTCACCCCATTATCAAGTCTTAAAAGCACCAGTTTATATCTTAAATGCTCTAGATTGAGCCAGGGGTTTTACCATATTGGGATTTTGGTTGGTGAGTTTCCTTTAGAACGGTGATGGGCCAGGTCATCAGCGTTGTCTGGGTTTACGGACTGGGGTGGCCTTTTGTCATAGGTTTACCTCGGGACGACAATTCTTGACCCAAACTGAATCCCAACCCAAACCGCTCACAAAAAGGTCGTGGTTGACTAACATGTCATGTTTAGCGAAACGGGTATGGGTTCATACTGACCCTTATAAAAAACGGGTTGACCCGTTAACCCATTTAAGTATTTAGAAAACAATTATATTTTTGTTATTGTTTCTTTTTTCAGTTTCCATGTAACATGGTTACTAATAATAATGTTAGTTTTGGCACAACATTCATACTCACCATTTTTTCTTTTGGAAAAATTCATAATCACCATTAAACACGTGATCGTAACCCTCTTTCAACCCAACAATCCGCTTTTAACTCATCAACATGTAAACTCATTTAAAAATATGAGTTAAGCATGTCATGTTCGGGTTAACCCCAATTTATGTGTGTACGGGTTGGGGTTAAATCTTTGACATAGATAGTAATATGGGTTAGGTTCGAGTTGACCTTTTCAACCCACCAACCCGCAACCCGTTAACCCATAAATTCATCAACCCGACACAATTAACACTTTTATATTTACCCAGATTGTCGGGATTTTTGTATTAGAAAAGATTAAAAAAATGTATGGTTATAATAGATATTTTTAAGCCTGGATAAAATATTAATACATACATTACGCCTTTGTAAGCAAATAGTATATGGGGCTTACTACTATGCTAATAAAAGATCTGATAGTGTACCGTCCAAATGGCAAGCATTTTGTTTTTGGTACGAGTAGTTTTTAGCTTGAGCATAAATCCCTTACCCTCAGGTATTGTATTTTTTTAGTTGATTCTAATTCTAGTTTAGATGTTAGAGGGCAACTGGATTTCATTTTTTTTTTCTTTTAGAATAGAACTTGACATGTTTTATCATTCACATGAATTTGATTACAAACTAAAAATACATACAAGTCTTAGTTTTAAGATTACCTTTATGTTTTTTTACTGCCACTAAAACCATACCCCTTGTCACACAATCCACAATCTACTACAATTTTACATAACTTGTAGATGTGTTCTCCTAAACTACATCAAGTTGAACTTAAACTTAGTTGAGTTTCGACTCAACTTTCCTATACTCCTAATTAAGATCCATTGCACCAGATCACGTGAAAAGTATGCAAGTGAGAGGGAGAAAAGAATGTGTGACTTTATAGGAGATATGAATCTCTCGTTTGACCTATGGATAATATAATTACCCTTTCTCTTTGATCGTTTTTCAGCAACCTCTGCAATTTGCTATGATGGGGCAGAAAAACCAAATCAACATCTGCAATCTGCAATTTAGAGCGGAGCAGTCTGTCGTCTGCAGAGGGTGAGCAGACCTCCTTTTCTCTTATTTGACTCTATCAACCATTTTTTAAACTCTTGTAGTTTGAAGAGGCATTTCGGGTCCTGTGAAAAGAAAAGAATTAAAAATGACACAAGTTAAAAGCCTAAAATGGGTTTTAATAATATGGGTAAGGTAGAAGTTGGTGCAGAAAAACCTCAAACACATTTAAATTTTTATCTTTAACCGGATATGCGGGTAATATAAATATAGAATAGATTAAAAATAAATAAACCTCAAATACGTCTATACTATATTATAATGCATGAGTCAAAGGTATTTTAAGATACCCAAAAGTTAATAACTAATTTTTCATTTATAACCTTAAAATGAGGGTAAATTAGTCATTCATACATTATTTACACTTTATTACCCTATCTTATTTACACTTTAATTCTCTAATTTTTAGTTAGTAATTACATTTTCCTCCCATCTCCTACAAAATTATAATTCTTTTATTTAACTCTATCATAACTTTAAAAGTATTAAATTTTAAAAACATTCGAATATACCATGACGACCGGCTCATTTTTGTCGACGTTACGGTGTTTGTCGTAGTTAATACCGATGTGTGGATTGAAATGTACAAGAAACAATGCCTTATGTATAAGTTATTATTGCATTTTTTTTTTGTTTTAAATACTAACTAGATGAACCTTTCTATACCCAAACAAACACCGTGAACAAGTACGTTGAATTGATTACATGAAATTTTCTATTGTAGTTACATCATTTACTAATCACTTACTATTTTTGTCAACATTTCAATGTTCGTTTTACTCAATATTAACAAGTGAATTGAAATCTACAAGAAATAAATGTCTTATGTACAAGTGACTATTGTAATTTTGAAAAAAATAAATAAATTACACGGTCAAAAATAAATGAGACATTCATATTTTGAAGCAAATATTAGTTTTATTTTTTACGATTTTTGCTCTTTTTGACTCAAAAACTCCTCAATTATATCTTACAGTTAACTTCTACTTTTAAACATCGGTTTCTTCATTCAACCTCTCCTCTCTCACACACACAAAAAACAAAATCATTCAACATATTGACTCTCGAATTGCCTTTTCATCCGGTTTCGGTCATCAATCGGGTGTCGCTATGAAACCAACGACTCCCGGGCTTTGCTTTTACCTTCTCGAATAGTCATTCGTAGCGTTCATCCAATGTTCATTCGTTGATCAGGTACCACTACGAAATCATCTCGAAACATTTGTTGATTGTGCTTCTAATAATGATAGGTTTAGATGTTTTTGCATTTGTTGATTTTGCTTTTTAAGATGATGATGGCTACTTGCAATATTAATTTATGGTCCCTTCTAAGAACAAACGCACTTTCATGACGGCACGGTGATCTAACCAATGACGCCCTTAGGATGTGGTTTTATTTAAATATACATAGTTTTTTTTTTCAAATAATTTTTTTTTGTTTATCATGTTATGTTGGTTGTAATATTGGTTGAGCAAAGTTGTGAAGGATTTGTCAGGAGAATTGTCGGTGTTCTCTTTCTAGAAGAATAGGAACATACTAAGGTATATCTCGATTCTACACATATCTATAAAATTATTCTGAATGACTCTGCAGCTCAAATAAAAAACGGTTGGCAGGCTAGAGATGCAAAGATTTTTGCCGAATTCATGGGGGGAATTTCACTTATGATACATTTCACATGAGTGAGTGTCATCCTAATGGTAAGTTTAGAGCATTCCCTGCAGCAGAAAAATTTTTCACTCTTCTATCTCTAGCTTCATTGAACATTTTTCTACTTTTAAAATACTACTAAAATTTGGAAAACGTTTCCAATAGATGATTAGAAAAAAATGTGCATAGATACAATAATATGCAAGGTGGTAAACGAATGCGGTAGTGGTCTATAAAAGATTGAAAATTTATAAGGGAAAATTCTGGTAAAAGAATGTTTAGTTTTCTTCAGAATGCATTTATGAAATAGAAAATTGAGTTTTAATTTTCTATGAGAAAAAGCATAATTAAATAGGTATTTCTCATTTCATGGAATTTGCATATGATTTACTTGTTTTAGTTGTTGTAGACATTAATAACTTTGTGCATAGAAATACTTTAGCTCAATATGTGATGTTCTTTATGGCATTTCACTTCTATGTGTTCAAATTATGTGATATTTATGCTTCTAAAGCAATAAATCACCATGGTGAAGAAATTGTTGTGGTTTACTTCTATGGTGGTGGTTTACAAATTTGGTTGTAGATAGCTGTTGTAGATTTGATTGAAGAGGCGATCAATGTTTTAAAAACAGGTTTTTTAATTATATCGGATTTGACTAAAAAATGGTTCGATCAGTAGAACCGCGTTGCACCGGGCGGTTCAACCGGGTTGATTAGTTAGCTGTATACAACAACACCAACAACTGGGTTAATTATTAGTTAGCTATATAATTCATAAATTACAACACTAACACAAAAAATAATTTAAAAGTATATAATTACATACTAAAATACTATAAAAAAGTTAATCAATAATTAAGGAATAATCCAAAAGATAATCTAAAGTTTTTATTTTTTTAAAATTTATCCCTTAATAAGAAAAATAATCTAAAATTAACACAAAAAGTAACCTATGTCGGTACCGGTTACATAAATGACTGACGTGACAAGTGATATGACTCATATAGCCCATGTCACCTTAAGATGACTGATAAACTAACAGTAAATGTATACCACGTTGTAATTGTTGTATTCGCCGCATCGCGCGGGTTTCCTACTAGTCCCTACTAATACATTACTATTAGTCTATTACTAAATATAAACTTTTGCATGATACACTAACATCATAAATCAATAAAGAGAAAACAAAACTATAATCTTCTAAATACATCCCAAACCAAACTGTAATTAACGTTTTTTTTTTCATGTCTTGTTCCGTTATTCAACCCACCTATTTTGTTGAATTTGTTAACGAACAAACATAACACCAAAGAACAAAACCTAGAGTCAGGTCACCAGTGGAATGCATAGCATAACACCAACAAGAATATCTCCATTAGTTTTAAAATAAATAGAATTACATCTCTACCCTTAGGGCCAAGAATAACACCAACAAGATCTGCAAATCCGTTTACGACTTTACGCCAAAACACTACATTAAAAAAAATGAATAACCAAATGATTAATTGAAGCCCCACACGTGCTAAAAAACTTAAGCTTAAATTACGTGATAAAGATTATTAATGTAAGTATTACTTGACCAACTGGCTGAATATTTAAGGATCATTATCCATCACCACCAACGTGTACAATATGAAGCACACTGGTTGGGCTCTTAATACTAAATGACAATAATCCGCGCCTACTTTAAGGCGTTTGTTATGATGAATTGAACAAAATGATCAGTCACCAAATTTAAAACTCAAAAGTAACTCAGAGACGCTCAAATTATAACCAACATTGGTGACAAAGGCTGCTTCGTCGACCTCAAGCATGGATGCATCGGGCCGACTACTAAAGTAATAAGTATGTTTTCTTTTATGGTGTTAGAGATAATGTTGGCTATTGGTTAACCTGACCAATGTGTTGCATTAGCCATTTCAAGTTTAGTTCTTTGATGTCATGCCCATAAAGCATTACTATGTCCTGAAACAATCAAACAAAAACATTTACGCTGTGTTCCCGAGTTTCATTAAAGGATGGAAGAGAAAGGATCTCCTTTCTCTTCCTTTCTCTCCAAGTCCTTCCAAATTGGAAAGATTGAAAATCACACTAAAATCCTCCTTATTATCCCTCTCATTCCCTCCCTTTCCCTCCTACAAAAAACTCTGGAACACATTTTTTCCCCACTTCCTTCCCAATCCTTTCTCTTCCATCCTTTAATGAAACTCTGGAACATAGTGTTACAATCGATGTTGTAGAGTATGTAGACTTGTACATTGCATGTTTTGATGTATAAAAAAGACTCAACAGTTGTAATCTTTAAAATTTACAAAACATTGCATAGTTTATGGATAAAAAAAAAATACTCAGCCTTGTTCATTGCATTTTGCTACAGTATGTACGTAGCAAGTATACAGACTTGTAGAGTGCAGTTTTTAATTTTAAACGTTATTTTTGAATATTTATTTATAATCTTAAATGAAAAAAAAAACTGACCTGGTAAACAAATCATGATTCATCATTCCCCAGCCTCACCTTTGATATGTTAGAAGATAATCTTGATTCATTATCATAAACATGTGTTATTTCAGAATTGTACATATGTTAGGTTTATTATGTTAAAGTCCTAAGTCTAGAATACAATATATTTGAACTGGTTTGTCACATATTTAGCGAAGGGTCATGTCAGTTTATGATTAGGGTCACGTCGGTTCAAGTATGCACCGATTGGTTATGTATATAAGGTCGAACCATATTGTATTTTTAGTGTGTGAAAGATTAAGTTTCTTAAACTTCCTTTCAATAACTTCCCTCCATTTATTTCCCTCTCAAAACCAATCGCATATAACAAAACCAAATCAGATTTCATTCCAGATTTCAACATGGTATCAGAGCCAACGATCAAGAGAACCTGTGGATTGTTCGATGTAGAGAAAGACGAAGCAGTGAAGATAGGGACAGATGGCGGTTATGGTTGTGGACCGTTAATCCCTAGTCTAATATATGATCATGAGAATCATAGATGGAAGGCCAAGAAGGCGAACCCCGAGAGTATAGGAGACTCTCTTAATATGCAATTATCTTCGTTCAACATCGGATCAAGTAGTAGTGTGTCCGTGAGGGATACCGAAGCAAAGAAAAAGAAAGCACAAATGGAGTTCAATCGGCAAATCAAGAATGATAAAGAAGTGTCCGAATATCCGTCTACCATGTGTTGTAGTAAGTGCAAAGAACCCTTTCATTATAGGCGTAATTGTCCTAAGAAAATTGGTAAAACCGAGTTTACGGTTAAGGGTAGTGATGAAAAGGGTTGGAATGATTTGTGGTTTGTTAGTTTGACTCGCCAAGAACACGGTTGTGGCAACAAGAGTTTGTTTATTGTATTGAACAATTCATTTGGTATAGATGGTTGCCCAAAAGTTTATAGAAAAGAGTATTTCCGTGGTAAAGGCACGATAGCGATTACTAGTTGTGGACGAGTGCACAAGATTCAAAACGTATTTTATGTGCCCACACTTAGAAAGAATATATTGAGTGTTGAAAAATTAACACAAGAAGGTTTTGAGTTAGAGTTTGAAGGCGATGTATGTTACATCAAGAAGCCTATTATCCAAAAGGTTAGAAGGGTTATACTTTGTCGCATTTGTGAATCGGATGACCATTTCACATTTAAGAGCCCCGCATATGATCAAGTCAATAAGAAAGGAAAAGAAGAAAGCCGTAGCATGGGATCGAGTCACGGCCGAACCAAAACAAGAAATTACGAAGGGTTCAAGGACAAAGGAAAGCGGGTTAGATTTGAAGGCGACAAGATGGAGGGTATAACCAATGAAGACAAAGAAAGAGCGTCCATTTTCAAGCATTTTGATGACTATTCCATCAACAAAGATCAATATGAAGGTGTTATGGAAACAGGTCCGGTAATGTATCCAACCGAAAGATCCCAATTGCAAGATTGTATTGTTTTTATGGATATGATTCACATCACTAGCACGGTTGAAAGATACAAGAGATGGTTCGAATTAGAGTTTGAAAGAACCATAGATTGGTTTATGAAAGAGTTCTTACAAATAAGAATCAAAGCACCAATCCCACCAAGATACGAAACGGGTTATCCAATAAGTTTGTTGGATCTTTACAAAACGGTACAAGTATTTGGTGGTTATGAAAAGGTAACAAGAGATGAAAATTGGACGGTAGTGGCCATGTCAATGGGATATGGAAGAGGTTTGCCAAGCCTAGTGTCAAAGATTGATATTACAAGAAATTTGAGGCAAACATATGTTCGTTATTTGGAGATGCTAGAGTGGTATCATCTCAAGTACAAGGGAAGAGAGTTGGTAGTGGAAATCAACGAAGAAGCATTGGAAGATTACAAGAAGAAGGAAGCCGAATGGGAAGACTCAGCCTTGCCCCCGAAGAAGCGCTCAAGATCCTCATCAAGTGAAGACTAAAGCCAAGTGCAAGAATCAAGATTAGGGGGAGAATGTTAGAAGATAATCTTGATTCATTATCATAAACATGTGTTATTTCAGAATTGTACATATGTTAGGTTTATTATGTTAAAGTCCTAAGTCTAGAAAACAATATATGTGAACCGGTTTGTCACATATTTAGCGAAGGGTCATGTCAGTTTATGATTAGGGTCACGTCGGTTCAAGTATGCACAGATTGGTTATGTATATAAGGTCGAACCATATTATATTTTTAGTGTGTGAAAGATTAAGTTTCTTAAACTTCCTTTCAATAACTTCCCTCTATTTATTTCCCTCTCAAAACCAATCGCATATAACAAAACCAAATCAGATTTCATTCCAGATTTCAACATGATATGCTTCATGAACCTCATTACATGAATTAAAACATTTGCTGATAACTGCTATGTGAAATAGCAACAAGAATCAATGATTTCAAGAAACAAAAAAAAGAATTGTAAAAGTATGTACAATGTTGGACTTATGTTGAGTGTCAAAGAAGGTATCTATGAATTGAGATGCAAAATGGACAATTCACAAGGGGCATCACGATCAGCAGCCAACGCCACTGGAATTGGCCCAACGGAAAGTCGCCAATAGCCCAGTCCTAATACGTATGACTTCCATTCACCTCTCTAGGTAGCAAAACATGAAAATCAACAAAGCGTCACCAATCAATGTGTCTGTAGTAACCGAATACAATATGTTTTTTAGACAGGAAAATTTAAGTTAACCGAAAAAGTTACCAGTTCTACTATACTATATGGGTCGCCAAGTTAGGTTGGGTAACGGGTCAGAACGTAACATAACTATTAAACTTATACACGCATAAAGTTTTACTTCAAATGAAACCATTTGAAGGACATTAACAAAAACATAACCTGGTAAACCTTTCCTGAAGCGAATCAGTGAGTCCAATATCACGTCTTTCTTGGTGTTCGTAGAAGTAATTATAATATTATTACAAACCTTTTTTTTTTCAATGACGCTTCCTGGATTCACCTACATGAAAGTATAATCTAATGTTAGGGCAAATGGTTTAAAACGAAGCTTAGCAACCATACATCTTCATGGTCTTTGGGTTTAAGGATGTTTTCAACACAATAGTGCTTTAATCGAATGTAGAAAACTTAGATCTAAAAGCTAGACTAACCAAACATAAATGGAAAAACAACT
This sequence comes from Ambrosia trifida, assembly GCA_028751855.1. Taxonomy (NCBI): domain Eukaryota; kingdom Viridiplantae; phylum Streptophyta; class Magnoliopsida; order Asterales; family Asteraceae; genus Ambrosia; species Ambrosia trifida. Next base: position 104,253,193 of record CM054122.1, on the reverse strand, counting down.
TTGACCATCAAAAACCCCTAAAAAACTGACGAGAAGCCAGGTTTCAGCCACTGAGTAAAGATGTTGCTGAACCAAATTTGTACCATACGGCTCCCCATTGCAGCAAAGCAAAGTCAGTAACTATGGATCTACATCATAGTCGACTTGTTAGTCTTCGTTAGGGTTTTGAATGGCGAAATAGTGTTCAAAATCAAAATAAAGTGTCACTTACCCTTGGAGAAGGCCGGAATCATCGTCGATCTAGTGAAATATTCATCGATCTGGTGAAATCCTAGTCAAATTGCCTTGATGTTCTTGAATATAGAGAGAGAGAGAGATAGAGAAAAAAGGGGTACTACAACTAGCTTTCAGGACTTGTAAAGTGGTAAATGACCATTTCTGCCATTCCTATATGCTTATTAATATAGTATATATATATATATATATATAAATCGGGTAGGGTTCCTGTACAAAGGGTGTTTTTTATGAGAAGGATAAGAAGTGTTTTGGATCATTAGATCTATAGATGGATGGTTGAGATTAAATGGATGGCAAATCTGTAATTAGTGTCATAATTAAATTAATTAATTATATGATTCAAGGGTATAAGAGTAAAATGACTAATTATTTTAAAATTCTTCCCATTATTTCTCATTTTTTTCATATAAATTCCTTTTATATCTTCATCTCTCTCTCTCACACACACAAACACAGCCACACGATGTTGTTTTCTCTGCATCTTTCTCTCTCACTCAAATTAATCTTTGCAGGATAAGGTTTCAAAGAAGATATATTTATATTTTTGAATCATCATAAAGCTACTGTTGATCAAGAAAATCTAGATTTTTTTAAAGGTTATTACTTGTGGTAATGGAGCATTGGGGTCGTCATTCCAAAGGGTTCCCAGATGTGTTTACAAATCCACAAAGTTTGTATGAATATTGCCGCACACCAACGTTTCACATGGGGTCTTCGTTTCGTGGTGTTTTATATTCATATTTATGTGTTTTATCTTCATATGGTCATATACGGTTTGTATTACAGTGTGGTGTTTTATATTCTTATTTATGTGTTTTATCTTCATATGGTCATATAAGTTGGTTTATTTTTGTACACATTAAAAATTTGTAATTGGTAAAACACCATGTAAAGATTAACACCATTTACAAAGAATATAATAAAACACCAAACGTTGTATAAAAAATAACTAAAAATCTACCTTAAATATAAAACACCACACGTTGATTGTTAAACACTATACGTGTTTGTATGATTGTGTTATACCAACAAATTGGAGGTAAAGGTAAAAGACACATAGGAGATGTAATACAAACAAGTGAAGTACATGCTAATGGCCACTTCTTCTCTTCAAGGAAATGATAATGGGCCGGAAAAAGAAGTTTATAATTATAAATTACATTTTGATGCAGAGAAGATATGCATAGGTAATCTAAATCCCTTAGACATTTTCGTGCTTCATTGATAGAATTTGTGAAAGAATTAGTGAATCTCTCTCTCTTACCATAATTATGATTTTAATTTTTATTTAATAATATATATATATATATATATATATATATATATATATATTTATTGTATTTATATAGTTATTTACAAATCCATCATTAATTTAAGTTTTATAGTGGAATTCTTTTTATTTACGTATACATAACTCGACCCTCGGCATCATTGCTTAATTGATATTAAATTGGTTGATCTAAATCTAGATTGTTTATGTTTTTAAGCTTATCATTTTAATAGTTCAAGATTTTCATGAAATAAAGTTGAATATCTTGGGTTATTTAATTTGTATCAACCAACATCAACCTTGTCGTTAGCAATTCGAACTAGTGAGATACCCGTCTATTGGGACGGGTTTTCGAACGGGGATTAGAAAGCGTGAAAGTTTACTAATTCATGTATATGATAACTCAAATTTAGTTATATAGCTGGCGCATACATGATTCATTACTAATGTTGATATAGTCTTGAGGAAAAGATGAATACATTAGATTAATTAAAGAAAGATAAACAATAAAGAGCAACACATAATTTTATAAGTAGTACATTTCACTGCAAATAAAATGCACGCCTAACATAACGAAATAACTTAACAAACAGTAACATGAACAAAGTTAAAGAAAACAATTGACAGAACTACATATTGGGTGACACAAAGAGTTTCTATGAATAACGTTGTTGGCGAACGGGGATACCGTAAGAAAGCATAGTAACAATCTTCCCCATTCAAAGTTATGCCTAATTCATTAGCACCTCTATCATCCACAATAAGAAACTTTCCGGTACTAATAACATATGTAATGGTGCGCAATAAAAAAAACAGACAGGATAGGAGGGAAAACCCACACTTTTGATAGGTGTCAATCGAAATGAGGCATAAACTAAAATCAAACAAATCCTAATCCAACAAAGCATGCATTAAAATCATATAAAATCATGTACCAAGTAAGTTGTTTAGTACTGTATTTAACCAGTGATCTATATTGTGATTAGATATATTTTTGCAGGCCAAATCCACAAATATCTAGCCTAACCTATCAGAACATCATAAATAGGGGCGACAATTATTGACACGACCCAAAAACCGACTCGAACCCGACACAAAAAAAAACAGATTTGGGTCAGGTAACACAACCCGTTTAAAAAAACGGGTCGACCCGTATTACAAATGGGTCAGTTTCGGGTTGACGCGTATATAAAATGGGTTGACCTATTAACCTGTTTAAGTATTTAGAAAAAAAAAATCTATTATATTTTTGTTTTTCTTTTTTCATTTCTATTTACATGGTTAGTTATAATTGTGTTATTTTTGACACACTACATTAATTTATTTGTCACAGTTATATGCTCGTCATTAAACATTTTATTGATAACCCACTTACAACCCAATTAACAACCCGCTTATAACACATGAACACCATGATTTCGTTTCAGTCTATAACAAACACCCTGTCGAGTTTCACTTATTAATCCCAAACACCACCTAATTGCTATAACCTTTGTTTTAATGTCTCTAGAAGCCCTGCTTTCAGGTGTCATGTAATTCTTCATAATATACCTAACATATTATAAACTCAATATGCATCAGAAGCTGAATTTAGAAGATGCTGAAAGAAACAGGAATATTGATGAATTGTCCATATTTTAACACTAAAGATAATTTTTGAGTCCGTCACTGTTTATATTTTAACACTAAAGATAAATACCGGCAAATCTTTATGAAGAATCCATGAACCATGCAACCTCATATGTTAATGAAATCCTTTGAATGAACCAACAAATTTGACGTCAAATTGAGAATTTGGTTAGAATTTAAAATGCATATCTCGGTTTTAAACACTCTAGCGTACAAGGAACAATAATTTCTTTAAGCTATTGAGATCAACAATTTTGTTTTATTTTCATTAATAGTGCTTAGAAATTGAAGGCTATACCAATTAGGGGTGTTCATTTTTATCCGAAACATGACCCGAAGTCACACAAACCCGAATTAGAGAATATCTGAAAAACTCAAATCCGACCAACCTAAACCTCCAACTGTTTGGTTATTGGCTCATTTTTTTCCTAAACAAAAACTCGACCCAAAAAACCCGAAAATTTAATATCCTTCTTTTTAAACATCATTTAAGTTAGAGTCTTTGGTATCTGAAACATTAAGTTTTAGGACTTTTGAGCATTATTATATTATATTGTCAAATAATGTTTGTTTTTTTAAGTAACATGATGAACTGTGATGGTAATTTGCGAAAGAAAAAAAACATTTTTATATATTATATTTAAACCCGAAAACTAAACAACCTGACCCGAAGTAACCTGAAACCGAATAACTGCAACCCGATCAACACAAACTTTAAATGGTTCAGTAACCGGGTCACTTTTTCTCAACCAAAGACCTGAAAACCCTAACCCAAAAAATAACCCGAAGATTACCGCTAATACCAATTACCTGATCCTATCCAATATCAATATGTACTTCCATCGTGGAACAATTATCAACATTCCTTGTCAACTAAATTTCATTTTTAGACATGTAAGCTTTATAAATAATTTCAGTTCAAGAACAATAAGAGATAGAACATGTAAGTGTAAAAAAAAACAAAGAAAACAAAATTCACAAGGTTGTTAGATTGTGTTTCTTATCAGAATATGAGTTGAACAATAGCTCAAATTGTCAGCAGTAGGTTTCTTTGCATAGACATAAAGATAGGGTGATAACTGATAAGACTTTCTATAGTGGTCTTGCCTCATAGCGCCCCCTCCTTAAATATTATTGGCTGCAAGAATTGGCACACCAACCAAAGAATTTGGGGCGTTATCATCGTAGCTCTAAATACACATTTTGGGATTTTTTGGGATTTTTAGCGCCCCCGTAGTGGTGTTTGGGGCGCTATGGGTGGATTAATGCTCCAATTGGCGCCCCACTACACATGGTCTAAGCATTTTGTACAAAGGAATTGCTTATACACAAAACTTATTATGTATGTCAAACCAATCCCATGTAAATCATATTAATATTTATATTGTTTCTAAAGTTGAACATATAGCCACATATATTTCTAGGCTTAAAAGCACATACAATCAATAACATGATGATCACAACTCAACTCAACACAACAGGCATCTATGATGGCAACTTCTGATCCAAGAATAACCCTTCTCTCAACTGCACAAATAAGAAACCATCAATCTGGGAGTTAGTAACATTATTTTCCAATATTTTCCAATAAATGGTTTTACAATGAGCTTATTATTTTCTTACCAGACCTTTGAATAAGAGAGTTTCCAATTCACACAAGTTACTCTTAATATTTTTTTACTAATAAAACTTAGCTGAGCCTGAAATCAAAATAAGAAATATATTACAAGATACATGTTAGCCACATTAAAGAAGATAATGACACATTATGAATGAAGTTTGATGTAATGAGTAGTACTGGAATGAATAATTCATGGAAAAACAAAATCACAACAAATTAGTATATCTTACCTTAGCTTTTTCCCATCTTTGTCACCTTGATATACAATCGACAAGTTGTCTGCATCTGACAAACAAAACAATCAAATTAACATTACTGAACAAAAACAATTTAGTGAATAAATAACTGGGGTGATTTGTATCTTTCCCAATATTCGTAAAGCTGATACTTTGGTTGATCAACATTTCCGGGTGTCGAGACAAGAGTATTCTTCTAATTTTCAACATTGTACGTTACATCCACGGTTTTTTACGAGTCAGCAGGTGGCGAAACGGGATTCTGATTATCAGCATTGTGTCGTCTGTTTTTTATGAATTGGCGGGTGTCCAGACAGAATTATTCTTCTGATTATCAGCATGGCAAATCACTTCTGCCTTTTTTGTTGTTTGATTCAATCACCTATCCAATACTACATCAAAACGCTTCAAAAAATGCAGTTCATAATTTAAACAGTAGCCTAATACCGAATTGACCCGGCAAACTAAGCATAATTAAGGTATACAACATGTTCGAATTAAACTGATTGAATCATTTTCACCGTAAGATCCCGCCATAGCCGGTGTCAACCTTATGGGTCAACTTCCCTTTCGAATCAAATTGCCACTACAAAAATCATATAAACAGTCATTAATTAGCATAAAAGTTTCAAAATCAGAAAATATGTGAATTGTGATACCCACGTGAAAAGAGCCAGTCCAGTTCCCCAAACTTAGTTGATGAAGTGCTATCATCCACATCTATAAAATCGTGTTCTTGTGCACCAGAAAATACTACATCCATCTTTATGTTTTACCAAACCACTATCACCCACATTAATGAATTAGGAACTTTAAAAAATGTGAACATTAATAACCCAAAATATTTTGAAACCAAATAAATAGAATCAAATATGATATTAAACAGAGGAGGTTTAGCCATTGAAATAAGGTTTGACAGGGAAGTACCCACCTTCACCACCATCAACTAAACCTATTGCTTGTCCATAAGAAAAGATGAAGGTGCAAACAATAATGAACATTACCTGTTTCACCAACCCAGGAAATCACCACTCCTCACAAAATCTTTAAACAAATAAGATCAAAGCTTTATTAGAAAACATAAAATTAAGAAATGCTAACCAAACGTCAATAGAGAAACCTGGTGATCTTCATGTTGAGGTGTTTAATCTTCAAGTAGAGATGAAAAAGCGTAACGGATACTGATGACGGTCATGAAGTTGGGGGTGGGGTATCTGTAAGCAACTTTTAGTTCCGCACATACAAACAACAAATATTAACTTGTAATTTACACATAATTACTCAAAACATAAACTTACAAACACTGAATCCGATACAAACAACAAAAATTAATTTCCAAATTAGAATTGCACCATTAAATTCAAAAAACAGACACGAACCTCAAAATCAGGAGCTTTGGAGCCCAGGAAAACGCCTTTGGATCCGTTTCCTGCAGCATAAACTACATTTGGACAATCAAAAGTTAATATTGGTAATTGTGTTGGAGGTCGGTGGTGTTTGAAGGTGGTGCGGACTGTTGGTGACGGGTGATTGTGGTGATCGGATGAAGTTGATGGTGATCGCTGCAATCAATCTGGCTAAGAATAACATTGGATCAGAACTGGGTAAACATTGGATCAATCTGGCTAAGAAGGACAAAGGGATGGAGGGATCTGTGTATGTTTTGATGGAAAGAGACCAAGTGCTCTAATTTCATCATAGATATATGTTGGAGACAGTAGGTTATTAAGGAGGGAAACGTGGTGGACCTAGAAAAGTGGTAACCTTAAAACTGCCAAATTTGGATGATAACTACCAAATTATTGTGGCTAGGATTTACTTTAAGAAATAATTGGCAAATTTGGATGGCCAAGATTATCTCAAAAGCAGTTACAAAAGGCTAAACATGTAGTTTCTATCTTGGTGAACAATATAATAATAATTCATCTCTTATCAAATAATCACCCATATATAAAAAAAAAAAAAAAAAAAAAACCCTCCCTCACCCTATGATTTTTATCTCTTATCAAATAATCACCCCTATAAAAAAAAAAACCTCCCCCCACTCTATGTTTTTCATCCCATCACAAACACAAAATCAATTAACCCAAATCAAACCCGTCCGCTCTGTTCTTGGCATTAAGCCTTCGGAATTAAACTTGTCCATACCCACCTAATAGCTTGCTCCTGTTTTCGTCGCTTTTAATCTGGAACCGAGCCTGTTTCTTCGACTTCTATATTGTGTTCAGTCAAATCGATTCAGGTTGGTTGTTTTTTTCTTATTTCTATGATTAATCATGTGATGTTGGTTGATAGTGCTATAGTCTGAAACCCCTCGATTATTTTGATAAACCAAAGCTTGTTTAATGGTTAATCAGTAGGTGGATCAATTGGGGTTTTATGTAGGGGTGTTCAAAAAAATCCGAATCCGAAATATCCAAAAATCCGTATCCGTATTATCTGAAATTTTGGATTACCGAAAATTGGATAATCCAAAATTTCGGATTCGGATCGTATTTTTAAAATTTTTTGGATAATCGGATTATCCGAATCCGAAATATTAAAAAATATCTATATTATAGATATAATATTATTTATATTTATACTATATATTTAATCTATTCCAAGTTAACCTTAACATTGAAATAACATAATACGTCTTTCTTGAATCCAAAATATTAAAAAATATATATGTAGCATTGTCAATCGACTATTCACCAAGGAATACAACATCATCCGCATATAACAAATGTGACAAATGAAGGCCACCCGTACCAACACCCAAACCACAAAATAACTCCGTTTCATTAGCCCTTCTCATAACACCAGTGAGTAGTTCCATTGCCATAAGGAACAAAAACGGCGAGAGGGGGTCGCCTTGTCTAAGGCCACGCCCACACACGAACTCATGTGTAGGGGAGCCATTGATCAAGACTGAAGCCCTTGCCGATCTAACAATGGCCATCACCCACTTGCACCACCTTACCTGAAAATTCATTTGCAATAAAATAGATTCCAAAAAGTCCCAATTAAGAGAATCGTATGCCTTTTCCAGGTCCACCTTAACAATCGTCCCTCATTTCCTGTTCTTTTTTAACCATCCAACTACCTCAATTAGCATAAGGGGCCCATCCGTGATATTTCTACCACTAAGGAAGGCGGATTGATCGGGTGAGACGAGCTTCCCAATAACCGGTTTCAGTCTAGCCACTAAGACCTTGGATAACACTTTATTAACACACCCCACAAGGCTTATTGGCCTGTAATCCTAGAAGCCGACAGGATCACTCTTCTTAGGTATCAACGCCACAAACGAGGATGCACACCCTTGCCCCAAGCTACACCCATTATAGAATTCTTCAAAGAGCCGTACAAAATCATCCTGAAAACCTGACCAACACCTTTTAAGAAATTTGAAGTTGAAACCATCGGGGCCCGAGGCCTTATCACCGTCACAATCCCATACTGCATCCTTAATTTCTTGAACCGAAAACGGCCTGCAAAGGAAGTCACGGTCCTCGTCTAATACTTTATTAATATACTGGCATACAATCCTCGGCCTATCTTGCAACGGTTCCGGAAACTTGTCTTCAAAAAATACAAACGCGTTATCTTTTATAACCGTTGGATTTTATACCCACTCGCCATCCACCAAGAGACCATGGATCCGTTTATTAGCTACATTCGCACCAATGATTCCATGAAAAAATTTAGAATTCTCGTCACCCTCAATGGCCCAACTAACTCTCGCTTTTTGCTTCAAATCCATAAGCCTCTGCCGGTCAAACTCGAGAACAAAGGCCCTAGAGCTAGATCTCAAATTCAACTCAAGCGATGATAAGTCTCTCGCATCAGCCACCAAATCTAGCCTTTCTGCTTCTTTTTTAAACCAAGTGTGCTCATTTTCCTTTTTCCTTTTTTCCTCACCCACCCACTCAATAATTCTCTTTTTAAGAAATTTTAGTTTAGTGATAATTGCCATGTCGGGCGGACCCGAAAACAGGAAATTACCACATAAACCAGACACATAATCAATGAACCCTGGCAGTTCCAACCAAGAATTATAAAACCTAAAGGGAATATGGCCGAAGTCAGACGGAACAACCGAAAGAACCACCGGGCTATGATCCGAAATAAATCTAGACAGAGACGTTACCGACGCGCCACTCCATTTCGCCGTGAAGTCACTACACACCAAGTATCTATCCAATTTACTCAATTTCTCCCCATTATCCGACATATACGTGAATTTGAGACCCCCCCATATTATATTCCAGTAGCTCCGCTCTCCTAATGAATTCGTTAAAATAGGCCGCATTCAATGCTACAAATTCCGTATTCCTCCGTTCCACCTGATCCATCACATCGTTGAAATCCCCCAACAACACCCACAAACTCGGCCGAGAGAACCTCTCAGTTAATAGCTCATCCCAAAGTCTACGCCTCATGATTGGATCATTTGGCGCGTAAATATTGCCCACATTTAAAACATCCCCCGTAGAAACCAGAACACCCGTTGTAACCAAATAAGACTTGTTTTTCACAACTGACGTTACTCGATAAACAGACGGATCCCATATACTTATTATGCCCCCAGATCTACCATCCGCAAAAACCTGTTCCGCACTAAAAACCGATCTACCCCATAAACAGTTTAATTGAAAGAACGCATCCTCACCCTGCTTAGACTCTTGTATACCAACGAAACTCGAACCATGGCTTGTTTTCAGACCCTTCACCCATGTAGTTTTCCTATCATCCCTTACCCCCCTCAAATTAATTGTTAAGAAATTCATTGAAAACCTATATTAACACCTTCCCTAATAATTACATCCTTAACCTTACCTTCAAAACCTTCGAGTGCAACTCCAATGATGGAACCAGCCTTTGTAGTGAGCTTAATTTCCTTCCGAATCCCATCCTCCGTACCAGAATCCATGCTGTCAACACCTGTTGTAAATAATTGATGTGCCTCCAATCCATGATCTGGTAGACTGTTACTAATATTACGGAGGGGATCATTATTATAATTATCGGAAATATTATCATTATTATTATTATTATTTATGTTAGTATTATTATTATTATTATTATTATTATTATTATTATTATTATTATTATCATTATGTAACCCAACCCCATCCTCCATAACAGAATCCATCACCAAAGGAGAATGCCTAGTCAATGAATCATTAACAAGAGTGTCCCCACCAGACGCATCGTTATTCTCACGTGTGGGACTCGCCATAACAGTGTCCTGGACTTCATTAATACGGTCCATTAATGAAGGCCCAGTATGAGTTGCCCCAACAACCTTTTCAGCTGGGCTATCCTCTTCCACATTTGGGCTTCTAGTATGTCTTGGTCTTTTCCTAGATTTCTGCTTTGGGCCCAATGTCTCCCCCTGTCCCACTGAGAAGCATTCCACAGAGTTATTCAGGTCAAACAAACCTTGCGAACCCCTAGGTCCCACCCTGTGTAAGACACCATCATTAACCACAGTACACCTATCCCCATGTGACTTTTGATTTACCCCATGACTCTTGGCCTTCCCATGCCCATGCAAACCTTTGGCCTACCTTGAACCCTCCGAACAACCATCGTCAGGAACCGGCGAATTTCTTACCGGACTATTCACCGGAACATGCGTCTCCCTCAGCTCATACGGATCCCTCAGAACCTAGTACCGAACCAACCTCCCGAGACGTCAGACTATCAACGGCATCTAAGAGTAATCGATCCTCCATCTCCGTGACCCAAACCTTGAATGTGTTACCATTCCAAACCACCAATATTACTTCATCAATACGTTTATCCAAGCTTACTTTCACCCACACCTTCCCCACCATGTTGTTCATAGATAACCACGAAAAGTCAGATTCCTTAACAACCGGCCCATAAAGAATTGTACTAATTATAATTATACGACATTTATAATTCTTAAGATACCTATTATCATTATTAATTTATTTTAAATAGTATTTTACTTAATAATAAGTTTAAGGTGAATAACCCACCACAAAGCACAGACTTATAAAAACTTTATAATTCTCTTTATGTGTATGTATGCGAATTGGATATTGCACTAAGGGTATGTTTGGCAAAACTAGCTGGAGGCTGGTAGCTGAAAGCTGGTAGCTGGAAGCTTTTTAAATATATTTTGGTGTTTGGCAGAGTAATGGAGCTTTTAATAAAATGTATAAAATGACCAAAATGGGCATAATTAAAAGCTTGTAAGGAAGGTTTTTATTTTGTTTTTAAAATAGAATGGGTATTTATGTCATTTACTAATTAAAAGCTTGTAGCTAGTAGAGCTTTTTCTTAAAAGCTAGTAGTAGTAGCTTTTCATTGTAGAGCTTTTTCTCCTAACCTAAAAGCTTCCAGCTCTTCAACCAAACAAGACTTTTTATTGAGTAGGAGCTTTTTCTTAAAACCTTGTAGCTTGAAGCTTCTAAAAGCTCTTAAAAGCTCATTGCCAAACATATTGTTATTATTATACCAATTAGCTTTACCTTGCTTTATAAAAGGAAATAATTTACACTTAAGTTATGTTATGCCATGAAAATAACAAAAGCCAAGGCTACCGTCGCAACACGAGGGTTGGAGCCTACTTGTTTTAAAACAAAACGCACCTTTTACTTTTGCATATTTTAAAACAAAACGCACTAATATTTTAAAACATATATATGTTTTATATAAACGCACATGTAAACTTATTAAACACACTTATAGAAAGTATGAAAACCACATATTATTTTATATAGACGCACGTTGAACAACCTTGATTAACTAAAAACGCACTTTATATATGTTCTTCTTCATCATATTACTGATAATGAAAACTCCTTCTCTATTTCATTCTCTCTCTACAATACCTCCATGATCTTTGATTTTGATTAACAACATATAATCAAAATGTAAAACTAAGTCAATCATAAGACCATCCCTTGTAATCAATCGTCAACAAAAGATTGTTAACTGAATGAAAAAACAGAGCATCGAAAAAATCAACAAGTATTGTTAATTGAATCGATCGTGAATCGAATATAGTTAATCGATCGTGAATTGAATCTGAGTTATTGTCGAATCTAATTAATCGATTTTAAACTGAGATTGGATCTGAGATTAAAGAAAGAATGAAAAGACTAAATTACCCTTTTAATAAACCAGAATTATGTTTAATAAACTTAAATATAGTTTACAGGTGTCATCTCCTAGTGTCTTCCTACCCTTCCTAGATTAAGATAATTTGTACCGTATATTTTCTCGTATAATATGATATGTATTAGATTTCTTAAAAGATTTGTTTTCAATTCATTCTTATTATACTAAATGATAATCCATTATTCAATATCACTAAGGTATATAATGATAGAATAAAGCCTATCTTCTTCATAGTTTCACAAAAACTTAATATAGGTTCATAAAACTATTTTCCAGCAAACAACCCTTCACTTTGGAGGGCTATAAACCCGTCCAAATAGGCTTAAATGGGCCTGGTGTTCTTTGATAAAATTAGTTCTTCGAGTTACGGTGTTTAAATTTGGATAATCCGAATTTCGGATAATCCGAAATTTCGAATAGTCAATATTGGGATCTGAATCCGAATGAATCCGAAAATTCGGATTCGGATTCAGATCATCCAACGGATAATCCGAAACTTAAAATAAATAAATGAATAAATAAAAACTAAAAAATAAAAAAAAAACGTTCTCCTTTATGTCTAAAATGTGAACATGTTAAAAAAAATCAAAAATCGAAGTTAGATAAACAAAACTAGAACAAAAAAAATGTAAAAGAAACTTACCGTTTGGTGGACGAGGGCTATGGAGGTCGGAAACGAGGTGGACGGGGGCTGTTATAGATAAGAGAAGACGGAGCAGCTGCTATGGATTGGAGGAGTATGGACTTATGGTTAGGAGGATTAGGGATTTAGGAATGTGTTATGTAGTGTATATAATATTATATATTTATATATATTTTTTTAATATTCGGATAATCCGATTATCCGAAAATTTTCAAAATTAGGATCCGAATCTAAATCTTAAATTTCAGATTATCGGATTTTTCGAATTCGAATTCGGAATTTTTTAATACCCCTACTTCGAATTACCTTTTGTATTGTATAACTCCAAGTATCCGACCTCCGAACATGCTTTACAAAATCAGTGGGCAAAGTTGACGAAAATCAACTTTTGGAAACTCTCTTAATTTATCAAATTGATTTCTTTTTTTTCACCATTATTATTTTTATCTCGAGGTGTATTTTAATTCCAATACCTTTTGCTTTATAGTTGGAACTAGTTTTTATCCCGGGAGCGTCACGGGTTGAAATATCTAATATAACATAATAAAATATATTATTATTATTATTATTTTAAACAAATCTCTGCCATAAGTTATCATATTCAAATATAAAAAAAAACGAATCTCTGCGTCGGGGTATAAATCTAGTGCCATTACAAATGAATTCGTAAGTTTGTAATCGATCATTCTAAAAAGAACTAACATGAAATAAGAAAAAAAAGTTAATTATTGAAATATCGAACGCATTAGTCTAAGGGTTATGTGATGCGTAAAAAATTCATGGATATATGATCGGGTATGTAGTTCGGGTATTTGGGTATGTTGTTTCGGGTAATCGGGTCAGGTATCACCTAATCCCAGACCCGACCCAAACCCACAATTTTTCTTTAAACTAATCCCAAACCCGACACAATACCTATCGGGTTACAAAAAATAATCATTTTTTTCTCCGATTTTTATATAGCACTATGGTACTCGTTGGAAAGATAATAAAACGCTCGTTAATTTGGTGTAATTTTTTTCTTTAAAAAATCTCGTATATAAAAGATATTAACGTTTAAAAGTTATGAGAGGAAACACGAGAGATAAAATAATAAAGGTTTAATATTTAGATTTAGTAGATTAGATATTTAATAGATTAGGTTAAAGATTATAATAGATTTGGTTAAATCATATTTATTTCTTTTTTTTAATTGGTTTAGAGTTGCCACATCACATCCTATGTGACATCTCTAAAAAAATAGATTGCATAAGAGTATGACATGTAGGATTAATCCCTTTGCAATATATATATATAGATTTTGTTTAAACTTTGTTAACTACAAAATTTATGGTTTATTAAATTTTTCTAAACAAATCTCATCATACATTTTTAACGTCTTGGTTTAAACATCTAAATTTGATTTCTTGAAAAATTATTCTATAAATTGAACGCTTAAACTTAATCCCCAAACTAGGAAAAACCCTAATCACATGATCTAGAAACCATAGACTTTTGAGGCATATTTTAGTTCTTAGACTTTAATTCTATTATCTAGGATGATTCCCCAGGAATCATATTGCTTGCTATCGCACACATTGGAATACTTTGATTGCTTGCTAAGGTGAGTTTACACATCCCTACTTTTTATTATTTTATATATTTTTTTTGGGTGAAACATGTTTGAAACTTATGCAATTACATTTTTCGCATTATACTATAAACTTATATACTTGCGAACTGATATTAAAAAATTATCAGATTCTATGGAACAGAAAACCAGTAGACTGAGAAGCTCAAGAAGACCATAACTGAATAACTCAACAACATCTTCAAGCTAATCCATGAACAAACAGAACAACGATTACAGAGCAACAACAATCAAAAGCTACTTGAAAGCATCAACATCATAAATGGGAATCTGAAAAAGTTTGAAGCAGTTAATGAGAAGATCAGAGATCAAATTAAGGAGCAGGTAGATCTACACAAGAGATTGGCAAGGGACTAGAAAAGGTAAAAGTGAAAGGGGATGCAACCATTGAGCAAACAAAGCAAACACTCAAAATGGTGCAAGAGGCTGTAGAGAAACTCAATGAAACATCGAAGAAGTCCTCCCCTACTACTGACCAACAACGGAAGAAGAATGATGCATCATAACTCTCGCCTGATGAAAGTACAGAAAATCTTGAGGTTGAAAAGGTTGAAGAGACAATACAAATTCTAGAAACTGAAGACTCTCCTCAACCAAACCCAGAAAACCATATGGTGTTAGACAAGTCTTATGAACTGGATTATTGTCACAACCTCAAATTCCACGTGCGGGGTTTTACCGCAAGGCGGGTGACAAACCAGGATCTAAGTCAACGGTCACAATAAACGACACTATATGAATACCAAAACGTGATATGACACACCTTTTATGAATACGAAAACGTAAGTTGACACACCTTTTATGAATACGAAAACGTAAGTTAACACACCTTTTATGAATACGAAAGCATAAGTTGACACACGTTTAATGAATACAAGTACCCATCATGTTTTCTCCCCCGAAAGCAAAACCAGTAAAAGTGGGGCCGTGAACTCACCTTAGAGTGCGCCTTCAGATACTTAGAATTCCAACACGTGTGTGATGACCCAACTTAGTGACGACCTATCAATGAGTTTACATAAGTGTGATGACTACTAACCCGCAGGCTAATCAGTCCCCAAGTTGTCCAGACCATGACGTTGTATGTTGAAGACATGTTTAAACGTTAAACCGACCAAACCATACAATACCCGGCATCCCATTGGTGACCCGACATCCCACGTGTTAGCCACATACAAGATATCATGCAACTTATGCAATTAAACACTTAGCATGCGCAAACATTCACCCTATCTAGCATAACGCCCAATTAACACATAAACAAGTCCGAACACGTGTTACCAAGTCATTGGACATGTCACGGGGTTCCTAACATGTTCCTAGGTGTCAATCCGTGTTTCGGGATGTTAAAATATACATATGGCAGCATTACACGCGATTAGGAATCAAACATGTGATTAGGAAAAGTCAACTGGTGATTAGTAGAGTCAAACTAGTGAGTAGGGCTGTAATCACTAGTAATAATGGCGATTGGGCTCCCAATCGCCTATATTATAGGCGATTAGGGGCCAATCGCCCATATTATAGGTGATTAGGAACTCCTAATTGCTAGTACTGTTCTGTTCCGCCTTTTTGCGCGTTTAACCCTCCAAATCAGATCCGAAACATGTGTAAACACCCGATATCCAACCCAAAACATTAACCCAACTATTTCAAGCAAAAACCCCTAATTTATCATCACCCTAACCGTCCCGAATGCATGTGATTTCCCAAAATAGCATAACTAGCATGTAAGCATCACATCAACATGCAAAACTTACCCTAAATAACAAATATCCAGATTTCATCACATAACGACGTTGTCCGACATAATCCTACTATTCTAGCATCATCGTAGAGTAAACCCTAACCTTAAACAATCATCAAAACACAACATATCATCATTAATCCTTCGTAATCATTCAATCGGGTCAAAACGCCTAATATCAATATTACACATTTATAAACCTTCAAACTCCTAGATTATCATCATATTAACTCATTTAGGCCAGAAACACAATAATAACACAATAATAAAAATCCTATCTTGCATGAATACATCACATATAACAAGTATAGAGGTTTGGGTTTGTTTTGAAACTGATTTTAATGAGTTTTCAAAGACACAAATGTTTATAAATCAGGTCTGGACCATTAGGGATCAAAACAATATCATTATAAAGGTTTGGGATGAAGAACACACCTTGAAATGGTGAGATTATAAGGTGTAAGGCTTGGAAATATGATTTCTTGCTCAAAAACGTGTTGCAGAGGTTGGAGAAGGTGTGGTGTGGCTTTAGGGTGTATTAGGGTTTCACAAATGATGTTTTGAAACATAAGGGTGGTATTTATAGGCGTTTTTAGTTGTCACATGCAGTTCAGGCGAGTACGGGCTGTTACTGGCGATTAGGGATTCTAATCGCGTGAACAGTACACGTGATTAGGACGCTATAAGACATGTTGCTACACGTGATTAGGATGCTAAAAGACATGTTGCTACACGTGATTAGGATCCTAATTGCCTATACTATTGGTGATTACGCGTAATCACCTATAATGTCATGCAATTACGCGAAATCACTATTTTAACACATACAAACACGTATTCACATACCGGCAAGTCACATAATGATTACAAACATATAATGCACGATAACTAACACGTTTGCGTCCGTTCACCAATTCCCGGGACTCGAGATTTACGTGTGTGCATTAAACCCGGCGATTCTACAATTCACCCATCCGTGTTCACATGGTTATGGACCGACTCCCAATGATCCCGTGGATCATTGTAACGACTCCCGATGATTCCCGGAACCATCATAACGACTCAACCAACCTAGTTAAGTATGTTTGAAAACGTTTTTCGCTAAGGTAGACTTATGTGTTTTATAAAATGTTAACCTAAACGTGTCGGGTGTCACATCATCCCCCTGTTGAAAGAATTTTCATCCCGAAAATTTCCTGAAGTCAAAGAGAACGAAGCGATAAAAAGAAAAATTTTCCCGGTCGTCACATCATCCCCCTGTTGAAAGGAATCTCGCTCCGAGATTCACTCTTCGACAGTGATGAGTGTCGACCTAACCCAAGTAACGTTTCCCAGAGTGCAAACGAAGGGTTAACCATGAACGAATAAAGATAACAACAGACACTCCAAGCCGGGGAACCGCCTTTCCCCGAGTTAAATGCAAAACAACGAATCCTCCTAATCCATGGCCTACTAGAGACTACTGTGATCGGTATAAATGACACACCGGTACCGTCCAAGTAGCATCTCCAAAGGACCCACATCAGACCCATGAATGCAAAATGATAACCAAGTACCCGACTGAACGTACATGATGAATACGAAACGCCAAACAATGTGAATGAGAATGAATACAAGCATAATAAGGATCAAGAAAAGAATACTCACCCGTAGCAGTATCAGGATCCTCCATGTTCTCCCTCGCACCGATGATGTAAGCACGTGCATTCCGACCCCGCCTTCATTGTTTCCGGCACCTCCATTTTCCCCAGCCCCATCCCGAATCAGCTCCGGGCAGTACAGCTTAAAGTGTCCCACCTTACCATAGTTGTAACAACCCTGCCTCTCCTGACGAACGGGAGCAAGAGCAGCAGTCTGAGCTGGTGGTGGCTTTAGAGTAACCCTGCAGTCCTTAGCATGATGTCCAACCCACTGACAGCGATGGCAGCGAAACTTATCACAGTCTCCCATATGATGAAACCCACACTGAGTACACTTAGGCAGCTTCCCAGTATACCCGCCCTGTCTCTACTTAGATGATAAACCTGTAGCCTCAAATTTCTTCGGCTGCTGCTGAGGCTGAACTGCACCTTTCCCCGCGCTCCCCCATTTTCTCTTGTTGCCATCAGAGGTCTTCACCACAACACCCTTAGGAGGCAAAACACCCTCCTAAACCTTCTGTTTGGTCAGCCTATGAGCCAACCGAATGGTATCCTGAAGTGTAGTAGCATTATTCGTGGTCACCAACCCGCGAATCTCAGGCACCAACCCACTAATGTAGAACTCAATAGCCTTATACTCGAGAGTCATAGAATCCGGGCACAAAAGTGCCAACTCATGATAACGAGAGGTATACTCCTCGACCTCAGATCCCACCATCTGATGATTCCATAGCTCATGCTCCAAACTCTTAATTTCATCCCTGGGACAATACTCCATCTTCAAACGATACACAAACTCGGTCCATGGCAACGCATGGGCCTAAAGTAAACCAATAGTCTGCACCGTCGAATTCCACCAAGTCAAGGCACGTCCCTCTAATGTCCCTGAAGCATACTTCACACGATACTCCTCAGGGCAGTTACACATGGAGAAAGCGGACTTGACCTTCTCCAACCAATGAAGTAGTCCCACAGCTCCCTCAGTGCCACTGAAGTTATGAGGCTTGCAGTCCTGGAACATCTTGTAAGTACAGTGGACTGGAGGAGGTGGAGGTGGTGGAGGATGAAAAGCATTCCCACCATGGCCCTGCTGGGCGGCCTGGTGTGCAGCAATAGCAGCTGCCACATGCTCCTGAATCAGGCTGTTCAGCTCAGCCTGGGTTATACTAATGTTGCCTCGACCCCCATTGCGT
Organism: Ambrosia trifida; assembly: GCA_028751855.1. NCBI lineage: Eukaryota > Viridiplantae > Streptophyta > Magnoliopsida > Asterales > Asteraceae > Ambrosia > Ambrosia trifida. The sequence goes on along the minus strand of CM054122.1, from coordinate 104,234,204 downwards.
CCACCGCCATTCCGACCACCAACACGACCACCACGATGTCCCCCAGCGCGACCAGACATGTTCTGCCAAAACACGAAACAAGATACTCAGCACCATTACTAGATCAAACTACTAGTGACCAAACGAATTTAGAACGGGGTTCGAGCATGATCATCTGTCCGAACTCGAAGGCCACCAAGATTTTCATGCATTTCGATTTATGATTTCGTGTGCACCCGAAATAACAAATCGCTCCACATGGTCCTCTAAGCGTGCTTCTAACTAGAACTTCCAATCACCCGACACCCACATCCTTAAAAGAAACCGTTATCGCACGAAGGTCCCCAAAGTGAACAATCACTTAAGGGTATACTATGAAAAGTACTAGTGCAGGATAGTGTGTGTGTAGGCAAGTATGTACATTAGAGCATAGTGGGGAGATATCCAAATCCCGGAAAAATCTCAAGAATGTGCCGAAGCCACTCCAATGTACACTACTGCCAAGCATAAGCGATAAGCGTCTTCATCTTCAAACCCGAAGAAGAAGATAGAATGAGTGGGGAAATAGTCCAAAGATAGATAATACGATACTGTGTGACGAGGACACCGACAACCCGAGAAGATTAGTATGTTTACTAAATGACACGACTCGCAACTATGTGTGACCGTCTAACGTGTGTGATACTCGGCTATAGACTAGACTCTACATGCAGTCCAAGTTCACTATAAACCTGGCTCTGATACCAATCTGTCACACCCTTAAATTCCACGTGCGGGGTTTTACCGCGAGGCGCGTGACAAACCAGGATCTAAGTCAATGGTCACAATAAACGACACTATATGATACGTAAAAACCACATAAGTAAACCATTAAGTTTTCATAAACAATCCATCGTTGCGGGAGCGTAAAACTTTATTACAACATGACAGCAAAAGTACGAAAGTCTGAAAATGCTAAACAAAATGCATGTGGATCCTAGACGCCGTGAGACTCCGTGCGCCTATGATATGCTGCTACCTCAACGACCTGAGACAAACATGCTAAAAACGAGCGGGGCTTGTCACGCCCAAATAGATCTATCCATATTTTTCCAGTTATGCAACCACCGCACATTCATGGTTTTCCCCGGGACTTTAACGAATCGTATAGCAACCCAAAAGAATACCCCAACACATAAAGAATTCAAGAATACCAGTATGTAATACCATATAACCAACGACTACCTTGTAAGCTTTACCAATACGAGTACTTAGCAAAACATAGGTTTTATGAATACCAAAACGTGATATGACACACCTTTTATGAATACGAAAACGTAAGTTGACACACCTTTTATGAATACGAAAACGTAAGTTAACACACCTTTTATGAATACGAAAACATAAGTTGACACACGTTTAATGAATACAAGTACGCATCATGTTTTCTCCCCCGAAAGCAAAACCAGTAAAAGTGGGGCCGTGAACTCACCTTAGAGTGCGCCTTCAGATACTTAGAATTCCAACACGTGTGTGATGACCCAACTTAGTGACGACCTATCAATGAGTTTACATAAGGGTGATGACTACTAACCCGCAGGCTAATCAGTCCCCAAGTTGTCCAGACCGTGACCGTGTATGTTGAAAACATGTTTAAACGTTAAACCGACCAAACCAGACAATACCCGGCATCCCATTGGTGACCCGACATCCCACGTGTTAGCCACATACAAGATATCATGCAACTTATGCAATTAAACACTTAGCAAGCGCAAACATTTACCCTATCTAGCATAACGCCCAATTAACACATAAACAAGTCTAAACACGTGTTACCAAGTCATTGGACATGTCACGGGGTTCCTAACATGTTCCTAGGCGTCAATCCGTGTTTCGGGATGTTAAAATATACATATGGCAGCATTACATGTGATTAGGAATCAAACATGTGATTAGGAAAAGTCAACTGGTGATTAGGAGAGTCAAACTAGTGAGTAGGGCTGTAATCACTAGTAATAATGGCGATTGGGCTCCCAATCGCCTATATTATAGGCGATTAGGAACTCCTAATCGCTAGTACTGTTCTGTTCCGCCTTTTTGCGTGTTTAACCCTCTAAATCAGATCTGAAACATGTGTAAACACCCGATATCCAACCCAAAACATTAACCCAACTATTTCAAGAAAAAACCCCTAATTTATCATCACCCTAGTCGTCCCAAATGCATGCGGTTTCCCAAAATAGCATAACTAGCATGTATGCATCACATCAACATGCAAAACTTACCCTAAATAACAAATATCCAGATTTCATCACATAACGACGTTGTCCGACATAATCCTACTGTTCTAGCATAATCCTAGAGTAAACCCTAACCTTAAACAATCATCAAAACACAACATATCATCATTAATCCTTCATAATCATTCAAACGGGTCAAAACGCCTAATATCAATATTATACATCTATGAACCTTCAAACTCCTAGGTTATCATCATATTAACTCATTTAGGTCAGAAACACAATAATAACACAAGAACAATCATGTTTAAATAATAAAAATCCTATCTTGCATGAATACATCACATATAACAAGTATAGAGGTTTGGGTTTGTTTTGCAAATGTTTATAAATCAGGTCTGGACCTTTAGGGATCAAAACAATATCATTATAATGGTTTGGGATGAAGAACACACCTTGAAATGGTGAGATTATAAGGTATAAGGCTTGGAAATGTGATTTGTTGCTCAAAAACGTGTTGCAGAGTTTGGATAAGGTGTGGGGTGGCTTTGGGGTGTATTAGGGTTTCACAAATGATGTTTTGAAACATAAAGGTGGTATTTATAGGCGTTTTTAGTCGTCACATGCTTTTCAGGCGAGTACGGGCTGTTACTGGCGATTAGGGATTCTAATCGCTAGTAACTACTAGTGATTAGCCCCTAATTGCCCCAAAGGTTCTTCTATTCACTACCTGTACTGGCGATTAGGCTCTAATCACGTGAACAGTACACGTGATTAGGATGTTATAAGACATGTTGCTACACGTGATTAGGATGCTATAAGACATGTTGCTACACGTGATTAGGATGCTATAAGACATGTTGCTACACGTGATTAGGATCCTAATTGCCTATACTATTGGTGATTACGCGTAATCACCTATAATGTCATGCAATTACGCGAAATCACTATTTTAACACATACAAACACGTATTCACATACCGGCAAGTCACATAATGATTACAAACATATAATGCACGATAACTAACACGTTTGCGTCCGTTCACCAATTCCCGGGACTCGAGATTTACGTGTGTGCGTTAAACCCGACGATTCTACAAATCACCCATCCGTGTTCACATGGTTATGGACCGACTCCCAATGATCCCGTGGATCATTGTAACGACTCCCGATGATTCCCAGAACCATCATAACGAGTGAACCGACCTAGTTAAGTATGTTTGAAAACGTTTTTCGCTAAAGTAGACTTATGTGTTTTATAAAATGTTAACCTAAACGTGTCGGGTGTCACAATTATACATAAAAGATAAGTTTCACAAATATAATGAGAGAAGCTACGAAAGTAATTATAGTAGAATAGGCCATAAAGAAGTTGAAGACTATAGTATCAAATACCATCATGGAACAATCTTTCTCACACTGGGAGATAGGTCCTCGAATCTTTAAAGAAACGGTAAAGCTAAAACCCTCTAAATATGTATTTCCAGAAACATATTGCAGAGAGATCTATAAAGGAGAACATGAACCTTTTTGAGATATGAGCCCTAGTTCCAAACTCAATATTAGAAGGATATATGGGGATCCTACTGCACTACATGCTGAACATATGGGAACACCAATCAAGAGAATCATAAGTGTTTCAGATAAGGAATTGACAGTGGTCATCTCCAGATACAAATTTAATGTGTAAGATTGAGATAGAAGGATCTCAGCCCAATCAGGATCAATGATGGAGATCTAGAGAACCTTCATCCCACAGACCTTATCATGATGATGAACAACTTCCTAGAAGACACCTCCATAAACATCAAAGTCAAAAGCTATGGATGCTATAGCCGGTGCTGCAAGGATGCAATTCCTCAAGAATGCACAGAATGACTTTGATCTTGCTTTTACCCATTAACATGTACTCAAGAAGATCAATATGACCCTACCCAATGATGATATCCTTGCTGAAGTCAAAAAGCCCAGATCAAAAATGATTGTACTAGAACCTGAACTTCGAATCTTTTACAGGGATGACCAACACAAGAAGAAGGTGTTCAAGGTGAACGAAATTAGCAAATACTCAAACCAGACTGTAAGATATTTGAAGAGCTACATCGAAGTTGTAGAAGAAAAGCTAGAAATCATGGGTACCTTGGGGTAAAAAAGAAGTAAATCATTATAAATTGATAACGCAAAGCTTGATTAGATCTGGAGATGGGTTTAGTTGGACAAAACTAGAATTAAACATAAACAAAGAGATTAAAACAAGTAAGGAAGGAGCATGCATCTTAAGCTCTTCGATCTAGTGATTCTACGCGTCTTAAGCTCCTAGAATCGGTTGATTATAGTTATGGCAGAAGTTAGGGGTGATATTTTTCGTATGGGGGCTGCTTTAGTCAATTACGTTGTGATTATGTGAAAAACTGAGTTAAAATTCGATTTATCTATATCTATATTATATTATTATTAAAGAGTAATGACCAACATAGTCATTTTCATTTCTGTACAACTTAAGAAGCAACATGCACAACATATTTAAGCAAGAAATTTAAGGGTATTATGTGCATAGTTGTGACAATTAAGACACTTTGAAGGTTATGATAGTAATTTTGCTTTTTGTTTTTAGTTAAAAACTAAATTCTCATCCCCATAATATCCTCTCACATTTCACCTTCCAAGAAATCAATGATACATTGATAAAAAGTTATGGTTTCAATTTAATTTACCGCATTTATGATTTCTGATGCCTCAAAAGGCGAAGCAGCTACTAGAAAGAATATCAAGGTAACATCGCTCTAAACGTCTGTAACTTATTTACATGGTTACATTATTCACAGCTTGAGTTAAGATTCCTTGTTCTTGCGTAGGTTGAATTGAGGAAGGAGCTTGGTATGGCTGATAGGAGGTGGGAAGGAGATGACACTTGTAATTCGCGAACGAAACAAAAAACTTGTGAAAAAATTGCTTTCATCGGTGTGGAATATCATGTTCATGTTCATATTCCTTTCGTGATCATCATTCATTATCCTCATATTTAGCGTGGGTTACTTGTTCTGTGAGTGTGACCCCTTATGTGTTATTTATCATAGCTAAAACTATTTTCTTTCATCATAAGTTAATTTTGGATTATGTTAGTTGATAAGTGATTACAATATAAAGGTTTTGATTGTAATATTACCAAGGTAATCGGTTTCCTTCTGTTTCCTTTTCATCCCAAAAAAGAAGTCAACTTTTGAATCTTGCAATTTAACTTAATTTAAGTATTGTCGTTTATGTTGATTTTTAAGTTTTTTCAATCTTCAAAATGGTCAACTGAAGTTAGACATGTTTATTAGCACCACAAACAAAATAAATCTTGCCAATTTGAAGTTGAAATATTACTTATTTGACTCATGAAAGTTAAATTTCATATCTGTCTAACGAATACTTAATTAATTAATTGTTTTTGTCTGGTAGGCTTGTCCTGGAACCATTGCAGAAGCCATGATCCAAGGACTTTCCATAATGCAAAATGATTAAATTTTGTTATCCAAAGTTGATTTTTCTTTCTGATTTTTTCCAGTGTTTCTATCTTTAGTATTTGGGAACAACAATATACAACCAATATCCTTGTGGCAATTTTCAATCCGTTTACCACAAATAAGTGGATTTTGGTTATGTTTTACCTCTAGTGGGCCAAATGGGCTAGGTTCTTTTTTCTTTCTTGGTAATTGTTGGAAAAACTAAATGAAAGTAGACAACGAACACACCGGTTTTGTGGAACAACCACAACTCTTTTAATATTTGCCTATCAACAAATCCGAACGGTTACAATAACCCTATGAATCTATGTATACTAAAACCATGACTTGCTTAAACAAAAAAATTATTAAAATAAACCAAAACTTATCCATCGACTTGTTTAAACTCTTTTAGCCAATTCATGACTTCAACCCTTTAATTCTCACAACTAGATTAACCCTTTAGTAACCATGAGAACATGTGACCAGAAGCTTATGGGACCCCTCCATTACCCTGCTAACCAATGGGTTCAGGTAAAACGCAACTTATGCCGGACATGTGGCTTTCAAGGAGGTTCTTGGCAGAAAACCAGTAGTAAGGCCTCCTCAATAGAGGGACTCAGGCCGTACCACCGCGCCACCCATTGAAGGTTATAAATGGGTTATGTTTAAAAAGGGTTAATTGATCAAACAGACTCATCAAAAATGCATTCTAATCATCTAATGTGTAACACCTCTATGGATTCAAAAGTAGATTAATATTTTAATGAATATAAGTTTTCGGATTTTTATAGATTAATTGCTCATAATATTAAAATTCAACAAAGACGCGTCATTTTGTTACTCCGTAGGAACTTAGGAATGTGCCATATGTGGTTGAAACGGGTGTGGAAAATTTTTGAACTCACCAAAAGGGATTGCACATATTGTTGGTCAATGGTTTGGTCCAAAAGCACGTGGCGTGTTGAGGCTGGTAAGACCCGATTTGATTTTCAAAATTGTGATACATCTTCATGAGTTTGTTAAAGGAATAAGTTTAAAATGCAGTATGCGACTTCAACTTAGGTGAGATCGGTTTTTTAAACCTACTCGTGTAACTAAAACAGTTTTGACCTTTGTTAGTAGCAAGTTATGTTGTTAAGGGATGTTTCCCACAACAGTCAACATATACAAACACATGTTTTACATCATATTATTCACATTATATGATCTAAGATTTAAATGACTGCTGCTGAAAATTTGTGAACCCTGTTCATGATTTATAAAATCTATAATTTTAATAATTTGTACCTGGTGGTTGTTGAAATGAGTACCCACTGCACTGCAAGTATGAAAGTGGAATTGGTGTGAGTGGTACTAAGTATATTGCTTGTTAGCAAAAAAAGAAACTATAATTGGACTTCACTTCCATGGTCAAACTAGAACCTTTTCTAGGCCTAATCCTAGGAACTTTCCAACTAATGCTGAAGCATGTGAATTCCTATTATCGAAAGAAAAAAGATCATGCCGACAGTCCCAACATATGTGTGCGAACACAACATTTCCACATATGTGTGGAGCCACTTGTGAGACTATAAATTTAACGATGAAATTTTATGGGTGAATATGAAAGACCAAATGATATGTAGAGGTGAACACGACAGTTCAGTACTACAATACATGTTTTCTACGTGTAACCATGGGTGAATATAGCCATGGACACCGGAGTCAAGGGACCTGGCATGTACGTAATATACTAATATGTAATACTAAATGTCGGCTTACTGATGTGATGCTGTAAACAATGTTGGCCCTGTAACGAGGCTATCCACTTTTACTTCTCGACAACACATGAAGATTACAAAAATGTAACTTTATTAATCAAGCTTTACTAGAAAATTTCAGTGTCATAAATTTTGCTTAGCCTATTTTAATATATTTTTTATAAACTTCTATAAAGTAGATTGGACAAGTTATCATTAGTTTTAAAATAGTTATTTATGAAGTTGAGAACACTCAATAGCATTAAATTTCCAGTTATGAAGACACTCAATATTATGTAAGTTAGCTTGAATCTTGCATCAACATTTTGTAATACTGTGATTGATACCTAAGAAGATTTGCATAAACATAAAATTTTGCATGTGCCGTAGTTAACGCTCCAAAAATAGGCATTTTCCTCATGAACCATGTTCATGTGTAAGTTTATAATTCAAGGATGAAATAGGTTTTGTACCAGGGGAGGGGATGAGGAATGGTGGTCAACCGTATACAGAAGATAACTGACATGTACACAGCTTATGACACTTGTCAATTCTTTAGTATATACTCACTTCACTTGTAAATTCTTTGGTATATACTCACTTGATTTTGTGAATTGATATATTAGTTGTCTTAGTAAATTGGTTTAAAATACGTGATACCCGTTACGTAACATACGCCAAAAAACATAACTACCCGCAGTAACGCGCGGTCATTCCTACTAGTAAAGCAAAAAACACGACTTGGGCCTGATCTGTACCCCTCACACTACACGAGGGGTTGGCCTCTTTTGGTCGCGTACCGTGACGCCTTACATGGATAGGTGGGTTGCTTCGGGCCTAAGGCTTGGGCTAGGTTCACTTTATTCTTTTTTTTATGTGTGTTTGGTTATTATAACTGGGGTTGAACATCAGACTAACACCAGATATAAACAACCAAATATTTTCTAACCCAAGCTACCTTCTTGATTCGTCGGGTGTCGGTTACGGGCTCGGTAACGCGTTTTGCTTAAATATACGATATTACGCATAAGTTCAAAAATAAATTCACATAAGTACTAATTGCAAATAACATCAAACGAGTTATTCTACAATTATTTGTTTTATCATTTCACTAATGTTCGAGGTCAATTATATGTTTGTATGTTCTGATAATTTACCGAAATATATGTTCTTGTCATTTCATTTATATTTAACCAAGTTAATTCATCCGAATTAATTTAAATATATTATAAGTTAACCAAGGTAAATATTACATGTTTATAGAAAGTTAATCTGAATTTGTTGGGTGTCATAGTGGTGTGATCCGATCTTTGTTCAAAGTAGTGAGGGAGCTACGAACTTTTTCCTATGATGTTAAATTTTTTAAGGTAGTCATTTAAAATAACCCATTGTTAAAATTTAAAGTCGTGTTAAGTTGGGTCTTTTTCATCATGGCTTCAGTCAGTCAACCTCATTAGTTTCAATTTTAAAGCGGGTTTTTTAATTACTAGCAGAAACCCGCATATTGCGGCTGGGCTGCATCACGTTTGGAGGTTGCGTTTGGTCAATCATGTTGCAGGTGTTGTACGTTATACAAATATACTGATTGTGTGTAATATATGTCGGAGAATGTACAATATTATTAATTATACAGCGGTCACCCTCATATTCTTAATTCATTCTTCGTTATTACCCTTTCAAATATTTCAGAAATGTTACAGAAAATTTAAGAACAAGTTAATCTTTTTTTATTTCATATATATTCACATCAATAACACTTATATATAGCTAAATTTTATATTATTGTATAACAATAACAATCTAATAAAAATGATAATTGTGTATGAAATGATAGATCATTTTTTTTAACCAACTTGTTTGTTTTTTTTTTCTCAATTAAATATACACATTTTTTTTCTAGTATCCGTCCATTCATAAAAAGTATTCTTATTTAAATAAAGTTCATATAAAGTTTTTGTAAAGGATCGGATTGTAAGCAATCAACTACGTAATCATACAAATGAAGTAATTCAGGTGCGGAATCCCTGAATCACATGCAAAATGATAGAAACGAATCAAAACACGATAATATCCTTTTCAATAAACATTTCCATTCATAAACAATTGATTACAACTTGATTAGATTAGGTTTACAATGAAAAAGCCTTAATCAGAACCTTCTAGACTCCAGAGAGAACACACACAAAAGACCTAGACAAAATGACCAAAAGTTAACATGAAAGTAAAATCAAAACTATATATAGGCATGTTGATTCGACCCTGTGTGTTGGTCGAATCAACCCTTCGACCCTGTCGAGGGCTTGAACCAAACCAACATCAAAACATATTCTTCATTCTACCTTGATAACCTTCATTCGACCCTCTGGAATTCTCCATTCGACCTTACGTATGGTCAAATGAGTCTTTCTTATAAGCATCATCTTTATACATAAACGCCGTTAATGTGAATCCAAAGAGATAGTCACAATTGTGCATCTACAAACTCCCCCTTGACTATTGCTTGGATTGCTGTCGTTCATGATCAAGCGCTTTGTTCATCAGTTTAATCCTCAAGTTATTCTTCTGCTTCGCACTCATTTCAGGTTCTAATTGTCGTTTGTGCGACTTCTTCTTTACTTCTTGAACCTTCAAGTACTTACCCAACTTTTCATTGTACTTGCAACCCGCATTCACATCCCACGCAAAACAAAAACAAACAATACGATAATACTTCATCGCTTGTTCTACATCTTGTACCTCAAAGTACTTTTGAAATACAACATATTGATGTCTTCTTTTGAACAGTTTATCATCCACATCGGATCAAATATGCGTAATTTCTTGAACTCACTTTTTTTTTCAAACAATCACGGCTTCTTCCAGTCATAATATCAGAACACAAAATCACTACTGAAATGTTGTTGAATAGGCATCAATGGTATCCTCTTCATCACAACAGGAGGCTTGTACTTCAAACTCACTCTCTTCATGCCGGTAATGGGATCCATATCTTTATGAACAACACGTTTAGGATATTGAGGCCTAAACAAATCCCATTTGGTTCTGCTTTCTCTTGACATTTTCTCAGCAAACCATCCTACCGCATCATTATTCACTGAAGCACCTGTCATTCTGTGTCTACAAACATCTTGAACAGCCTAGTATGGTGATGTTTTAACTTCATGGAATCTGTAAAAGTACAAGATCCATTTCTCCCATTTCACACCTATACATCGAAGTTGTCTCAAATACTTCCATCCCAAAGCTTTTCCTTTGAAAATCTCATTATGGTATATGTAGAACCCTCCTTGTACCTCTTCAACAAGTCTATTATGTCACACCCTCAAATTTCCACGTGCGGGGTTTTACCGCGAGGCGCGTGACACACCAGGATCCAAGTCAACGGTCACAACAAACGACATCTATATGATAAGAAAACAACGTAAACTACCATTGAGTTTCAAAACCGTTCTAACACAGCGGAAGCAAAATGTATTATTACAACTTAAAAGTAAAACTCAAAGTCTGAAATGTTTAACAAAACATGCATATGATCCCTAGACGCCGAGATACTCCGTGCGCCTATACTCAATGCTGCTACCTTAGCGACCTGAGAAAACATGCCAAAAAGACGTCAACATATAATGCTGGTGAGTTCACAGGTTTTATGTTCGTAAACGTTTTCATGTGTAAAGCGATTCCTCATAAAGTGCCAAGTGTGCAAAAGTTCCAAGTAAATAACAAACGTTCCCTTACTACTACGACTGTGTTGCTAAAACCATTACTAACAAACATTGCTCGAGTTGCTGCCCATGTGCCAAGTGTCAAGTAGAGACAATATGCACCCGCCCGGCTCCCAGCCGTCAGGTGGGGTTCGTCACGCCCGATAGATCTATCCACATTTCCCCCGTTGTGCCCCGCACATTCATGGTTTCAATAGGGACTTAGGTTTCGTCGTATAGTAAATAAGTGCCAAGCGCCAAGTGCCAAATGCCAAGTGTCAATGTTTAAAAATGTCAAGTGCCAATATGCCAAATGCCAATGTTTAAAAGTGTCAAGTGCCAATGTTAAATATGCCAAGTGCCAAACGTGTCACGTTTGTTAAAAGAGTTACATTCCCAAAAGGCGTCATGTTTCTAAAAGTGTTATATTTCCAAAAGTGGTAAGTTTCATAAGAGTTGCGTTTTCAAATCATAAACGTTGCATTGTTAAAACGTGTGGCATGCTTCTCCCCCGAGAGAAAAGAGTATAAAAGAGGGGCCGTGAAACTCACCTTAGAGTGCGTCTTCTGATAACTAGAATTCCAACACGTGTATGATAATCCCAACTAATGACAACCTATCAATGAGTTTACATAAGTGTGATGACTATTAACCCGAAGGCTAACTAGTCCCCGATTGTCCAGATCTTGACTACGTGTGTTAAAAAGTGTGTCTAAACGTTAAGCGGACATCCCAGACCGACCCGACATCCCGTTGGTGACCCATTACATCAATTAGTCATGCACATAAGTTTAACACATAAGTTTCAAGCATAAAACACTTAGTTTGCATCAAAAATCTCATTCCGGACATCAGATGGTCGAATGTGGTTTTTCCCATTTCCATGTTCGCCCGTTTGAGCCACGTTCGCCCGTTTTCCCACGTTTTGTTCCACGTTCACCCGTTTGAGCCACGTTCGCCCATTTTTCCCACGTTCGCCCGTTTTTCCCATGTTTTGTTCCACGTTCGCCCGTTTGAGCCACGTTCGCCCGTTTTTCCCATGTTCGCCCGTTTTTCCCACGTTCGCCCGTTTTTCCCATGTTTTATTCCACGTTCGCCCATTCGAACCAATTTTATTCCACGTTCGCCCGTTTTCATCAGCATTTTATAAAACGCACCAAAACGCATCTAAACGATCCGTTTGATATACCTTGAATCTCTTGTAAGATGCATACGCAAGAAACATTTGTATAGATTCAATGCGTGCAACCGGTGCATAGACTTCATTGTAATCAATCCTTTCTGTTTGACGGAAACCTTGTATGACCAATCGAGCTTTGTTTCTGAAAATAACGCCTCGATCATCCTTCTTGCACTTGAATACCCACTTAGTGCCAATTTTCTTTCGATCTGGTGGTAAATCTGTCAGCGTCCAGACTCTGAGTTTCTGAAACTGAAGTAGTTCTTGCTGCATAGCCTCTAGCCATGAATCATCTTGTAAAGCATCCTTGTACGTCCTCGGCTCAACCAGCGAAACATAACAAGCAAAAGACAAATCATTTTGACAACCAGATTTATGTATCTTAGCATAAAGGGCAAGAGCTCCAATGTTGTCATGTGAAGTTGCACGTCTCAGTTGACCTCTCGTCATCACACTGCTACGTGGATCATCTATAACCTGTTCAAGTGGATGAATCTGATGAATCCGAGATTCTGAATGATCAGGATTAGGAATAACCGCTTGAACAATGAGATTCTCTGCAATCTCCAGATCATTACCCTTATTAGATGAAGATGCGACATCTCGATTTGGGTTCACTGGTGGTGTTACCGTAGCATGATCTCAGATGGCTTCACTAAAATCATCATCATTGTCTTCAGAATCAGATGAATCAAGAGTTGTAGAAGCTTCTTGGAAAACCTCTTTTTCATTAACAGGAACATTGTTATCATCAGAAGCCGTTTCTGGAGGAGTTACGGTGATCGGACGCATTAACAGTGAAGTTACTGCATTTTCACACTCGCAATATAGTCGTAAAACAGCTTCTTCAACCATACTTTCTAGATTGAATTATTCGAATAATTCCTTGTAATCAAACATCCAATTGGGCCCACTTCCTTGAATATTCTAAGTGTAACGCTGAACTTCAACATTCGCCCACTCTCCAACCTATTTGGTTCTTTTGTTAAATACGCGTTTTAGTGGTGTCGCGTATCCAACAAAGTAACCTTCTTCAGCTTTAGGTCCAAATTTCTCATTAGGATTCAACATAGTGCATGGAGCCCTGAAAGGTTCTCAAAACTCCAAGTTCGGCTTTCGTTTGTTAAGCAGTTCATAAGAAGTTTTGCCAAACTTCTTCACTGTCAACACACGATTCAATGTGTAACATGCTGCACGAATGGCTTCATTCCAAAACATGACTGGAAGGTTAGAATCCGCAAGCATGGTCCGTGCCGCTTAAATTAGAGTCATGTTCTTTCTCTCTGCAACGCCGTTCTGTTGTGGAGTATATGGTGCAATCTACTCATGATGAATACCCTTTGATTTGCACAATGCATCCATTTGGGAATTCTTAAACTCTGTCCCATTGTCACTTCTAATTCTTTTGATCTTCAATCCATATATATTATCCAACTGGGTAAACAGAACTTTCAAATTATCAAAAGTTTCACTCTTGTGCTGCATGCACATCACCCACAAAAATCTTGAAAAGTCATCAGTAACCACAAGACAGAAAAGTTCACCATTAGTACTCTTCGCTTAACTAGTCCGAATAGGTCCATGTGTAAACGTTCAAGTGGAAGGTCAACCGAGTTTACTTTCTTGGGTTTGTGGGACTGTTTGTGCTATTTTCCCTTTTTGCAACTCACACATTGGTAATTAAGATGAAAATGCTTCACATTCACGCCCTCAACAAGTCCGTTTTCACCAAATGATTCATCTTTCTTAGGTGAATATGCCCCATCCTTCTGTGCCACATGATAGATTCTTTTTCAGTAGCCTTGGATAGAAAGCACGTGACTTGTCTCTGTGTCGTGGTTGCCTTACTCATGTCAAGAATGTATAGATTATTCACTCTTGGAGCTTTCAACATGATCCATTCTTTTGGAATAACGAAACCGGGTTTCAGTATGTAGCAAGATTTGTGATCAAAGTGAACCGAAAACTTCTTATCACATATCTGACTCACACTCAACAAATTATAATCAATTTGTTTCACATACGATATCCGTTCAAAACTCACAATCCCATTACTAACACTCCCTTCCATTGTTATATATATCCTCCCTTGTTTCCAGCAAACACTACATATCCTCCATTAATATTCTTGATATCAAAGAGTAGCGTCAAATCACCGGTCATTTGCCCAGAAGCTCCACTGTCGACAATCCAAAGACTGCTAACAGGGCCAGCTGGAGCTCCCTGCACAAATAAAAAACAAGTTAGTTTTTAACAGGGACCCAAGCCTGTTTGGTCTTGGGTCTTTGAATGTTAGTTTTCAAAAAATCTTTTTCACAAGTTTTTAAGTTTGAATCAACCTTTTTCTAGTTGTTCACAACTTTCTCATCCCTACTCTCAACTCTAGTAGATGATGTAGAAGCACCTAGAGAACCCTTTGGTGTCCAAGTCTGTTCAGAATGTTTAAAAATCCTTATTTGAGGTTGTTTAACCTCAATAGGTTTCTTTATATCGTTCGAAAATGAAACTTTCTTGGCTACCTTATCTGATCTAACAGATACAGGTCAAACCGATGATTTCACAGCAGGTTTTGGAAAAACCTTTTGTTTATCATTGGCTGAGTTCACCATAAGTTTCTTTAGCTTCTTCTCCATGGCAAGTCGGTTTCTATTATCATAGACAATCGGCTGGTTTTCCCTCTTTAGATAAAGACGATTTTGATTAAAAGACTGTTGCCTTTGAGGGAAAAACAGTTTTTGTGAATAAAAGTGTCTATGATCTTCCACCGAATTCCTAAAATTCTGCTTTCTTTCAACTTCGTGCCTCTTATGCCTTACATATGGGCAGTGAGCAAGTAAATGCCTCTCTCCCCACATTTAAAACATGCACGATACTCCTCAAACACATTCTTAGAGTTAGGCTTAGCGAAAGATTTAACCGGGTGTTGGTCATCAACACACTTACGCCTTAACTCTCAAGAGCAGGCTCCTTTGAGTTAGCCGGTTCATAAAATCCGTTAGCCTTCTCTTTTGGCTTCACAAACTCAGTGACATGAACCTTCGATTGTGAAGAATCATTACCATACAGTCTCCGAATAAGTTCGGGAGGAATATCATTGGTCCTTTAGTGTTTAGGAAACCAAATGGTACTCTTTTGCCAGATTTTCTTAATTTTAGAATAATTGGCAAACTTAATAGGATATTCGTCATCTGAGATTATCTTATCAGATCCTTCCATCTAATAGAAAACCTTCACTGGTTTGTCAACTGATTCAATCTTTTCAACCTTCTTAACAGACTGATTTATGTTGTTAGCATTTTTCTGAAGATGTGGAACCTGAGAGGGTGAAACTATCTCATTTGTTCTAATGTAATTTTCCAATGGAATATAAACATTTTTCTTAGGTTCCTCATCTTCAGTATCTGAATCATCAGTTACTACAATAACTCCTTCATCATTCAATCCAAGTATCGGTCTTGCATCAGAATTCGGATCACTAACACTAGAAGTGTTTGATTCGTTATCCGATGAGGAATCTGATTTCACTGAACTCTAAGGTGTTACTCAATTCAGATTGTGGTTTTCAAATAATACTGGAGCAGGAACAGCCTTGTACTACTGGACTGTGATGGTTCCTCAACAATGTGGTCCAAAACATGTGCCACGTGTTTATAACTCTCTAATTTCTTATTGACTTTTTCAGCAAAACACTTGATTTTAGCCATTTCAAGTTTCGTTTCTTCAATTTTATTGATATAGTTATTAATGGCTATGGGTTTCAAAGATAGAGTTTTAGTCAATTCTGAAACATCCTTTTTATAACCATCAAGTGTTTTGTTGAAATCATGCTTATCCTTACGATAAGATTGAATGACGATTTTAGCACTCTCAAGCTGATGCTTAAGTTGCTTAACTTCGTCAATTAATCTATCACAAGTACCCCAACACTTATCAATATTAGAAGAGTTAGAACTTACCGGTTTAGGCGGGTCTGTCATGGCCATCAGTGAGAAATGAGCTTCCTTTCCAGCAAAGAACTTTGAGTAGTCGATCTTTGTGAAAGCATCATCTACCATGCAAGATTTCTTCGTCATCAGAAAATCTGCTTCAGCTAGCAACTGATCAATGTCATCATCAAGAGAATTAATGTGGGCCTCAGAATCAAATTCGCTTTCTGAATCCGAATAGACAGATTTCAGTTCATCGGAGACATCAACAACAAAATCGATAATCGTCCCTAAAACCATTTCAGTAACCGTTTCATCAACTTTCTTAGCAACATGATCTGAAACCTCATGACCAATCTCATCAACAATCTCCTCAATCACAACTTCAGAACCTTTCTCAGTCACATCTTTGGATACTTTCAAGAAACCAACACATCATCAGCTATCACCAGCTCCTCTAATATCATCTCTTGTGCAAAACAAGCTACATTTCCACTGGTAACCTCTTCAACAACCAATTGCATATTCTGCATGCAATTCCAATCAAAACCCTCGTCTTTTTATTCACCAAAGCCTGGTTTTCATTTTGTGGTTGGGTATTTGGTGTAGTAATTGTAACATTGGTTCTGGTTGGGTTAGAATTAGGTGTAGTTTGGTTTTGGTTAGTTGTAGAAGTTTGTCTAGATGTGGTATTTTGAGAGGTATTTTGTCAGTTTTGGTAATTGTTTTGTTATGGATAGTTGTTATTTTGGCTTTGATAAGTGACTTGGTTTTGTGATTGGCGATTCTGATAGTTGGAATTAAATGGATTTCGGTTACCTTGTTGCATGGTTTAAGTACATTCTCGCTTGAAATGACCTCGAGTTCCACAATTAAAGCAAGTTACCTTGGCTTTGTTGAAACCATAGGTAGTATTTTGGTGAAGTAGCGAGATCAGTTCTTCCGGTTTTCTCTATGAACTCAGTAGCTCTCCTCATCACACTTGCAAAAGCCCACTGTATATCGATCAACTCCATCTCTTCCTTGTCTATTTGGGCATAATCTTCAGTAGTCAGATCATTGTTTCCAATCTGACTTGCCACTAGCCTGTTGTATGAAGCGACCATTGCTGAGACTAAAGCAATGTGTTGTTGTGCCACTTCAACTGTCACATTGTTCATGTTGGAAGTTTCCAACACGATTGGACTTTGACTCGAAGATGCTTGTGTCATCATTTGAGGAACATACTGTTGTTGTTGAGGTGTGTTTATAGATGAAGTATAACAAGCTGCAGACATCTGTGGTTGTGTTGGTATGTAAGAAGTTGAGGTGTATGAAGTTGGTGTATAAGATGGTTCTGAAGCAAGGTAATTGATTGGATTTCTTGGTGATTCAACAACATTTGAAATACAAGCAATGTGTGGTGCAAAAATTCCACCTATTGATGAATTAGTCATAGAAGAAGATAAGGTAGCATGATATAATTATGGATTTTGTGGAAACTGGGATCTCTTGGCTTTCCTCTTCTCTTCCATTTTCTTATTCTCTAACTTCTGTATGAACTCATTGATAGTCCAATACTGAAAAGCTTCCTTTTCCTTCAATACTTCAACATGTTGTCCCTAATATGGAGGAAACGAGTCGACAAACTTGTCTACTAATTCATGCATAGGAAGTTTAATCTCATAGTTCGCCAATTCGGACAATAAATGACAATATCTAGGAACGATTTCCTTCAATTTCTGATTTACCACATAACTAAAGTTCTCGAACTCTTTCTTCAACTCTTCCATAAGAATTCTCCTGGTCTTCTCATTACCATCATGTCTATTCTTCAAACAATCCCAAAGTTGTTTCGAAGTAGTACATGATTCAAACTGGTGCAACAAATCTATAGTCAATGCCTCTGACAATTGAGATATAGCCTTCTTCTCAACTGCAAACTTCTTCTTTTCGTCATCCTTTAAGTATTCAAGAGGAATTGGAATGTCTGTATTCTAAACCATCGGAGGACTATATCCCTTCATAATCATTTGCCAAGCCTCTCCTCCTTCCAATCCCAAACCTTCCAAGTGAATCTTAAACTTCTTTTGCCATTGATAGTACTCTGACATGTCCAACAGCTTTGGAGGACGGTTACCACTACCCGGTGATAAGTCATTGATGAGTGTAGTAATCGCACTTGAAGTCTGATTTTGCACCGCTGCTGCTGCAACTCCCCAAAAATCAGTCACTGGTTGTGGAGATGAGAGTAACAGTTTGTGGTGTTGAACTAGTCATGGCAATGTAATGGATCGGCTGTGTCGGTTGTGTGTTCATCTTCTGTGAAGCAACTGCCCAAGGATTCATAGGAACATGATGTTGTTGTGTTGTAGCAGGTCTAGGTGTCGTAGAATATCCCCAAATGTTGTCCATAATGCTCTAAAAGTCAACACTTAGAAAATCTCACAAAATAGAAAGCTGGTTCGACCTAATTGAGGGTTCGAATGGAAAAATGCGCTTGGTTCGACCCTTACAACTAGTTTGAATGAAAAACAGAAACACCAGACACTGATTCGACCCAAATACAAAGTTGGTTCGACCTCCCATAAGGTCGAATGGACAATAAATGGTCGAATGAAACACAACACACTCAGAAAAACTTGATTCGACCTAAAAATCCCTTGGTTCGACCACAAACTCACCTATTCGACCCAAAAACTCTCTGATTCGACCTAAAAGTTCTTATTCGATCCTGACCCATTTGAAAAATGGTTATTCTTCAAAAATCAGTTATTTTGATCCAAATTTATCCAAAGTTGACGGATTTCAATGATTTTAGGTAGGTTTTGCTTCGGAATGTATGGAGATCAAGATTTGTGAAAGAAATTTTGATTTTATCCGTGAAAACACCTCTAAATCACTCAATCTCCATTATCATTCAAAGTTTAAGCAAAACAGAAAGTTTTTAGCTGTTTTTGGATGAAAATATGATCGGAATCATTCAATTTGCAATTGTATAATTAAGCAAAGCTCTGGTACTACTTTGTAAAGGATCGGATTGTAAGCAATCAACTACGTAATCATACAAATGAAGCAATTTAGGTGTGGAGTCCCTGAATCACATGCAAAATGATAGAAAACAAATCAAAACACGATAATATCCTTTTCAATAAACATTTTCATTCATAAACAATTTATTACAAGTTGATTAGATTAGGTTTACAATGAAAAAGCCTTAATCAGAACCTTCTAGACTCCAGAGAGAACACACACAAAAGACCTAGACAAAATGACCAAAAGTTAACATGAAAGTAAAATCAAAACTATATATCGGCATGTTGATTCGACCCTGTGTGTTGGTCGAATCAACCCTTCGATCCTGTCGAGGGATCGAACCAAACCAACATCAAAACATATTCTTCATTCTACCTTGATAACCTTCATTCAACCTCACTTATGGTTGAATGAGTGTTTCTTATAAGTATCATCTTTATACATAAACGTCGTTAATGTGAATCCAAAGCGATAGTTAAAATTGTGCATCTACAGTTTTATCTTCTTCCCTACATAAACCTAAAATACAGTATGGTATGTCTTTTTTTTTTAACCCAAATACTTAGATGAGTTTCGAGTGACAGGTGTTAAAAGATCGCTTGTAGCAATTGAGTTAAAAGTTTGATTTGTTACCTGGAACCAAGATCACGAGCACTATCACTTGGCAAAATGAAAGGGGAACACAACCCTTGTCTTAATTGGAAGTTAGTTTTCGGAAAACCAAAACGGTAGGCTAGACTTATGAAGGAGTGTGTGTTTTTACGACGCGGTTGACATAAGTTTCAAGTCGCCGACAAATTATGATGATGGAAATCACTGATGAGATGTTGAAGGTAGGACTAGAAAATGTATAACATGTGATCTTTGTATATAGAATCATGAGTTATAATCGGTTACAACTTTTGATCTACTATTGCAAGTAAGTAGATTGTTTCGGTTTCTCAAAATAATAGATTTTAAAAACCGTCGTTACCTCTTCGTTTTTATTTCCTGTTGGTTTTACCTGAGTTTCAAGAGAAGAAAACGAACAAAACGTTCTCTTCATATGTAAATTTAAGATTTTCCATAAACCCCTCTAGAGTAATAGTATTGTATCTTTTCAACCTTATAGTTTGTTTTAAATTTTGTTGAACTTTATACTTTTTCCAAACTAACTAATTTAACTTTCATATAAAAATACTATTGATATTATTTATTGTATAAAACACGATAATAATTCAGTGTGCATTAATTTAATAAAAAATTCGACGTAGTAAATTAATATATATTATTTAGGGTTTTGGAATTTTCTTATATTACAATTCTATCACTACTTTAAAAAAATGGCAAACGACCATTTCTAACAATAATAATAATAACAATAATATTAATAATAATAACAATAATAACAATAATAATACTCCTTTATTAATTTAGATGTGTTAATTAATGATTGTATTAAATTTGTCTTGCCAATTTTCTGAAATTACAATTTTACTCATGAAGATCAATATTAAATGACTATTTTGTTCATCTAGCACCTATTATATAATAAATAATAAATAATATTATAGATTATAACCCATGACCTCTTGATCTAGTGGTATGGTGTCCCCCCTTACAAATGTAAGGTTGTGGGTTCAAATCCTTGCAAATGCAAAGTTAGGTGGAATAAAGGTGTAATAAAAATTTACCATTCAAAAAATTATATATTATAGATTATAGATTTAAGTTAAATAAATGGCCAATGGTACTGGGTTATGGGTAAATAAAACATCGGTCTATTGTAAGTTAGTTAATAAAACATGGGCTTCTAGTTGGTTAAGTAATAAAACATGAGTTTAATAATAAAAGTACAAAAATTTTATTAAGTACGCTTATATCTTTTGAAATTTATAAAAAAAAGGTACACTTTTTGATGCTAGTTGGGTCAAACGTTTTTGTTATATAAGGGCGAGTGTAGTGGCGCGTTGTGAGGCGTTTTAAGACCCCATAGCATCCCTGCACACCGCCCCGCAGGGCGCTAGGGGGCGTTTTGAGGCTTGAGCGTTATGAGCATAACGGGCGTTTTAAAAGCTTCAAATGGAATCTTGGCATTTGACCGTTGAACGGTCATAAGGTTTTTAAAAAGAAAAAAAAATCATGGCCTTCTCTCTTCTTTATATATACATACACATCCACATACAATTCTCATCCATATCCATATACAAACTAACACACACAAACACTTTCTTTCTAAAATTTCTACATACAAGATGAATCCATTCGGTAGAGGTGGTTTCGGGTTTGGTTCCCAAACTACTGGCGACAACACCCGACCCATAGCTCCGGGTTCAGGTTCAAACCCACAAACTTTTATGAACCTGTTAAACCAATCCTATAATTGGGACCCGAACATGTATAACATGGGAGGGAATTTTGGGCAACCCATGAGAGTTGGGTTTGGGTCAACACAAGTGTTTGGGACATCTCAAATGTTCGGGTCCTCAAATGCTTGGAAAGACTCACAGGCGGTTCCGGAGACACAACCGCTGGAGGAAGAGCAAGAGGAAGATGTCGTGCGACCAACCGGGCGAGGGAGAGCCCGTGCGACCAACCGGACGCACATAAGGAAAGAAACGCAAACACGCGCCAAAAAAATCGTACAACCATGGAACGACGACGAGCTGTTCAACTTAGCCCGAGCGTGGATTGAGGTGTCAGAGGATCCTATTGTTGGTAAGATATATATTTTTTGTTATGTTATATTTGTTTTACATATATTTTTTTAAACGGGGACTTATATATTTTTTTTGTTTTTTAAGCGAACTATCAAAACAAAGGAGATTTTTGGAAAAGAGTCCGAGCAATATTTTTTCAACTAGTTGGTAAGGGAGAGAACTACCGGGAGAACGATTCGATATCGGGCAAGTAGACTGGTATCAACTTTAAATGTACAAACTTTCAAGATATTTATCAACGCTCCCGGTTTGGGTGGAAAACTGGCCAAAGAGACGCCCAGATTTTGGAGGCGGATTTGGATGAATACAAACAAGAATACGGGAATTTTCCGTACTTGAGGGTTTGGGGCCTGCTGAAGGAATGCTCCAAATGGCACACTGTCCGCCCAACGGTTGGAACTTCTTCATCTAGGGCAAGAAAGAAGTCGAGGACCTCTGAGTCGGCTGATACCGGGACCCCTACATCAGACGCGCGTCACGTCGATCTAAACACCGAAGAAAATGCGTTTTTTGCAGGGGAGGAGGGGGCGGAGGAGTTGCGTCGTCCAACCGGTCGACGGGCTGCTCGACAAGCACGGGCGGACTCTTCGTCGTCGAGGGTGAACGAGTTGATCCCGGCGTTTGCTGAGATGAACCAGTGGCTCCAAGACATACGCGAGATCGGGGCACAGCGTATCCAAGAAAACCGAGAGGTGGTTGGTATTATGAGGGACCGACAATTTGGGCGCGACTTTGCATTTTACACGAAGCCGCACGACCACCTAGAAGGCAAGGCCTTGGAAATGTGTTTGAACCAAAAGGCCAAAATCGAAAAAAAATATAACTTATGAGTATTTGTATTTTTTTTTATTATTTGTAATTTTTTTTTTAGTATTTGTCATTTTTTTTAGTATTTGTAATTTTTTTAGCATTTGTAATATTTATATGTTTAATGGAATATTTAAAGTATTTAATATTATTATTTAAATAAGAAAATAATAATTTAACCAATGATTACCCAATCATTTATAACCCCCATAACCCCCCTTCTCACTACACCCTCTTTTTCCATAACCCCCAATAACCCCAATTCTATTACTTTTTAATATTTTAATACCCATAACCCCTATAACCCCCACCACTACACATACACTAATTAATGGTGTCAATTCTAGAAAAAACATTGGGGTCGCTTGAATTTCCTATAACATGTTATATTTGATAAACGAAATATATTGGCGTTGGATGACAAGAAAGATATTAAGTACTAAGTACATATGAATATCCTTAAAAAATAGTTAAGAATAATCTATATCTATCTATCTATACTTTCTATAGGAGAAGCGTGAGTAGAGACTAGCCACCAATGCCTGTATGATGCAAAAACTGACGTCACATTAAATAATAAAATAATCCCACTTGCCTAAACAATGGTAATAATGTCACTTACCTAACAGTGGGTGTTAATAAATTAATTAAATATTGCCACTTGACACAACAGAGTTTTCTAGGACTGTTGGTTTTAAATTTGAGCTCCAAATTCGAATTCAAATTTCAAATTCGATACCTTATTACACAACTATATAAAGGTATCATGTGCCTCTCTTTCTCTCAAATAATTTTTAAATCTCTCAAATAATTTTTAAATCATAACAGATGCTTCTCTCACATTTACGTTCACGTCGAAGGATTCGAGTATCAGGTAAACTAATTCTAATCTATCTTATCAATAAGAATATAATTTATCCGTTTTGTTTTTCAATAACCTCAGTCTTTTGTTTGCTCCATTAGCAACCAGAGTATTTACGTTGAAAAAGTTGTCGAATTTGGAAGATTCTTACAATTAAAGGAAAATATTAGTATTGCCATTACCAACGGTTGTAGATTGGCAGGCTCAAACTCAAAAGGGTATGTCTTTGCGTTTTTAAAGCCATCTATGCGAGTGTTTAATACGTGTTAATTTTTTTTCTTATCAACTTGTGCGTTTGATTAATTAGAGTCATGCTTGATTAGTATTTTTGTGAATATTTGACCGTTAACAGATAGAGGCGTTACCTTAAGCAATCAAGTGTTTTTCCAGATGGCATTAAGCAAGACATTGATTGCGATTATGCTTTTACGCCACTATGCTTATCTTTTGAGGAAGTCGTCTGCATCTACTTCCGCTTTTGTGGTTCCCGCGGTTGTGCTTGTCAACAGGTATGTTTGTTAAATATCTTATTTCTTTAGTTTGTTTTTCAAGGCCTGTAGTAGAAGTATAACCGTGAATGTTTTTTTCGGTTCTGTTAGCAAGCAGAGTATGTGAGGAAGCACCTTGAGTATGTTAAGTATTCAAGGTTAATCTCTTGGAGATTAATAATAAAGATTCTATAGATACAACACACACCTTTAACCCATTCCTGTCAAAGAAACAAATATATGTGTTGAAGACTGATGGGTGTATAAAGACATATTATATTCAAAATTGATTTGAATGTATTAGCAACATCAGTTTGAAGTTTTCTGAAGATTATTAAAAGAATTATTTTCATTCTGTTTGTAGTTTTTTGTAACATCTGTCTACGGTCAAGACATGTTTGTAAATACTCTATAGTATAAATTGAAGTTGTATTCGATGACAATTATTTTGTGAAGTTTTGTTCAACTTTTCTGAACATTGTATTACACTTATGGTCAAGGCATTTTGTAAATCGTCTATTGTATAAATTGAAGCGGTATTCGATGACAGTTATTTTGTGAAGATCTGTCCAACTTTTTTGAAGATTGTATTACAGTTACGGTCAAGACATGTTTGTAAATAGTCTATAGTTTAAATTGAAGTTGCATTCGATGACAGTTGTTTTGTGCAGATCTGTCCAACTTTTCTGAAGATTGTATTACAGTTGTTTCATTACATGTGACAACAGTCAACATCCGTACGTTTTTATTTACTATTATCATTATATGTGCATCTTTATACCTTTTTGCATACACTATAACCCCCCCCCCCCAGTCTAGTGAAGCATGAGTTGATCATAAAACTTAACAAAGAACAATCATTTAGTCATACAACACCCGGACAATCACTAAACAAACATTCAAAGAGGTTATTATGCCCCAACACATGATAATTCACCTCTAACACATGTAAATAATCTCAAAGGCCACCATGTGATTAACATCTAACAAACATACGATCACAAATCCAATAATCTATGAAGCTATTACATGTTGATGTCATCATCTAATCTCTTAACATGATTTGGTAACTCTAACCGATTATACACCATGATAATTTGAGTTATGATCCAAAGAACCTAACTCCCTTGTGTTCAAGACCGATCACACTTCATTTAATCACCAAAGACCATGAACAATTGGTCCCTACACCTACAAGTCCTATTCGAATCCATCACCATGATAACCTCAACAATACAAAACTACACCACCTATACATACATAAGTACTCGCACACACATACCTACATATACACATGCTCTCAAATCAATTACATATATACACACACATACACACAGACACATATCACCTAAGTTATATCAAATTAATATATACCCATCCCTCCACTAGTCAACTACACTTGCCTCTTTTGCTTACACACCTCACGGCCAACAAGGAGAAACAAGAAGAAGACAATTGCACAAAGGCAAAGTATGACAACTCATAATCCAATGAACTATCACCATCATCTAGAGACTCACTCTTTGTCTTTTCCTCCCCACATGCTTTGGCCGAACCATCCATGAGGAGTCACCATCAAGAGAATGTCCAAGATTTGTGAGGAATTGGCACCATGACATCACAAATGCATAAACTTATCACACAATCCTTACCTAAGATAACCAATCTCCCACATTGTCCTATTAGCGGCCGCTAACCCCCTCTCATGTCCCTTTCACACAAACTATAAGAACACCTACCTTGGGAACAAGCTGTCACACCCTCAAATTTTCACTACGGGGTTTATACCGCGAGGCGCATGACATACCAGGATCCCATAGCCATAAGTCATATGAACGAACTCTAAATGCCCAAACCATTTAGTTCATTTTCAAAAATCAAGTTTAGCGTTTTCCAAAAAGTTTAGTTAAGTTGCGGAAGCGTAAACCAAACATAGACATTTTAAAACCATGCGCAAAACAACACACCCAAGATAAAACCATAAGAAAGAAACGTAATAGCATGATATGTAATTTAGGTGTATGCCCAAGACCCAAATGCAGTGAAGTGTGTAGTGATTTCTAATCGTGGCACCGGAAGCTAACTACCTGCAAAAGCATGTATATCATGGGTCAACAAACAATGTAAAATAGTTTAAATAACGAGTGTAAAGTTGTCAAAAACCCAAATGTTTAAGTGTCATAAGTTTAAGCTTGTCAGGGGTAGCTAGCCCACTCATTGTAACTAAACAGGTTGTAACATTTCACATTGAATTCTTTGTACGTTACGGCTATTATTAATAAAACATCGAATTTTTATCATTATCGTGCCCTTTAAAAATATATCGTGACACATTTGGACCCCTAGTACCATACTATAAGTATATATTATGAATATATTAGTGAAATAATTGTATAAAAAAAATAATGCCTGGGCCGGGATTCGAACCCGTGCCTTAGGCCGGGTCACTCATGGACTCACACCACCAAACCAACTGGGCTACACCACATAACTGGTTATTCTTCCACGCGCTTTATTTATATAATGTACTTAGAATCTTAACAATTGACTTGGAAAGTCAACTGTGAAGACAATTATCCATAATTAGCTTATCTAAACGCGTTGTAATCCCTGATATGGTAAGATTGGTGATTGATATGAATGATTCGCGTCTGATACACGCCTAAATCACCATCAATTCATTCCAAATCAGTCCCAATCACGCGTCAATACTTTAAAACGAGTCAACCATTACCATTTCGAACAACCGGGCACTTCCTATAAATTGAGGCCTTCACTACAACCTACACTCTCCGAACACTCTCTCTTTACCCTCAATTTCCTCTGAAAAACTCATTTTGATCATCAATTGTACGCACGTTGACTTTCTGGTTGACCGCTCATAATCACGTGAGACGTTTTGTAAGTTTTAATGTTTTTGCATGGTTTTGTTCATCGGCCCCCTAACAACAATAACCCTATGTTTAATCGGGTTATTGTTCGTTAAATTTGTTGATTGAAAAACCTAGGGCTCGACTTTGTTAAATTTGGGGATAATACATCTGCAGACCTCTGTATATAATTATTTCTAAACCAAAATCATCACCAACTGATCAACAGATCAGTTGGTGTGGCCCCTTTTGTCTAGAACCCGAACCGGCCACAAGGCCAAGGTTCGAGTCCCGCGTAATGATTCTTTTTTCTGATTATATTGAAAACAAATTTGATAGCATATATAATTATATACGAACTAAGAATATTCGTTCTCAGGCTCCAGCCCAGTTGGTGGCTGGGCTTGTGATAAAACTCCACCCGGTCTCAGACCCGGGTTCGAGCCATAGCATACACAAACTCTTTTTTTTTAAAAAACCTTTATCACTTATATATTCTCTATTATTTTTAAAAATGGTTTTTAAAATACTAAAACTCCTTTATAAATTCTACAAAAATTATTTTATGATATTCTAATAGAAAAGTTTCACATACAATTTTTAGTTTTCCAAAAATTATTTATTTATTTTATATAATAAATATTTCACGTTTATTCTATTATAATTATAAAATTCTATAAAAATATCAAAACGATTATATAAATTTCCACAAAAATTATTCTGAGTTTATAAAACATTAAACATTCCAGAAACGATTTTTATTTTTGGAAATTAACTTATTTAATATTTTTAATCAATTTTTGTTATTTTTAATCATAAATAAATCATAATAAATTCATTTTTCACTATTTTTGCACCAAAATTTTATATAAATTATTTCTGTCCATTTAGAACAGAAATACAAATTTTAATTTAAAAATTCTTTAATTTTAATAGTTTTAGATATTAAAGTTATATTTTGGCAAAATAGAAATAAATAGACTAAATATTCTCTTTTTAAGAAAATAATTTTATAAAAAAAAATTTTATACTTAAAACCCATTAATGTGACCATCTTTAATCTAAAGTCTACAAAAAGACTTTTGTTTATTTATTTATCGAAATTCTCTTTTTTATTAAACAATATAATTAATAATCAAACGAGTACTTATCACCAAATTCGAAACCCTAGAAAATATTTATAGACTAGAAAGACTTAGACATATTTATTACCTTATATATAGGGTAATACTTGGCATCGTTGGGCTACATTTATTCTATTTTCACGAGACTTAACATTTTGCTAAGGTGAGTTTTACATAGCCCCTTTTCTATTTCACTATTTTTGGGGTGAAACATGTTACAACATTCTATCTACAATTCAATCATAAAGTGTCTATGTGTTATTCTATGTTGCATTATGTCTTAAACATGACTAGGGTAAGCACAATATTCTAGCATAATCATTAACATTGATCAGCCGACGGTATACAATGATAGATCTATTGGACTGACAATCCCACCCGGATACGTGTACCTCCTACATAGATAGCGTGGGTGATTGTTACCGCATAACATAATCGAGTGAACCATGAGCGTATGGGATGGACCACAATATTCTAGTCACAAGGGTTGATTATGCACTCGATTTACCTGCTAGTATGTTTTCACATATGGACTAGACTTGCCATGACAATTGAATTGTACAAGCTTTATTCGATTATCAAAACCTATGTAATTCTCACCAACTTTTGTTGACCCAAAAATATTTTCAAAATTAACATGTTTCAGGTAACAATGAAGCTGAGGCTTAGAGTATGCATGAGGGATTCTATGAAGTTATTTGAAGTTATTTGCTTTATTTGATGTTATGTATTTTGGGATTTTTAGACATCATTTCATTTGGATATTTATGTTATGAATAAATTATTTAAAATTTCAATATATACCATGTGCTACTGAAACAATCATCAATACGTGACATCCCGATGTTTCCGCCATCGGTTGGGGTGTTACAGATTGGTATCAGAGCCTTGGTTATAGGGAATTAGGTTATTAGAAAAATAATCTAGACTATACCCTTAGGGATTTAAAACAGTACTTGCTTCTCTTACTTGTAACCCTAATTGCTTCCTTAATCTTATCCCTATCCTACACCTTATACAACCCTAAGCCTTTACAAGTTGACTGCTCTTATTCGTCTGCTGCAATCTTGATCCACCATTAGATTAATAGGACAAAATCCTCAAGTTTAGCTTGAACCACCTTGAGATCTCGTCGAAGTTCTAGATTTTAATAACGAACACGTGCAATCTGGAAGGGTGAACGCCTGTATTCTGAGTCTTCTGTCTAGGCTGGCATTGCGCATATATCCCAATCAGACGAGGGATCCGGATGCCTACCTGCGAATTCTCAGGATGAGTGTTCACTTATAGGCTAAAGCATGTCTTCACTATGTTATTAGAATCTAGAATCTTTGATAAGTCAACGTTTTCGTTTATTCGTTTTAATTAATGAATAAATGATTACATTCCTTATATTACCTCATTCATTTCATTGTGTCTCATACAGATCATGCCTCCACGTCGCAGCACTCGCAATAACAGTGGTGGAAATCATGAGGAAGGAAGCAGCAACCACAACCATAACCACGACACTAACCATAATAATGGAGGTGATGCCCAACTGGCTGCGATCATTTCTCAACAAATGGCGCAACAGATCGCAAATCTGGTTCCTAACTTACTGGCCCAAGTCATCCAAATGAATGGAAACGGAAACGGCAACGGAAACGGCAATGGAAACCACAATGGGAACGGGAATGGAAACGGGAATGGTCTCCCAGCCTGCACTCTCAAACACTTTAATACCTGTAATCCCCCTAAGTTCAGTGGAGATGAAGGAGCTACTGGTCTCCTGCAGTGGTTCGAGGGTATTGAGAATACCTTCATTAACAGTGAGTGTCCCGACAACTTTAAGGTCCGTTATGCTATGAGTGTTCTTGACAAACGAGCACTCACTTGGTGGAATGAGGAAAAGCGCACCCGCGGAGCTGAAGTTGCACTTGCTATGACCTGGGATCAAGTCAAGGAGATAATGAAGGATGAGTTTTGTCCCCGTAACGAGGTTAAGAAATTGGAGGACGAGTTCCACACCCTTGCTCAGGATAGTGGGGAAAACCTTGCTTATAATACCCGCTTCCACGAGCTCAGTTTGTTGTTGCCCCATAAGGTCACTCCCCTGCCTGTAGCCATCGAGAAGTATATCGGTGGTCTACCTATGCAAATTCAGGACACGGTATGGGGAAGGGATCCTGCCACCTTGGAGGAAGCCAAACGTTTAGCGGCTACACTGACTGATAATCACGTGAAGAATGGTACTCTGTTTCGCAAAGGTGCTAAGAAGGATGTGAACAAAGCTACACCAGAGCCGGCTAAGGAGATTAAGACTGAGCACTCTGTTAACAAGAAACGTAAGGCCCGAAACCATACAGTGGTTGCCACCCCTACACCCAATAAGAAGCCATACACCGGACCTCACCCCTTGTGCAACACTTGCAAATACCATCACCCAGCTCAGGTGCCATGTCGTTTTTGCACTAATTGTCAAAGGAATGGTCACCTTGTGAACATCTGTCGAGCTCCTCCTGCTAACGGCCCTGCTGCCCAAAATAACCCAGCCAGAAATGCCACAGCTCCCAACCAACAAAACAACAGGCCTGGTCGTGGTCAATGTTACGAGTATGGCAGCCCAGACCACTATATCAATGCCTGCCCCAATCGTAACCAGAACCAGAACCAAAACCGCAATCAAAACCAGAACCGCAACCAGAACCAAGGTGCTCGAGGTCGCGCATACAACCTCAATGCTAATCAGGCTTGCGACAACAACGAGGTGGTTAATGGTACGTTCCTCGTTAATAATCACTATGCTTCTATATTATTTGATTCGGGTGCTGATAAGTCATTTGTATCACTAAAGTTTGAACCCTTACTTAACTTACCCCAAACTAACCTAGAGGAACCCTTAGTGGTAGAGGTAGCTAATGGGAAGTCTATATCGATCGATTCTGTTATTCGAAACTGTGTGTTGAACCTCGATGAACATACTTTCTCTATCGATCTCATTCCTATGCATCTTGGAAGCTTTGATGTCATAGTAGGCATGGATTGGTTGTCAACCCATCGTGCTGAAATCCTATGCTTTGAGAAAGTTATTCGCATTCCTCTCGAATCTGGAGATATTTTGAAGATCTATGGTGAGAAGCCTTGTGGTGAGCTTAAACTCATGACTTGTACTACTGCTCAAAAATACTTATGAAAGGGGTATATGGCTTTCTTGGCTAACGTGACAAGGGCAAAAGTATCCAAGACATCCCAATCATTCGGGACTATCCTAAAGTTTTTCCAGAGGATTTACCTGGTTTTCCTCCTGCTCGACAAGTTGAATTTAGGATCGATCTTGTTCCCGGTGCAAATCCTATCGCCAAAGCTCCTTATCGTCTCGCACCCTCTGAGATGCAAGAACTTGCTAGTCAATTGCAGGAACTTTCCGATAAAGGTTTCATTCGCCCCAGTTCTTCTCCATGGGGAGCCCCTGTTTTGTTTGTTAAGAAGAAAGATGGATCTCTCAGGATGTGTATTGACTATCGTGAACTCAACAAACTCACCATCAAAAATCGTTATCCCTTGCCAAGGATTGACGATCTTTTCGATCAACTTCAAGAAGCAACCCACTTCTCAAAGATTGATCTTTGTTCTGGTTATCATCAGCTTAGAGTTCACGAAGAAGACATTCCCAAGACAGCCTTTCGTACGCGTTATGGTCATTACGAATTCATGGTCATGCCGTTTGGATTGACCAACGCTCCCGCAGTGTTTATGGATCTAATGAATCGGGTTTGTAGACCCTACCTTGACAAATTCGTGATCGTCTTCATTGACGACATCTTGATTTACTCAAAATCAAAATCCGATCACGAACAACATCTTCACTCAATCTTGGGTCTCCTAAAGAAAGAACAACTGTATGCCAAGTTCTTGAAATGTGAATTTTGGCTTAAGGAAGTTAAATTTTTAGGACACGTCATCAATGAGAACGGAATTCATGTTGATCCCGCGAAGATCGAAGCTGTCAAAGATTGGAGTGTTCCTAAAACTCCAACTGAAGTCCGTTCCTTCCTTGGTTTGGCTGGTTATTATCGTCGATTCATTTCTAACTTCTCCAAGATCGCTGTTCCTCTCACTGCCTTGACTCACAAGGGAAAACATTATGAGTGGGGACCAAAGCAAGAGGAAGCATTTGAGACTCTTAAGCTGAAACTCTGTGAAGCTCCTATCCTGTCTCTACCTGATGGTAATGATGACTTCGTGGTCTATTGTGATGCATCAAACCAAGGTCTTGGTTGTGTTCTCATGCAACGAGGCAAGGTTATTGCTTATGCGTCTAGACAGCTTAAGACCCACGAAAAGAATTATACCACCCATGATCTTGAATTGGGCGCCGTCGTCTTTGCTCTTAGGATTTGGAGACACTATCTTTATGGAACCAAATGTGTCGTTTTCACGGAACACAAAAGTCTCCAACATGTCTTCGACCAGAAAAATCTTAACATGAGGCAACGACGTTGGGTTGTGTTACTTAACGACTATGATTGCGAGATTCGCTACCATCCTGGCAAAGCGAATGTTGTGGCTGACGCACTCAGTCGTAAAGAGTGCATCAAACTTCATTGTGCGAGAGTTCGTACTGATCTTCAGGATCGTATCTTCCAGGCTCAACATACTTCAGTCACCCAAGGTAACATGTACGAGGAAATGTCTTAAGGTGCTGAGACTCAACTTGAAACCAAACCTGATGGTCTACTTTATTTTCTAAATCGATTTTGGATTCCTGACCGTGATGATCTTCGTACTTTCCTTATGAACGAGGCTCATAAATCTCGTTATTCTATTCATCCTGGAGCTGACAAGATGTACCAAGATCTTCGTTATTCGTATTGGTGGCCTGGTATGAAGAAAGATATCGCTCTTTTCGTTGCAAAATGCCTTACTTGTTCAACGGTCAAGGCTGAACATCAACGACCATCTGGTATGCTTGAACAACCGGAAATTCCTGTATGGAAATGGGAGAGCATAGCAATGGACTTCATCACTAAACTCCCTCGTACACCCAAAGGTTTTGACAGCATTTGGGTAATCGTTGACCGTTTGACCAAGTCAGCCCATTTCTTACATATTCGTGAGAAATACTCTGTAGAAAGGTTACCGAAGATGTACGTAAGTGAAATCGTATGTCGTCATGGTATACCTTTGGACATTATCTTTGATCGTGATGGTCGTTTCACCTCTCACTTTTGGGATTCTTTACAAGACGCTTTGGGTACCAAGCTAAACCTGAGTACTGCTTATCACCCTCAAACAGATGGTCAGACTAAACGGACCATCCAGACACTTGAGGATATGCTCAGGGCATGTGTCATCGATTTTGGTGGCGCATGGGATTCTCATCTTCCTTTGGTCGAGTTTACATACAACAAAAGTTATCATGCCAGCATTAACATGGCTCCTTTCGAGGCACTCTATGGTCGTAAGTGTCGTTCACCTGTCTGTTGGACTGAGGTTGGTGAAGCCCAGATCACTGGACCTGAACTGATCCAGGAAACCAAAGATAAAATCCAACTCATTCAGGATAACCTTCTCAAGGCTAGAAGTCGACAGAAGAGCTATGCTGATAAACGTCGTAAGCCCTTGGAATTTCAAGTCGGAGACCTTGTACTTCTTAAGGTATCTCCTTGGAAGGGAGTAATTCGCTTCGGTAGAAAGGGAAAACTAGCTCCTCGATACGTAGGCCCATTCAAAGTACTTGACAGGATTGGAAAAGTGGCTTACAAACTTGATCTTCCACCTGAGTTAAGCAATGTTCACCTAACATTCCATGTTTCGAATCTCAAGAAATGCTTAGCAGATGAGAACCTCCATGTCCCTCTTGAAGATGTGCAGATCGATGAAACTATGCACATTGTCGAGAAACCCGTTGAGATCGTGGATACTAGAGTCAAGAAACTCAAGCGCAGTCGCATTCCGATCGTTAAGGTTGTTGGGAATCTAAACGAGGTCCAGAGTTCACTTGGGAACGCAAGGACCAGATGAAGTCTAAATACCCACATCTTTTCCCACCAGACTCTCCAACTCCAACTTCGGGACGAAGTTCCTAAAAGTAGGGGAGACTGTAACATTTCGCATTGAATTCTTTGTACGTTACGGCTATTATTAATAAAACATCGAATTTTTATCCTTATCGTGCCCTTTAAAAATATATCGTGACACATTTGGACCCCTAGTACCATACTATAAGTATATATTATGAATATATTAGTGAAATAATTGTATAAAAAAATAATGCCTGGGCCGGGTCACTCATGGACTCACACCACCAAACCAACTGGGCTACACCACATAACTGGTTATTCTTCCATGCGCTTTATTTATATAATGTACTTAGAATCTTCACAGTTGACTTGGAAAGTCAACTATGAAGAAAATTATTGATAATTAGCTTATCTAAACGCGTTGTAAGCCCTGATCTGGTAAGATTGGTGATTGATATGAATGATTCGCGTCTGATACACGCCTAAATCACCATCAATTCATTCCAAATCAGTCCCAATCGCGCGTCAATGCTTTAAAACGAGTCAACCATTACCATTTCGAACAACCGAGCACTTCCCTATAAATTGAGGCCTTCAGTAGAACCTACACTCGCCGAACATTCTCTCTTTACCCTCAATTTCCTCTGAAAAACTCATTTTGATCATCAATTGTTCGCAAGTTGACTTTCTGGTTGACCGCTCATAATCACGTGAAACGTTTTGTAAGTTTTAATGTTTTTGCCTGGTTTTGTTCATCGGCCCCTAACAACAATAACCCTATGTTTAATCGGGTTATTGTTCGTTAAATTTGTTGATTGAAAAACCTAGGGCTCGACTTTGTTAAATTTGGTGATAATACATCTGCAGACCTCTGTATATAATTATTTCTGAACCAAAATTATCACCAACTGATCAACAGATCAGTTTGTGTGGCCCCTTTTGTCTAGACAATGAACCGGCCACAAGGCCAAGGTTCGAGTCCCGCGTAATGATTCTTTTTTCTGATTGTATTGAAAACAAATTTGATAACATATATAATTATATACGAACTAAGAATATTCGTTCTCAGGCTCCAGTCCAGTTGGTGGCTGGGGTTGTGATAAAACTCCACCCGGTCTCAGACCCGGGTTCGAGCCATAGCATACACAAACTCTTTTTTTTAAAACCTTTATCACTTATATATTCTCTATTATTTTTAAAAATACTAAAACTCCTTTATAAATTCTACAAAAATTATTTTATGATATTCTAATAGAAAAGTTTAACATACAATTTTTAGTTTTCCAAAAATTATTTATTTATTATATATAATAAATATTTCAAGTTTATTCCATTATAATTATAAAAATCTATAAAAATATCAAAACGATTATATAAATTTCCACAAAAATTATTCTGAGTTTATAAAACATTAAACATTCCAGAAACGATTTTTATTTTCAGAAAATCATTTATTTAATATTTTTAATCAATTTTTGTTATTTTTAATCATAAATAAATCATAATAAATTCATTTTTCCCTATTTTTGCACCAAAATTTTATATAAATTATTTCTGTCCATTTAGAACAGAAATACAAATTTTAATTTAAAAATTCTTTAATTTAAATATTTTTAGATATTAAAGTTATATTTTGGCAAAATAGAAATAAATAGACTAAATATTCTATTTTTAAGAAAATAATTTTATAAAAATTAGTTTTATACTTAAAACCCATTAATGTGACCATCTTTAATCTAAAGTCTACAAAAAGACTTTTTTTTTATTTATTTATCGAAATTCTCTTATTTATTAAACAATATAATTAATAATCAAACGAGTACTTATCCCCAAATTCGAAACCCTAGAAAATATTTATAGACTAGAAAGACTTAGACATATTTATTACCTTATATATAGGGTAATACTTGGCATCGTTGGGCTACACTTATTCTATTTTCACGAGACTTGACATTTTGCTAAGGTGAGTTTTACATAGCCCCTTTTCTATTTCACTATTTTTGGGGTGAAACATGTTACAACATTCTATCTACAATTCAATCATAAAGTGTCTATGGGTTATTCTATGTTGCATTGTGTCTTAAACATGTCTAGGGTAAGCACAATATTCTAGCATAATCATTAACATTGATCAGCCGACGGTATACAATGATAGATCTATTGGACTGACAATCCCACCCGGATACGTGTACCTCCTACATAGGTAGCGTGGGTGATTGTTATCGCATAACCTAATCGAGTGAACCATGAGCGTATGGGATGGACCACAATATTCTAGTCACAAGGGTTGATTATGCACTCGATTTACCTGCTAGTTTGTTTTCACATATGGACTAGACTTGCCATGACAATTGAATTGTACAAGCTTTATTCGATTATCAAAACCTATGTAATTCTCACCAACTTTTGTTGACCCAAAAATATTTTCAAAATTAACATGTTTCAGGTAACAATGAAGCTGAGGCTTAGAGTATGCATGAGGGATTCTATGAAGTTATTTGAAGTTATTTGCTTTATTTGATGTTATGTATTTTGGGATTTTTAGACATCATTTCATTTGGATATTTATGTTATGAATAAATTATTTAAAATTTCAATATATACCATGTGCTACTGAAACAATCATCAATACGTGACATCCCGATGTTTCCGCCATCGGTTGGGGTGTTACACAGGTGATTATTGGGAACCTTTAGAAATGTGTTAACATACGTTAAACTGCCTTAGTACTAGTGTCTATCAACACTAGTAGGAAAGATGTGGTCAGAAGTTCATGGCCGTGACACAAGCACCTCAAGCATGAGGTTGCTGCACAACCTAATAGCGCTATCAACTAATACCCCGTTCGCCTCCAGCGATTAACCCAATAATATGTAAGGACATTAAGTGATAGAGTGTGTTTGGTTCACAGAGGACAGTTAAAGTTGTAAACTGATAAAAGCGTGATCCACACAAGGAATCGTAAAACCCGACCCACACAAGGAGTCAAAACCCGACCCACACAAGGATTCAAAACCCGACCCACACAAGGAGTCAAAATCCAAGATGTAAGAATAGTCCCAAACCGGACTAGAAAACGTTTTGTAAATTGTCTCAAACCCGAGACTCGTGCTTTTGAGAAAAGAGTAGTGAAATTCACCTTAGGATGAAAGCAAATAATCCAAACTTCACAAATAGGATGTGCTACCGACTCCCTATTACATGTGTCACTTAGTGAGTATATGTGTAATATCATTACACCATATGACCCGTTTGTCCAAGACGTTTAAAAGTTCAAAACTGTGTAAGTGACACCTAATGACTCTAAATGCACAAGTAAACCCCACGGACCCATTGGTGAACACAATGATTAACATCAGCTATGCACTTCATATACATCTCATATAAGTGCTCATACAAGTTCATGTCTATACAAGTCATACAAGACTCCAAATAGCCACATGCGTGTATATTACATAATCTGCGTTTTTAGGACAGATTATGCACTGTGAAAACCAATTTATTAAAAAAAACTTATCCAGTGAATTAGACTCCCAAAATTTTACTAAATATTCCAAGGGGTCTACAGGACAATTCCATAATTTTAGTTCATGATAAAACCATACACAAAAATTATGAAAAATCACACAATACAACTATGTCCAGAAAATACTCACAACAGATCAGATTAGTAGAAAAATTCCCAAAACTTGTGTATTTATCCAAACGGGATGAATCCACTTGGAAAAGTCAAGTTTCATCGATGTCAACCTACTGTCCAAATTTCAGAATCTAACTCTTTGTAAAACTCAAGTTATGATCGTTTAAAGTTGACCCATTTTACTAATCTGAAAATCTGATATAACCTTTAATCAAAGAAAATTCCATAAACCTATCAAACGACGTCCAAATCAAATGATTTTGCCCATTATGAATAGCTAAGACCATGTAAAATGTTTTCATGCAAATAAATCATCAAAGCAAGCACCTTAACATCATGTTACATCCTCTGCAAGTTGACTTAAACATTATGTCCAGATTTTAAACATGCACAAACCCTAGTTATAATCAATCATCTACGCATATAATCGATCAATAATACTCAACAATAATCCCACCATATTTTAAACATAACCTGATCAAAACCTAGCAAGATACATCATCAATCATAAACCCTATAAGTCAAAAACATCAAGAACATGTAAACTCATGCAATACATACAACAATCATCGCATAACCTCACGTTTAACCCCATTAATCTTTATGAATGACAAGTTTTAATCTTTATAAAAACCTTTCAGACCTGGAATAACTCGGTTATGATGTTTTAAAACATATTAGAGAAGATTAAAACATAAGAGATTGAATATTATACCGCAAGCACTTCAAAACCACCAACCGATTGCTCTCCAAGCTTCCCGATCGATGTTCTTGAGCCTTAGCAGGTGTTTGAGTTCATATTTTCGTAAATAGGCAGTAGGGGCGATTAGGGTTGAGTTTATGGGGGTACTTGGGGCTTAAGATTGCTTAAATAGGGGTTTAGGTCGGTTTAACACGTCAGAGCCATGTGAGCGGCTGCTCGGTCTAAGTGAGCAGCTGCTCACTCAGCCTTGCGTCGCTCCAGGTGCTCTGGTCCAGTGTTTAAACATGCCGGGTGTCACATCATCCTCCTGTTGAAAGAATTTTCGTGCCGAAAATTTCCCGAAGTCAAAGAGAATGAAGCGATAAAAAGAAAAATTTTTCCGGTCGTCACATCATCCCCCTGTTGAAAGGAATCTCGTCCCGGGATTCACTCAACCTCAACAGTAATGAGTGCCGACCTAAGTATACACCCAAGTAAGGAACGAGGTTGTCTAGATTCCCCATTTAGACCACCAGGACCCCGGTTCATAACATGAACCGAAAGATTACGCTCTCCCAAACGAGCACCCGATGCCCCATGCAACGCTTCCCCGAAATGCAAAACGAAATGAGAATCACGAACGTAAGACGATAACAACAGATACTCCGTGCCGGGGAACCACCTTCCCAAGGTAAACACAAGACAAATGTTACAGATCGTCACAAGTTTGATTCCTCCTGTTCGAAGGCCCGCTGGAGACTACTGTGATCGGTGTAAACAACGCACCTGGTACCGTCCAAGTAGTATCTCCAATATCAAACCGATGGGCACAATACGATGACCATATCTAACCATCGAAAACACTCAATGGACACGAGAGTACTAACACCAAAAATAAGAAAAAAACCAAAACATAATGAATAACAAGGAAAGGAAACTCACCGGTAACAGTATCAGGATCTACCTGGTTCTCCCTCGAACCGATGACGTATGCATGAGCAGCCTGACCGCCACCCTCGTTGTTTCCACCCTTTCCTGTAGTCCCTGCTTCAACTTGGTTCAACTTTGGGAAATTTCGCTTGAAATGCCCTGCCCCCCCGCAGTTGTAGTAACCCTGGTTCCCCTGGAGCAGGGGTAGCAACAGTAGCCTGAGCCGGCTTGAATGGAAGATTGACCCTACAATTTTTCCGTAGCGTCCGGTCCAATTACAGCGCTCACAATGAAACTTATCACAACTACCAAAATGATGAAAACCACACAAACCACACTTAGGGTTCTTCCTAACATACCCTCCCTGTTTCTGATCCGATGCTGATCACGAAGCTTCAACCTTCTTTGCCTACGGCTGTCGTTGAACGACGGCTGAACTCTTTTCCACACTCTCCCACTTCCTCTTGTTACTCTCAGAAACCTTCACAGCAGCACCTCGAGGAGGAAAAACACCCTCTGCCACCTTCATATTGGCCATCCTGTGAGCCGACCGAGTAGCATCAGTAATTGTAGTAGGTTCCCTAGCAACCACCAGTCCCGCAATCTCTGGCACCAACCCAACGATGTACTATTCAATCCGCCTATACTCTGGTGTTACTACCTCAGGGCACATCACCGCCAGTTCATTGTGTCTGATAGTGTACTCCTTAACCTCATATCCAACCAACTTATGGTTCCACCACTCATGTTCCAACCTTTTAATCTCCTCACGCGGACAGTACTCAGCCTTCAACTTAAACACAAACTCAGTCCAAGGCGTAGCGTTAGCCTCCCCTAAGCCAAGTGTCTGTGTGGTGGAGTTCCACCATGTCAGAGCGGGTCCCTCAAAGGTTCTTGTAGCAAACTTCACCCAATCAGCAGCTGGGCATTCACACAAAGCAAACACTGACTCAATCTTTTCCATTCACCTCAGCAGTTCCACGGCTCCATCAGTACCTCAGAAGTTGTGGGGTTGACAATCCTTAAACCTCTTGTAGGTGCACCTAGACTGCACCTGATTAGTAGGAGTACCTCCAAGGGTCTGCTGAGCAGCCTGGAAGGCAGCCAATGCAATGTTCAACTTCTGCTGCATCATGTTGTTCAACTCCTCCTGTGTCATAGTGATGTTTCCACCACCCCGACCACCGCCTATGCGACCACCACCGCCTCCACGGCATCCCCCAGTACGTATACCATTACGATCAGACATGTTCTGCCAAAACATGGGACAAGATACTTAGTGTCACTATTAGATCAAACTACTAGTGACAAAAAGGAATTCAGAACTGGGTCTAAGCATGACCATTGGTTCGAACACGAAGTCCACCAAGATTTTCATGCATTTCGATTTATGATTTCGTGTGCACCCAAAATGATAAATCGCTCTACATGGTCCTCTAGGCGTGCCCCTAGATGGAACTTCAGGTCACCCGATACCCACCACTTAGAAGAGATTTCCATCTCATAACGATCCCAAAGTGAACAATTTCTCAAAGGTGCACTATAACAAGTGCTAGTGCATGATAGTGTGTGTGTGGGCAAGTGTGTCCATTGGAGCATAGAGGGGAGATATCCGAGCCCTGGACAGATCTCGAGAATGTGCCGAAGCCACCCCAATGTACACCACTGCTGTGCATAAACGATAAGTCTCTCCGTCTTCAAATCCGAAGAAGAATATGGAGTAAAGGTAGAAATAACCAATGATAGAATTGATAATGTAATACTGTATGATGAGGACATCGACACCCTGAAAAGGTTAGTATGTTTACCAAAAGACACGACTCATATGTGTGTGACCGACTAACGTGTGTGAGACTCGGCCATATACTAGACTCTACATGTAGTCCTAGTTCATTATAACCGTTAGCTCTAATACCAATCTGTCACACCCTCAAATTCCACATGCGGGGTTTTACCGCGAGGCGCGTGACATACCAGGATCCAAGTCAACGGTCACAATAAATGACAACTATATGTGAAATGTTACGTAAACCAAACCATGCAATAATCAAAACCTTAATCCAAAGTACTGCGTAAGCAATTTAAGTTTACAAAACCGAATGAAGATAAAACATGAGTTTAAAGTTTTGATGCAAAATATGATCCTAGACGCGAGTGCGACTCCGTGCGCCTAGTCCGACCGCTGCTACCTTGGCGACCTGAGAAAACATGCTAAAAATGTCAACATATAATGCTGGTGAGTTCACAGGATTTACAATAAATGTTTCATTAATCCTTTAAAACCGTTACCGTTACTACTATGTTGTGTGAACGCTAGATAGGCGTTAAGTATATTACTACTACGATTGAAACCATTACTGACTGTGATTTATACTGTGATACCCTTTCGGACTACCGTCATCTCCGGTAGGCCCTGTGTGATCGAGACAATATGCACCCGCCCGGCCTCCAACCGTCGAGTGGGGTTTTTGAGACCCAATAGCGATATCCACATTTCCCCGCTACATACCCGTATTAGTGGTTTCTATGGATATAGATGAGTCGTATAGTAATATAATGAGAGCCATTGTATAACATGAAAATGTGTGTTTAAAATGTGTAAGCATGTTTCTCCCCCGAAAACAAAACTAGTAAAGTGTGGGGCCGTGAACTCACCTTAGATTGCGCCTTCAGTTTAAAAGTAATTTGAAACGTGTGTGATAGCACCCAACTAATGGCGACCTATGAATGAGTTTAAGTAAGTGTGTTGACCACTAACCTGAAGGTTAACTAGTCCCTGATTGTCCAGATCTTGACTATGTGTGTTTAAAAAGGTGTTTGGATGTTAACCGGACATACCAGACAGACCCGACATCCCGTTGGTGACCCATTACATCAATTAATCAAGTACATAAGGTTAACACATAAGTTTCAAGCATAAAACACTTAGTTTGCATCATAAATCGCACATATGGAGTTATAAGGTCGAATCAGCATGGAACAGGACCATGTTCGACCCAAACATCCTTGGTTTGAACCTTTTGTGGCTCATTCGACCCATACACAAGTTCATACAACCTAACATGTGTTCATTCGACCCTAACACATGTTAATTCAACCCTAACACGTGTTAATTCAACCTAAATCATGTTCGTTCGACCTAACTAAAGCTTGTTCGACCTGTCATAAACAAGGTTCGACCCTAGCCCGCTTCATACAACCCCACGCAGGTCGAATGTAAGCCAGGTTCGACCCTTTCAATTCCAATCCTTCTAAAACGCATCAATTCGCATCAAAACTATCCGAAAACATCACGAAATGTTAGGATCTGAGTTTGATTGTTTTGATATGTTTAAGTAAAATGAGAAATAAATGAAGTGAGTATAAGTGGAAAGTGCAACGGAATAATAAACTATAATCAAAATAAAGGAATAAATGTGTAACACCCCAACCGATGGCGGAAACATCGAGGTGTCACGTAGTGACGATTGTTCAATAGCTCATGGACTAAAGTGTAAATTTGAATACATTGATTAAATAATTTATTACATTGAAATGAAATACAACGATTCTAACTGCCAACTAAATTGAAATACAATGAATCAAAATCTAAATATAAATCCGAAAGCTTAAAGGATGCATCTCAAAACAACCTGAAACATGTACAAAATAATTTGGTCAATACAAAAATTTTATTGGTGAGCATACCCTGTTTAAATAAATATAGTAGGAAAAATGTTTAACAATTCATGTGCGGTACCATTTGCAATTATGTAATAAGTAATATCCGTTCAAAACCAAGCCTATGAATAATGACTAACACATGACTAACCAAATGAATAATGAATTAACAAGACAATGACCAAGATTCTTTCAACAGAGTCTCAAGGGGATATACCATAGTACTATTCATTGAAATGCTAGGCCGCCCAGCGGTTAATGATTTTCACAACTCATAGACACACGAATTAAACATAAAGCAAACACACATGAGAATTGCATTTAGTAAAAGGAATAGAAACTTGATAGTAAGTACATGAGTTACCCCAAAATAGTAAGACAGTAAAAAGGGGAAAGATATACTCACAGTTTGCGAAAGCGATCGAAATCCAACTTAAGCGGTCGTAAGCTAAGTAATGGGAATCCTTGAAGAATTCAACCTATAATGTGATAGAATACTAATAAGGAAATGTCTAAGAGTCTAAAGTATCTAGGGTCTTAGGCATTAGGGTTTGCTAAGTCGATTTGGGGAAATTAGAGTTTTAATGATAAGTTGCGTTAACGTAAAAGTTATATATCACAAATAATATATGAAAGATTGTAAATGGGGTGTAGGTAATATAATTATTACCTATTGAATATTTATATAAAAATATGTTTGAATAATTAAGACGAAATAATTTAGTTAATTAATTTAACTAAATTAAATAAATACAATAATCATAAATGTATAAATAAATAAATAATTATGTGTTTCACAATGATTTAACAAATGGTAATTAAGATTTTCAAACACAAAACATTTCTATTTTATAAGAAAAGTATTTATAAAATAGATGTTTAAATAGTGTAAATAAATAAATCTTCAATTACGTCTAATTAACATAAATAAGATTAAAAATACAAGACATAATCCGAAAATGTTATTTTTTTAGAAAATGTATTCTTTATGATGTAAATCAATGAAAGTAATTTTCTCATAATTTTTATAAACTTATTTATATTTAAAACTGATTTAATAGAATTAAATCATGTTTAAATGATTAAAAAATAGGAAAATTAATAAAAATAGGTGTTTTCTGAACCAATAATTTTTATTCCAGTTCATGGTGATGAGAAATAATTACTCAAAATGTTTGAGATCAAAATCATTAAAAATGAATTTTTAATCAATTAATTATGATTAAAATAATTTAATTCAATAACAATAAAAAAAATAAAACATTTTCCAAAAAATAAAAGTGGGATAATTTTCTCTATGGAGTCAAGAAGCTACACCTAAATTTTCATAATTTTTAGGTAAAAATTGGATTTATTATGAATATTCTAATTTTTGTACATATTAATGTTTAACAAATAATAATAAAAATATAAATACAATTCTGAATTGAGGAGGACCAAAACAGGGACAGTGGGACTCGAACTCGGGTCCCTTCAGTTTGTAGACACACACACAACCACTACACCAAAGGTCATATTTGATACTTAATTTGAAACATATATTTACTT
Organism: Ambrosia trifida; assembly: GCA_028751855.1. Taxonomy (NCBI): domain Eukaryota; kingdom Viridiplantae; phylum Streptophyta; class Magnoliopsida; order Asterales; family Asteraceae; genus Ambrosia; species Ambrosia trifida. Next base: position 104,189,639 of record CM054122.1, on the reverse strand, counting down.
ATATTACAAGAGTCATCTTCTTCCCCAATTATTAACCTAAAAACCCTAACCCTAACCAAAACTAATAGCACGATCTAGACCCGACGAGAGCTCTGTATCAGAGGGGTTTTGATCGGAATTTTATAAAGAACAAAACGGCATAACTAATCAAGACTTACAAGATCAATTTGATGCTCGAAAATGAAGGTACAGGTCCGAACTAAAGAGCCGCATAAGAAGCTTTCCTATGTGATTTTGGCGTGTTTATGAGGTTATCACAGAGGGTTTTTGTCATACAAAGGTTGTGGAACGATTAGAAGTTATCAATTTATAGGATTATTAACAGTTTTCGAACGTTTATGAGGATGTAATATTCCGACGGTTACAACCATCAAACCCGGATTAAATACGTGGTTTAAACACATTAAAGGCTAACTTTTGATGAGGAAATGCTGGAACTTCAAGAAGAAATGCTTTGAAACTAATTAAAACGAGTAGGATTCATTAACCGGCCTAATTGATGCTCGCCGGAATAACACTCGCCGGCCGGATTCCGGCTGATCGGAAAAACGGTATGGGGAGAGTAGGAAATCAGATTTTTTTTAAAGTTTGCACCTTTGGCAGATTTGGTCCCTCCATGTTCAACCTAGTTAGTTTATTATAATTTGCTAATTTTTTTTCTACATAATAACTTAACTAAGTTAGTTAGTTTAACCAAAAAGTTTCTAAAACTTTATAAAACTTGGAATTTTTATAATATCCATTCCGGATGATGTTTCAAGACACATATTTGATTGAAACTTATACCCGATCCATAATAAGTATAAATGATAAATTTTTTGTTCGCTCTAAAATTAAATTTGAAAACGACGAACTTACAGGGACTATAATAGAAATTTTTGAAGGGCTATTATTGTCAATTAGATGAAAGACGAGGGTGACGGATGTCACAGTCTCCCCTACTTTAGAAAATTTCGTCTCGAAATTTCTTTCAAGTGGAGGTTACTGTGAAACGAAAGACGTTATAAAAGTCAAGTAAGTTTTTTTTTAAAAGAAAATTTCATGTTTTACGATTCGCCACAATTTAAAATATTTGTCTAATACCCAAAGTAAAAGTTTCAAAATCATTGAAAGTTGACCCGAGATTAAGAAGTGAGAGTTTAAATGAGAAAGGCTTGTGGGAATGTGTAACTGGTGAGGAACAGGTGTACTAATGAAGTTGTCTCCCCTACTTTAGAAAAGTTTCTGACTAAATGTTGTTAGAGTATGCAACAAGTATCCAAATAATCGAGTGTGTAAGAGTATACAAGGTTCGTGTTTTCTGTGCGGGTGGTCAAGAGAAGAACTCTAGGAAGACGAATTGAAGCTCGTGTACCGCTAGCTATTAGTCAACTATCTAATGAAGAGGTAGTAATGGGTAGGTTCTTGGTTAGACTCCTAGTCCGTTCCCGCAGTATCGTTTATGCTTATATATAGGGTGTACCACAACTGACCCACCACACTCCCGATACTTTGGATTCGTATTGATTGTCTACCAACAGCCTGATTAGAATTACACACCACCCTCATGTACCTGTAAACCCATGATTGCGTTCCGGACCGTAATCACCGATTTACCTTACACTAGGGTGTTATGCTTTTCCATAACACTAACATAAATAATACCAGAAAAAAATGTGTGCAACCCATATGTAATAGCCAGTGTAATGAAATAATGTTCAATCATGACATGGTTAGAGGTCCTTCCCTTCCGGGGTTTCCCTTTAACCGTAATATGAATAACATGTAAATATAAGACATGGTTAGAGGTTCTTCCCTTTCGGGTTTACCATTAACCGGTAACTCCTGTTCACATCGTTGGCTTTAAACACCCATATTGATAACCCTGAGATTTACACCGTTCCCCTCGGATTAAAGAAATACTCTAACCCGAGTCGTACGTGGGCACTGGCTTAGATCTCATACAAAATTATCAACTAGTATGTTCATTGGCCATGATGATGAACAAAATAATGTAAAGTATAACAGGGTTTTGCTCAAAAACAGGAAAAAAAATATGCATACCAAATATGCGTCAAGTACATAAGTATAGCATAAAACTTCGATTGAAAGAATGGTATAATATAAATCAAGTAAATCGCACAATTTTCACAAAATGAAAGTAAACGAGTTAAGTTAATGCTCAAAACCAGTGTTGTAAGAATGACTACTAATAATTAGTGCGAGAATAATTGTAAATAACGCGTGGGGATAGCCACCGATAAAATAATAATACGAGAATAAGATAATATGCGAATATAATAATGTAAAATGATGTAAGAATAAGATAATGATATTTACTGCAATTGAGAGTGGACGGAACATACGTATAGTCTACTGCCATGCGGGTTTAAAATATATGCACTATATGTTAAAAGACATTTAGCAACATTTCGATGAAGATATGTCCAATAATTAGACCAAAAGTTTTGCGACTGAAAGAGTGTAAGTGTAAAAGATAAATTATTGTTTATAAAACAAAATGTAGTTTTACTCGAACTTTGTGATATAGTTGAAAGTATAATAGTGATGCATGAGAATAACTTTTTAGATTCAAAACAGCTTCACATGAAAAGACTTCGTAAGTACATTCTTTCATGTGTTTACAAGAAGTCGAGTTGAAAATTGTCATAATGCATATTATCAGTCGCAATTTTCTTTTCTCGAAAATCATATAAATCAAATGTGTTTCCAAAAGACCAAGATTTAGAATTGACGTGAATGATAAAAGTCAATGCGACAATAGTGTAGAAGTCACAAAACATAAATGAAAATAGTGTAAGTTTTAAAATGGATAAAAGTTTTAATAATGATGATGAAAAAAATCCAAAAGCGAATAATTAATGTGTATATAAAACATCAAGAAATGGAACTTAAAATCCAAATGTTAAACAAAACTTAAGAGTCAATAATGAAAAACGGAAAAATGCACAAATAGCGATAGCTATTAATAGAGAAAACTCAAAAGGCATAATAACTTCATTATAAAAAATTATGATAAGAGTTTCAAACAACAAATGAAAAATATATCAAAAATGTGATACTGAAAATATTTCTAATGAAACTAGTGACTAGCCAAAGTGATTGAAATATTATTAGTGACTTGTGGGGAGCGTACTTGAACCTATGAGTGAATGGTCATTTTTCCCAATTGCACATACCCCGTCACTAGTAAATTTCAAAACCTTTAGCGAGACTTTAAAACGAGATGTAGAAACAGATCCCTGAGATGTGGATTTGACTCCTAACTCAAAGATGTATTTTCAAAATTGAAAACAATTGAGGAATGAAACCAATCACTAAGTTAAGGATATCACCCCCCAGCTTAGTGGTTAAGTTTCTTTTTGAAGGAAATACTCTTTGAGGTGTGGATGTCACTCCTATCTCAAAGGTATATTCCTAAGATAAATAACATATAGAGGAGTGAAACTAATCACCAAGGTATGGATGTCACTCCTAACTTGGTGATATCGTTTCGTTGGTGAAATACGAGTGTCTTCTTTTCCAAACAAAATACCGAAAGAATAACGAGAAAGAATCATAGAGAAAATATCTTGAAAGAAAATATAAGAAATAAGATAAATGTACACGAGAGGACTCGTGAAAATAAGCTTAGTTATAGACTAGGCTAAAAGGCATTCTAATAACCTAATTCCATATAACCATGGCTCTGATACCAATCTGTAACACCCCAATCGATGGCGGAAACATCGAGGTGTCACGTAGTGACGATTGTTCAATAGCTCATGGACTAAAGTGTAAATATGAATACATTGATTAAATAATTTATTACATTGAAATTAAATACAACGATTCTAACTGCCAACTAAATTGAAATACAATGAATCAAAATCTAAATATAAATCTGAAAGCTTAAAGGATGCATCTCAAAACAACCTGAAACATGTACAAAATAATTTGGTCAATAAAATAATTGTATTGGTGAGCATACCCTGTTTGAATAAATATAGTAGGAAAAATGTTTAGCAATTCATGTGCGGTACCATTTGCAATTATGTAATAAGTAATATCCGTTCAAAACCAAGCCTATGAATAATGACTAACACGTGACTAACCAAATGAATAATGAATTAACAAGACAATGACCAAGATTCTCTCAACAGAGTCTCAAGGGGGTATACCATAGTACTATTCATTGAAATGCTAGGCCGCCCAACGGTTAATGATTTTGACAAGTCATAGACACACGAATTAAACATAAATCAAACACACATGAGAATTGCATTTAGTAAAAGAAATAGAAACTTGATAGTAAGTACATGAGTCACCTTAAAATAGTAAGACAGTAAAAAGGGGAAAGATATACTCACAGTTTGCGAAAGCGATCGAAATCCAACTTAAGCGGTCGTGAGCTAAGTAATGGGAATCCTTGAAGAATTCAACCTATAATGTGATAGAATACTAATAAGGAAATGTCTAAGAGTCTAAAGTATCTAGGGTCTTAGGCATTAGGGTTTGCTAAGTCGATTTGGGGAAATTAGAGTTTTAATGATAAGTTGCGTTAACGTAAAAGTTATATATCACAAATAATATATGAAAGATTGTAAATGGGGTGTAGGTAATATAATTATTACCTGTTGAATATTTATATAAAAATATGTTTGAATAATTAAGACGAAATAATTTAGTTACTTAATTTAACTAAATTAAATAAATACAATAATCATAAATGTATAAATAAATAAATAATTATGTGTTTCACAATGATTTAACAAATGGTAATTAAGATTTTCAAACACAAAACATTTCTATTTTATAAGAAAAGTATTTATAAAATAGATGTTTAAATAGTGTAAATAAATAAATGTTCAATTACGTCTAATTAACATAAGTAAGATTAAAAATACAAGACATAATCCGAAAATGATATTTTTACTGAAAATGTATTCTTTATGATGTAAATCAATGAAAGTAATTTTCTCATAATTTTTATAAACTTATTTATATTTAAAACTGATTTAATAGAATTAAATCATGTTTAAATGATTAAAAAAATAGGAAAATTAATAAAAATAGGTGTTTTCTGAACCAATAATTTTTATTCCAGTTCATGGTGATGAGAAATAATTACTCAAAAAGTTTGAGATTAAAATCATTAAAAATGAATTTTTAATCAATTAATTATGATTAAAATAATTTAATTCAATAACAATAAAAAAATAAATCATTTTCCAAAAAATAAAAGTGGGATAATTTTCTCTATGGAGTCAAGAAGCTATACCTAAATTTTCATAATTTTTAGGTAAAAATTGGATTTATTATGAATGTTCTAATTTTTAATGTTTAACAAATAATAATAAAAATATAAATACAATTCTGAATTTAGGAGGACCAAAACAGGGACAGTGGGACTCGAACTCGGGTCCCTTCAGTTTGTAGACACACACACAACCACTACACCAAAGGTCATATTTGATACTTAATTTGAAACATATATTTACTTATATAACAAGAGTCATCTTCTTCCCCAATTATCAACCTAAAAACCCTAACCCTAACCAAAACTAATAGCACGATCTGGACCCGACGAGAGCTCTGTATCAGAGGGGTTTTGATCGGCATTTTAGAATTTTTGAATCAGAGGATTTGCTAAGATGCATTTTTATTCTGGATGAGTTTGATGATGGAGGTCTCCCAATGAGTTCTCTGAGTTTTTCAGTAGTGGGATCTGAGAAAAAGTGTATTTGATTGTAGAGGCCCTCCTTTATAAAAGTATCAACAAACTTCTTCTGATCTTATTTAGACATTTCTTTCTTCTTTTTGAATTGTCTTCTTGCAGCAGATGATAGATCAGAAGTATCAAGTAGGATGTCTAATGTAAAAGCCTGTTGAGGTCTCTTCATCATGGGTTCATCAGGGTAGACAGGTTTTCTGGGCAAGTTAGGGCCTTTCTTCCTGTTTTCTTCTAGTTTCTTGTAGGTTTCAACCAACCTCAACTCTGACCATCTTGCAATAGACTTCATCTCCCCATAGTCAGCAGCCACAATTTCTTGTCTCATTCTTTTGAATTTCAAGGCTCTGGCTGGATCTCTGCCTTTACTGAACTCAGGGGCAAAGACCTTGGCTGGGGGATTCTTGGTCATCTCTTCAATTCTTATGAGTTCTTCTCTGAGAGCATGAGTGGTACAGCCTGCAAACTGTTTCTTGTTTGCTTTATAAGGCATGGTTGCCAAGATCTGTTCAAGAAGAGATTCCTTAACCTCCCTTTCCATGTCACTGCTGAGAGGCATGGTAGACATAGAGTTGCTCAGGGTCTTAGCAAAATCTTCAATCCTTCTCAGTTTGCTAAGCTCTGCTGAATGGATGCCCTGAGCACTCCTGTCATCTTTCCCTTTGCATTTCTCTTTTATGATGGCATCTTCCTGTTCAGCCTTGTATTTTAGATATTTGTCTATGTTTAGGGGAACAGGAAAATGTGGAAGAGATGAGAAATATCTTTCAGATGGTTGTTCAGCATTGTAGAAGGATTGCATTTCCCATTGAGTAGATCAAGTTCAAGGGGATACTGAAAAGCCAATGGTGTGATGGTTGGTGGTGGTCTATGGGATGTAAATTGTGATGTGTGTGGTGAGAATGATGAAAGTGGAATGGCAGATATGGGTGTAGATTGTGTGGTTGAAGTAGTAGGTGGTGATGTGTGAATGTTTTCATCATGTACAACAAAGGTAGATTTTCTCTTCCTTCTGTACAAGATTTTTGGTGATGGTGGTGTAGTGGTTGTAGGTGGTGTATTGGTGGTTGTGGTGATAGGTTCAGTGGTAGGTTTGGTGGCTGTGGTGATAGGTTCAGTAGTTGGTTTGGTGGCTGTGGTGATAGGTTTAGATGTTGTGGTGACAGCAGAGGTTTTGGTAGCAGTGGTTTTAGCAGCAAGTTTGGATGGTGGTTTTCTGACATGTTTGGCAAGCATTTTCTTCCTTTTAGAGGAGCCCACATCTTCAACTTCCTGCTGTTGTTCCCTTTTCTTTTGTACCAAATCCTCTGCCTTAACTTCCAAAGTGTCAGCCCCCTTTTGCTTTTCCTTAGCAACCTTTTCAGCCTTTTCATTGGCAGAGGTATCAACTTCCTTTGCTTTGCTGAAATTGGCAGGTTCAGTAGCAGCAGAGGTTTGAACATTTGGTTGTTGTTGTTGTTGTGGTGCTGTGTGGGTAGACCCTGGTTTGGTGGCAGACTTTGATTGACCTTTTTGTGAAGGTGGACAACCAAAGGGATCTAGCTTTGGCAATCTATCTCTGCCACTCTCCCCCTTTTTGGCATCATCAGCTGTGAAGTCATCATTATCTTTATCTTTGAGAATTGTGGTAGGGGCAGAGCCAGTGGTCTTCAGCAGATGGTCTTTAATGGCTTGAATGTCAGCATGGGTATCTTTGTACCTAGCATCTACCATATTTCTGATTTCAGCCATGTAGGTTTCATGAGTCCGGTCTGCTAGTTTTCTGTGAGCTATGATGATGGGGGAAACAGACTTCCATAGCTCACTAGCAATATCTTCAGTGGATGGTTGACTCTTGGTGAGAGTAGCCAATGATGCCAATATTGTCTTGATATCTGATTTGATATCAGCAACAGAGGTTTCAATGGACTGTACTCTGGCCGTCAATTCTTGGTATTTTAACCCATCACCTAAGTTAATAGGATCATCTGAATTCCTACCAGTGGTAGTTGTAACTGGTTCAGTCCTAGGAGGTGAGTCCAAAGGATGAGAACCAGATGCCCTTTTTTCTTGGTTCTGAGGACTTCCAACTGATTTTGGGGACATTATAGTGGCCTCATCAGTTGTTGCCTTCAAGGAAGTCTTAGCTATGTAACCACTGTCCTGGTGTGAGACAATGGTCTCTACATCAGTAGTGGCTGCTTCACTTGAAAACTCACCTAGAGTTTCATTGAACTCTAGGGGTGTAGCCTCCTCTTCTGTTTGTGGGATGGCTGATTGATTTTCCTCAGTCCCAGTCACTTGTGGAGGTATACTCTCATTGATGGGTGAAGGAGAGGAACTGGGATTTTCCTGAGTTTTATCAATAGCCTCAAACAGAGGTTGCATGGTTTGAGAAACATGTTTTGGTGAAGGTGGAGGAGTGAAAAGAGAATTTGCCCTGGGAGAGGGGCTTTTGAACATATGGCCAAGTGACTCATATGTATCATGATGTGTTTCCCTTTGGCTTATAACATGATCCTTTTGTGAGGATTCATGAGGAGTTTGGTCAGGTTGAGATATATCCAACTGTTGTGAGGAAGTAACAATAGTGGTTTCTTGTTGCTTTTGTGTTGCAACAGGGTTTTCTTCTGGTATCTCATCTTCCAGAAGTCCCCTTTTTGGTTTAGTGGTGGTTTTTGTGGATGGATGTTTTCTTTTGGTGATGGCTGGTGTGGGTTTTACAGCACTGGATGTAGTGCCATGATCACCAGGAGCAGTGGGCTCAACAATAGAGGTTTGGACAACAGTTGTTGTCTTAGTCCTCTTTGTTTGTGTTTTGGAAACTTTTGACACTTTTAATACTTTTTCTTAGGTGGTTGAACCCAACATTCTTGTGAAAGTTTCATTAGTTAGACTCTTCATTTGAATAGACTCACCCTTTTTGAAATCTTTTTCAGGTAAAAGCTTTTGAAGGATTACACTCAAAATTCTTGGGTAAATCAGAAAAGCATTATTAGACCCAGACTTTATAGCTTTCACATTTGATACTAAGTCCATAAACAGTCCCTGGGATAGATTGAAGTCAGAATCTGACAACATAGCATAGCCCAAGTACTAAATCCTCAATGGGATTTCATTAAAGGAAGTGGACTTAGCAGAGACACAGAGAAGGAGGGTATGAAAGAAAAATTTCATGACTGGTGGGAAAACTTTTTGAAAAGGTTGACCCAGTCATTTGTGCATCATAACCTCTTTCTTGAAACTCTGTGTGAAGCTCTGCCTTAGGGATAGAGTCTTTACCTGACAGGTCATTGAGTGAGAAGGTTGTGGATATTAGTTCAGGGGTAATGACGATACTTGTATCTCCAATTTTTGAGATAATGGATGTAGGCTTTTTGTCTTGAAGAAGAAACTTAGCATTCAACCAAAATTCTTGGAGGGTATCAAGATAGATAGGGGTATCAGCGGTTAGGATTGTCAGGTATTTTGACTGTAAGATGATATCGATGGTGGAATGGAATGGAACATTTTCATCTGTTTTTACCAGATTTGGGAGATAATTGTGGGTGGCTTTTGCTTGAAGATCCATTGTAATGAATTCCGAGTGTGAAGGTGAGTGGAATTGAAGTAAGGGTTTGATAAAGAAGAAGGCGGTTTCAGTATTTTGAATACAATGAGACAGTGTAACGACTGTTGTGGTAAAACAGGGTTTTTATAGGCTCTGGTGAAACCGCTGATGTGGCCAAAACTCTGCTTTTAGTAGCAGACGTGGCAAACATCTGATGGCTAAACATCTGGTGGTATACAGCTGTTGCCAAAGATCTGATGCAAACAGCTGTTGTTTTACCAAAGTGCTGATGCTAACATCACTTGATTTTATTTTTTTTAAAAATAGATAGATATATGTATATATGTATAGGCCAAGTATAAAATGAAAACCTGCTTGAGTTGAGAAAACCTTCGAAAACCCATGTAAAAAAAGATTATTTTTCATTGCAAAAAATAACAAATGTACAATACATGTTTGTAAGCGTTTTGGACCAAAAAAATAAAAAAAAGCGCCGGTGAGATTTAAAAAAAAATAAACAAAGTTGTTGAAAACATAGGCAAATAGCTGAAAACATATGTTTTTTTAGCAACTTTGTTTATTTTTTTTAAAAAAATCCCATCGGCGCTTTTGTTATTTTTTTTGCTCAAAATGCTTAAAAACATGTATTTTACATTGGTTATTTTTTCAAAAAAAATATTGGTTTTTTACATAGGTTTTCAAAGGTTTTCTCAACTCAAGGGGGTTTTCATTTTATCCCTCCCCTATATGTATGTATATATATATATATATATAGAGAGAGAGAGAGAGAGATAATGAAACAGTTGTTTTATCTGATCAGAGGTTTGAAACAGATTTTTCAACCAAGCAGTGGTTGTTTTATCTGATCAGATGTTTGAAACAGATTTTTCAACTTAACAGTAGATAGAATGGATGAAACAGTGGTTGTTTTATCCTTAATATATTTTTCAACCAAAAAGCTATTTTTAAAGATGGATTTTGATTTTCTGAAACATTTTAAGGTTTTTTATTGAAAACATTTTTATTGTTTTAGTCCATGTATAGCATACCAATTCTAGAAATCAGATTTGTAAAGGTAGATGTGTCTAAAGCTTTTGTCAACACATCTGCCAACTGATCCTCTGTTGGAGCATGGTGTAGAGAAATCAAACCTTTTTCATAGCTATCTCTGACAAAATGATGTCTGATGTCTATGTGCTTTGTGGTTGAGTGAGAAACTGGATTCTTGATGATATTTTCAGCAGCTTGACTGTCCAACATGAGTGGAGTCTTTAGTGCAGTTATCCCAAAATCCAGCAATTGATTTTGAAGCCACATGAGTTGGGCTGTACAGCTTGCAGCAGCAATGTATTCAGCCTCAGCTGTTGAAGTTGACACAACTGCTTTTTTTTTGCTTTGCCAAGAGACTAAGGCGTTCCTTAGAAACTGGCACCCTCCTGATGTAGAGTTCCTTGTTGTGTGGCAGCCAGCAAAATCACTGTCTGAATAACCTGAAAGCTCAATGTTTCCATTAGCAGGATACCAGATACCAAGTGTGGGAGCACCATTTAGGTATCTGAATATCCTTTTCACAGCAATAAGGTTTGACTTTTTGGGTGAAGCATGGGATCTTGCACAAACACAAGTGGCAAACATAATGTCTGGCCTAGATGCAGTTAAGTACAATAAAGACCCAATCATGCATCTGTAATGTGTTTGATCAACCAGTTCATCCTTGTCATCAATAGTGAGTAGCTTGACTGTACTCATGGGTGTACTACATGGCTTACAGTCATTCATCTCAAATCTAGTTAATAAGTTTTTCACATATTTGTTTTGATGAATGAATGTGCCATTTTGCAGCTGCTTCACCTGGAGACCAAGGAAGCACTGTAGTTCACCCATAGCACTCATTTCAAACTCTTCTGTCATGAGTTCCCTAAACTCTTCACACATTTTGTTACATGTGGATCCAAAAATGATGTCATCCACATATATTTGAACAATCATTAAATCTTTCCCTCTCCATTTTAAAAATAAGGTTTTATCAATTTTACCTCTTGTGAAACCAATGGATAAGAGAAAGGTGGAAAGAGTTTCATACCAGGCCCTAGGTTCTTGCTTGAGTCCATACAAAGCTTTGTTAAGCTTGTAGACATGATCAGGATGGAATGTGTCTTCAAAACCAGGTGGTTGACATACATATACCTCCTCCTGAATTTTGCCATATAAGAATGCACATTTGATGTCCATCTGATACACCTTGATGTTGTGGTTGACAGCAAAGGCTAGAAAGAGTCTGATAGCTTCTAACCTTGCTACAGGAGCAAAGGTTTCATCATAGTCTATCCCTTCTTCTTGTCTGAAGCCTTGAACCACAAGCCTGGATTTATTCTTGACAACTATACCCCTTTCATCAGTTTTGTTTTTGAAGACCCACTTTGTGCCTATTGGACAAACATCCATAGGCAGTGGTACAAGTTCCCATACTTGTTGTCTTTTAAATTGAAGGAGATCTTCCTGCATAGCTTCTACCCAACTATTGTCTTTTAGTGCCACTTGGTACTTGACAGGTTGTGTGAGAGATAGAAAACCTGCAAAAAGACAGATATTTGAGGATTGGCTTCTTGTTAGCACACCCTCTCTGATGTTGCCAATGATTTGATCTGGTGGATGAGCTCTTAGGTAGATTAGATCTCCATGATATGGTATGATGGCATTTTGAGGTGAAGGACGGAGGTTTGGTGACTCTGTTGATGTAACATCTGTTTGCACTTCTATGGTGCTAACAGATGTTTGAAATGGAGGTGGGGGAATGGGTCCAAGTGGTGTAAAACTGGACTGACTTTTGTCAACAGATGTTTGACTTATGTCAACAGATGATTGAGCAGTGGATGTAAAGGGTGAAGTAGTGGTTTGAGGGTAAGACTGGCCAACAGTGGCTGACTCAGCTGTGACAGAGTTTTGACAGTTGTTTTGAACAGCTGCTTCCTCTGATGCATAATAGACTTTATAGTGACTTGGAATCACAACATCTGTTATGTAATCTTGTTGTGGAGATTGTGGAGTACCTGCATTGTTAGTTTTGACAGTAATATCTTCAAATTTGAATTTATCTATATCAAACAACTCAGCAGGATTTGCTGGGATTTTTAGAGATGAAAGTTCATTGAACTTTACATTCAGAGTTTCTTCTATTGTCCTGTTCGTTGAGTTTACATTCAGAGTTTCTTCTATTGTCCTGTTCGTTGAGTTAAACACTTTATAGGCCTTGGCAGTAGAAGAATATCCCAGAAAATATCCACAATCTACTTTGGCTGCAAATTTTGAAATGGAATCTTTAAGATTTAAGATGAAACATGGGCAGCAAAAGATTTTGAAAAATGAGATTAATGATTTGATTTTGAACAGAATTTCATAAGCAGTCTTTTGATGTCTTGGGTTGATCAAAACTCTGTTTTGAACATAGCAAGCAGTGTTTACAGCTTCTGCCTAGAAGGACAGTGGCAAACCAGAATCTGCTAGCATGGTTCTTGCAGCTTCAATAAGAGTTCTATTTTTCCTCTCAACCACCCCATTTTGCTCTGGTGTTCTTGGGATGCTGTACTGCCTCACAATCCCTTTTGACACACAGAAGTCATCCAACTCCTTATTTTTAAACTCTGTTCCATTGTCACTTCTAAAGACTTTTACTGGCAAGTCATATTGTTTTTCAACTTTGGTGACAAAGTCCTTCGAGATACCTGCAGTCTCATCCTTAGAGTGTAAAAAGTAAGTCCATGTAAACCTAGAAAAATCATCAACTATGACAAGACAAAATCTTTTTCTTCTTAGACTCATGATTTTAACTGGGCTAAACAAGTCCATGTGCAGCAATTGTAGACATTGACTTGTTTTGGACTCATCAATGGATTTGTAAGAGCTTTTATTTTTTTTCCTTTTAAGCAGGAAACACAATGCTCATCACATTTGAATTCTTTTGATGGTAAACCTCTGACAAGGCTTTGTTTGGGGAGTGAGTTGATAGTTTGAAGGTTGGTATGACCCAGTCTCCTATGCCACAATTCTGTCTCCTTTGTGGAGGCAGCAGAAAACAAACAGACATTTGCCATAGGATTGTCCTTCAACATATCAACTACATACACATTGCCACTCCTATAAGCAACAAGTTGTGCTTTGCTCTCAGCAATGATGGTATCAATCTTTTTCACCACTTCTAGCCCAATAATCATACAAGTTTTCTTAGTGAAGAATGAGCCATAACCTTTGTCACTCATTTGTGAAACACTAAGAAGATTAAATTTAAGATTATCAATAAGATTGACATTTTCAAACTTGAGTTTCCCAGCCTGAACAGTCCCTGAACTCAACACCTTACCTTTTGAATCATTACCAAAGGATATATCACCCCCTCCATGAGCTAAGAAGTCCATAAGAAGGGCTCTACATCCTGTCATGTGCCTGGAGCCTCCACTATCTACATACCAAAGACTATCTAAAAAAGCAGAAGCTCCCTGCACAACAGTAATGAATTAGTTTTGGTGAGTGTCCAAAGCCAAGTTGGCTTTGGATGGGTCCACAGACTTTTCAGTCTCAAGCTTGGGAAGGTGATCAGTGGTTTGAACTAGTTTTTGAATCAAGTTCAACAACTGTTGCTGACCAATTGCCAGTGCTTGAATGTCAACACATAGGGCAACAGTTGTTTGATCACTTCCTGACAGATGATAATACCCATAGGGAATTCTGTTCACTCTTGGTTTAGAAGGTCTTTTTGGTTCCTCATAAACATGTGACAGACTATGACATGGTGGTTGTCTGATGTGCTATGTATGGTCTATAAATAAATACCTAACCTAGACACCTAGTAATATAAAACAGACTCAACTAAACTAGACCACACGACAGGCAAGTGTACCTATCAATGCAGTACAAACTAAGTAAGTCCGAGTATCGAACCCACTGGACAAAACTAGAAAACAAAACTAGACTCGACTAAGACTTAAAATAAATTGGTTTTGAATATGATTTTGGTTTCTTAAATAATTAATGAAAATAAAATAAAATAAATAAGATAAATAGATAGCAAGGATAATTGAGGAAAATATCAGGATAGGAAGGTAACTACCTAGGTCAGAATCCTACATGTAACTCATAACTCTCGGTAATGAAAAACTGAATGGCTACCAGATTCTAAAGATAACTTAAGAAACCCTAAGACGTGCTAGATCTCCTCCCGGTGTCACCAACACACCCCAAAGAATCCTAAAGAATAAAACATTGGCTATCTAGCTCGGATTACCTCCCGGTCTCACCTCACTAAGAATGTAAAGGTACTCTAATGACTCGATCACCTCCCGGTCTCTCTAATCACAATACACCCGAAGATGTAAAGGAGTAACTTAATTGGGTTAACTATGACTTGGAATTGCAAGAAACTAAAGACAACTAGGATAGGATCACCTCCCGGTCTCACACAAAACCTAACACCTAAAGCTCTAGACAACCCAACATTCCATCACCTCCCGGTCTCAAGAATGGAAGAATACCTAAGTCCTCTAAATTCTCTTATCAAGTTCCTATGGCTTTCGGATCCAAAACCACAAACTAAGCTACAAGCACTAAGCAGGTAACCCTAATAAACATCCAAACATGAAAGACATTCACTAAGACGTTTATGGAACTCTCAAAAATAATAAATTAGACTTAACCACGCACACACGTCATAACAAACACCAACCAAATCGTTACCAAAACATTAACCATTCAAAATAATCCATAAACCGAAAGCTATAAAACTAACATGTAGTCATCATACAACCTAGGTAGTGGTTCAAGATTTAGCTACTCATAATAATGGAAAACAATAAAAATAAAGGTTCAACATAAAAATTAATCATGGTCTCAATATTCATGAACACAAAGTAAATAAATATGAAAACTAAAATTTTTAATGAGCGAACCCGTAGCTTTACTCTTGAACCCAAGCCTTCCTGGCCTTCAATTACCCTCTCTATCTTGAATAAGCTGCTTTGTGTTGTTCTTCTCTTTTGGTGGCTACTGTTCTGATCAATCGTCAAACAAAAACCCCTATTGTGGTCTTCAACTTCGATATTATATGTTATCCCTAATAATTGCATTCTTTAGACTTGGGCCACGAGCCCAAGTCATCCCCTTCTTTTTTTTATTATTATATTATTATTATTATTATATTGTTAATACTCAGCTTGAGAGCTCGCTCTCGGGTGTTCTTGGTTCGACTAAAGTTCCTCATTTATGCTTCAACGTCCATGAACGCCTGCTCTCAAGTGTCGGTGTCTCGATTAAAATTCTTTCGTTTTGAGCTCATTTTCTCCAATCACCTATAAAATAATAAAATAAATAAATACATAATAAAATCGACACGAAACGAATAAAAATCTAAACAAATAATATACAAAATACATAGAAAAAGAGATGTGTTTTGCAACACATCAAACATCCCCACACTTAAACCTTTTTCGTCCCCGAAAAAGACTGCAATGGAATCATAATCAGGACTCTTGGTTTCAAAAACTTTTAGGTTCATTAATTAAGATCTAGTCACGCATCAACCAAAACTGTCGGTATTGTTGTCCACCTAAACCCAACCACCAGCTAATCAGGCCCCAATCATGTAAAGCAATTAAGTTCATATTATTACAATCAATCTATGGGTCTCACACTCAAGATATCCAGCTTCACCTAATCCCACCTCAAGCTTTCAAGGCAAAGGTTAAACCATATAGATTTACCAATCACTGCAAACTAAACTCCCTAATGTATTAGAAATTAAATTTATGATGGATGATGGATGAAGTTTATGAGCTTAGACACTTTTGTTTTTTTTTCATACCTAACCCAGAGGTTGTCTCAATCAGAGTCACTATCCCCAAGAGCGACAGCATGAGCTTTGGTATTTTTTTTTCAACTTGACCTCGAGGAAGTTTCGATCAGAGGCTTCAGTTTTTTTTTTTTTTGGTCTAGCTCAATTGATGGACATGTGGATTTTTTTTTATTTTCGCGGGCGCCACTTTTCACCGGATTTATTCTCGTAAAAAGGATCAAGTGTGCTGTTTAATTAATAATACATATGGGCTTTCAACCTACAGTGGTACCTCTAATTACTATTAGCGGTTTCAGTTCTACCGTTTCTCCTAAGATGAGAACCCACAAGATTTCATGATTATTAAGGTATATTAAGAACAATCCTGGGAACCTTTAAAAGCTACCTGGGCCTACCGACACATCTTAAGCAAACACGCTTTCAATCTATTTATATTCTCATATATATAATATTTTGAAAACCAAAAATCCCAATTTTACTATCATTTTCCATATAAAATGCACAAAAAATCAGGACATTTTTCAAAATTTTCAATTTTTTTTTTATTTTTAATTTTTATTTTTTTTTGGTATTTTTATAATTTATTACTCAAACTACCTAAAAATAAAAACGAAGTTTCCATCCCCACACTTGAACGACACATTGTCCTCAATGTGAGAGTGAAATAAAATAAAGTAGAAATAAAAAAAAATACAACAAAAAGGAACAGACTCCCCTGGATATAAGCGATGTAGCTGCAGGCGATCTGAAGCTGTCCTTCTAAACCAGGCCGTATAGCATTTCATTCGCGGCCTCTGACTCAAACCTGACAAATAAAAACTAAAAAGAAAAGATAAAAACAAATGGTTGTCTTAAATAATTGTTGAGTCGTCCCCACCCGAATGGAGATTGAGTACGGGTGGCTAGATCCAAACCTGCAATAAAATATATTAGACAAACCAATGACTCAAAACTGACTCTCTCCATCATCCCCACACTTGAAGGAAATATATCCCCAAAGTGAGTTAAGAGAAAACTGACTCAAAATAAAATAGAAGACTCTAAAAATAATGTACAGACTCAACTGACTCAATATACAAAAATGCAGGAAACGTATTTGGAAGGCAAGATGGTGAAATGTGGTGGATGATGGTAAAACATATGGTAAAATTGTAGTGAACGGGGTGGAAGAAAACTAGGGGAAAAATATTTTTTTCTAATCAACTCGCGCAACGTGAAGGACACTGGTGATCTCAACGCGTGTTGCGAGTGAATAAAGTATAACTATCCGGGGTAATTACTGTTCATATGAGACGAACAGGCCAGCCCAGGCTCTCCGCATTACACGAAGAACCTTTTTTCGCAGAAAGTTAATCAAATTTAATGTTTAGAAAAAAAATTATCTTATTACCTAAACCTCCACCGAAAATCCTAATCATAAAAATATATAGTTAAGTATCTGGTATCCATCCATGGTGTAATTTTTCATGCCTAAGCAAACACGAAAACCTGCAAAAAGACTCAAAAACAAAAATAATAACAAAATACAAAGAAAATTCAAACATATTACAAACTCTACAACTGGGTTTTCATGCAGTTTTATCAGTCCCATATCCAACGCGTTTAATTCTTTTCTTTCACCATTGTTCATCAAGAAACAATTGGTGAAATTAAAAATATATTTAAAAAACTCATACGCGTTGGGCCACCTATCCCTGCACTTACCTGGACCAAAACTGATGTTTAGCGTGTACTGTTGGCCCCTGTAATCACTAGCCTTATCCCGTGTGTGGTCTGCTACACTCTTTGTTCCTGCCATCACTGCATACAGACACTAAAACAAACACGATCACGGGCACCAGATATATAAATAAAATAAAAATACAATAAAGCACACGAAAACAAAAAGACACACAAGCACACAAAAAGAAAATAAAAGCCTAAGACTCTCTAGACACATTAAAAAAACCAAAAAGACTAAAATAAGACCAATTAATCAGTGAAGTCCTAATCAAAGCTAATTTCGCAATCGCCAAGTGTCCCCGGCAACGGCGCCAAAAACTTGATGTGCTATGTATGGTCTATAAATAAATACGTAACCTAGACACCTAGTAATATAAAACAGACTCAACTAAACTAGACCACACGATAGGCAAGTGTACCTATCAATGCAGTACAAACTAAGTAAATCCGAGTATCGAACCCACAGGACACAACTAGAAAACAAAACTAGACTCGACTAAGACTTAAAATAAATTGGTTTTGAATGTGATTTTGGTTTCTTAAATAATTAATGAAAATAAAATAAAATAAATAAGATAAATAGACAGCAAGGATAATTGAGGAAAATATCATGATAGGAAGGTAACTACCTAGGTCAGAATCCTACATGTAACTCATAACTCTCGGTAATGAAAAACTGAATGGCTACCAGATTCTAAAGATAACTTAAGAAACTCTAAGACGTGCTAGATCTCCTCCCGGTCTCACCAACACACCCGAAAGAATCCTAAAGAATAAAACATTGGCTATCTAGCTCGGATTACCTCTCGGTCTCACCTCACTAAGAATGTAAAGGTACTCTAATGACTCGATCACCTCCCGGTCTCTCTAATCACAATACACCCGAAGATGTAAAGGAGTAACTTAATTGGGTTAACTATGACTTGGAATTGCAAGAAACTAAAGACAACTAGGATAGGATCACCTCCCGGTCTCACCCAAAACCTAACACCTAAAGCTCTAGACAACCCAACATTCCATCACCTCCCGGTCTCAAGAATGGAAGAATCTAAGTCCTCTAAATTCTCTTATCAAGTTCCTATGGCTTTCGGATCCAAAACCACAAACTAAGCTACAAGCACTAAGCAGGTAACCCTAATAAACATCCAAACATGAAAGACATTCACTAAGACGTTTATGGAACTCTCAAAAATAATAAATTAGACCTAAACATGCACACACGTCATAACAAACACCAACCAAATCGTTACCAAAACATTAACCATTCAAAATAATCCATAAACCGAAAGCTATAAAACTAACATGCAGTCATCATACAACCTAGGTAGTGGTTCAAGATTTAGCTACTCATAATAATGGAAAACAATAAAAACAAAGGTTCAACATAAAAATTAATCATGGTCTCAATATTCATGAACACAAAGTAAATAAATATGAAAACTAAAATTTTTAATGAGCGAACCCGTAGCTTTACTCTTGAACCCAAGCCTTCCTGGCCTTCAATTACCCTCTCTAACTTGAATAAGCTGCTGTGTGTTGTTCTTCTCTTTTGGCGGCTACTGTTCTGATCAATCGTCAAACAAAAACCCCTATTGTGGTCTTCAATTTCGATATTATATGTTATCCCTAATAATTGCATTCTTTAGACTTGGGCCACGAGCCCAAGTCATCCCATTCTTTTTTTTTTATTATTATATTATTATTATATTGTTAATACTCAGCTTGAGAGCTCGCTCTCGGGTGTTCTTGGTTCGACCAATGTTCCTCATTTATGCTTCAACGTCCTTGAACGCCTGCTCTCAAGTGTTGGTGTCTCGATTAAAATTCTTTCGTTTTGAGCTCATTTTCTCCAAACACCTATAAAATAATAAAATAAACAAATACATAATAAAAACGACACGAAACGAATAAAAATCTAAACAAATAATATACAAAATACATAGAAAAAGAGATGTGTTTTGCAACACATCATTGTCCATATCCTCTTGGGTACTTGCTTGTGGGTGGAGCATCTGTTACTTGGACATCCCTGGGAGCAGATGTTTCAAGACTTTTGGTAGCAGATGTTTGGACTGGTGTAAAAGTCTGTTTGGGCTTTCCTTTTGAAGTACTCACCACTTGACTTGCAAGAGTTTTAGCCTTGTACTCTTGTATTTTGACATCAAAATTTTTGAGATACAGACACTCTTTGGTTTTGTGATTCTTTTTGCCACATATTGAGCATGTGGCCTTGGAATCACTCACACTTTTTCCTTTGTTGATATCATATGCTTTTAGAAGAAAACAGTTTTTAGTAACATGATTCTTCTGTTCACAGAAATCAAAGAAAAAGTGGACAGACATTTCTTTCTTTTTCCCTTTTTCAACCTTCTTTTCAACAAATGTTTGAGCATCTGCTGGAAGGTTTTTCAAAGGAATGACCTTTGCCTGTGGTGCTGTCTTCCCCTCAGGAGTTTTGAAATTAACTGGTTTGAAGTTCTCAAGAGTATCACACTTATCAGACCAAGTAGGTTTAAATTCATATTTTTCAAGTTCAGTGAATGATAAGGAACCTTCTGGCTTTTCAAGAACAATTTTCTTGCCATTAGGTTTAGTGATTTTAATCTCTTGACCCTTCAAATTAGTTGGTACTACCTCAACTAACTTTTGATCCATTTTGTCAGTGTTTTTAAAAGCTGGAGCAGTGATTCCAAAACCAAACCCATACTTTACATGACTTTTGTTTTGTTTGTTTAGTAGCATTTCAAAACCTCTACATGATTCCACCCATTTCTGACATTCAACTTGGGTGAACTCAAGCTCACTTTTGAAACTATGATATTAAGTTATCATAGTTTGGAGCTGGTCTTTGGTTATAGTCGCTTCATGTTTTAAGCTGCTTATTTCAGATTCTTTTTCAGTTAAATTTGCTTTTAAATCTTTTGAAAGTTTTTCAAATTTAACTTCATCATCTAAAATTTTCTTTCTAAGGTTTTCATTCACCTCTTTGATGTTAGCAAATGCTATTACACATTTGTCAGAACACAAATCTTTAAGGATTTGAGGAGATACCTTAGCAACAGCCATCAATGCACAATCACACTTGCACTCACAATCATCAGATGCACCCCAGGGATCTGAGAGATTCACAACCTCTTCTTCAGACTTTTCACCTGCAATTACCTCATCAACAATATCATCAGTCTTAACAACAGATTCAGTTACCACTTCCTCAGAATCAACCTCTTCTACCATAGCCCTAAAACAAAAAAATTCTGATTCATTTTCAGCTTTGGCAACAAGTGCAAAATTTTCATCTCCTAACTCATCTGGTAGACTGCTCCAATCAACAAAGCCTTGTGTGAAGAAACTCTGTTGACTGGTCTCTGCAGGAGCAGAGGGTGAAGCAGCAGTCATTTGCACAGGTGCCTGAGCAACAGGGGTTTGCACATAATGGATCTGAGGAACAGTGGTTTGGACAAACTGGACAGGAACAGTGTTTGAGGACTGTGCAAAATGAGCAATGTTTTGCACATTTGGTCCAGGGGCATTATAGGAATTTTGATAAGTGTTGGTCTGTGGCCTTTGATTTGGATAGGTAATCATAGGTGTACCATGTTGACTCCTACATTCCCTAGCAAAATGACCTAGTCTATGACATTTATTACACTTTATCTTTGATTTATCCAACCCCACCTTTGATCTGCCAGTTAACCCTGGAAACCTTCTCCCAGTTTTCTTGTAAAAACTGTTAGTTCTTACACTAAGAAGGGCCAATTGGTGCATAATGTCCATTTCTTCCAAATCATCCGGGTTAAATTATTTTAGGTCATCATACTCAAAGGATATGTTATCAGATGCCTTGATATCACCACCACTTGCTGTAAAAGCATAGTTTGGTGAAGAAGAATCAGAGTTAAAACCTGAAGTTATGTCAATGAAATGATCATAACTCTGATCCTTACTATTACCAGGCACCTCATCATGACCCAGAAGTGTTGTATTACCAAATACATAGTCATCAGACACTTTTCCAAAGTCCTGGAGCTTCTTTTTCTGGTTAAGCTCTCTCTCATAAAATAAGAGCTTACCATGAAGTTGGGTTAGTGATAAGTCCTTGAATCCAATTGAGTTTCTCATAAGTATAGCAATAGTGTCCCATTTATCTGGTAATGATCTTAAAAACCTATGGTTCAAAGTTGAATGAGGGTAAGTTAGACCAACCAGTTTTAGTTCACTAATGAGGCAGTTAAACCTCTCAAATTGCTGAGTTAATGACTCTCCCTTAACGTGACTGAATGTTTCATATTGTTGATTAAGTATTTCACGGTTGTTTTCAATAACCTCTTCAGTCCCACCAAATTGTTCTTTCAGTGCATCCCACAACTCCTTTGCACTGTTATAGTGTAATAGCCCAGCATATATATTGTTAGGACAAAGAGGATTGGTGAAGCCACTTTTGGAAACCTTAGTCTAATTCACTTCTGTCATTTTGGCTAAGTATAGAAGTACTGAAGAGAAGACAAGAAACTGCTGAAAAGAAGATATGAGAAGTGCTGAAGAAGAAACATCATCAGAAGTTCTAAAGTCCAAACCAGACAAGTTCACTTCAGAAGTACTGAAGACAGACTACTCATCAGTAGTTTGTCATTCATCAGCACTTAGCATCAGATATTTTCCACCGCCTTTTGTATCAGTAGTTTATTGTTTATTATTACTTTTAGCTGTAATTGTTTGTTTCAATGTTGCAACTTGTGCAACTTGATTCTGATATTTGTATACTTGCTTTATGGGCAAGTTACATGTATGTAAACGTCTATAAATAGGAGGCTTCAACCTTCTATTTTAGACATTGATTTTAATAGAAAAATCCTTCAAACACTTTCACTGTTCTATTCCATTTCAGTATTTATTGTGAATCTGTCTAAGTATCTAATTCTCATTTACTGCTTAGATTCATAATAAATACTTGTCATTATTAGTTTCAATCATCAAGGGGGAGTAATAACTCCTCTTAAGTATAAAAAGTGTTGCTTTAACTTATATATTCCGCTGTGCTTATAATCTGATATACAAGAGCTTGCTAAACACTTAAGTGTCAAAGATAGCAAGTTCTTACTTAAACAAAGAGCAATCTGATCCAACAATTGGTATCAGAGCATTGGTTTATCTGATCACACATCAATCTAACAAATTGAGAATCAGACACAAAGCTCTTATTGATACTCAATAAAAGATCAAAAGTTCACTTTTTATCAAACATCCATCACTTAAAAGAGTCATCTGACAAATCAATACTCTTTAAAATGGATCCACATAATACTGGTTCTGCTACTAAACCTGCCATGCTTGTACGAAATGAATACAACATATGGCAAAAGAGAATGGCACATACCTTGTCACAGACCAACACAGGTTGTTGGAGATCTGTGATATATGGTCCTCACTAACCAGTAAACATAAATCTTGAAACTAAAGTTGAGGTTCCTAAAGAACCAAAAGACTATACAGATGATGATTTCCTAAAACTTGAGCTAGATGCAAAAGCATTCTCTATGTTGGCAATGGCTCTCCCAAATGAGATATACTCTGGCCTTTTACATTGTGAAAGTGCCAAAGAACTCTGGGATTGTCTTAAAGAACAGTTTGGAGGAACTGAAGTGGTGATTGCCAACACCAGAGAGATTTTAGCTCAACAATATGAGACATTTGCTCATATTAATGGGGAAACTTTAACTCAACAATTTGAAAGATTCTCCGCATTAATATCTGAGCTAAAGTTAAATGGTCAGACCTATACAACAGTATCTATGCTACATAGATTTTTAAGGTCTTTACCAGACAAATGGAAAACATACTCCATTGTTTTAAGATCCTCACCAGATTTTAGCTCCCTCACTCTTACAAAAATCCATGGGAGATTACTTACTTTTGAGAGAGAAATTGATCAAAAGAAGAAATTGCAATCATCTGGTAAAACTGTTGATGACTACCTACCAGGTAGTACAGCACTTTTGGGACAAGACTCACCAACTTGTTCCTATGGATCTTATGACAACATTGACATAACAAATGAAACTTTTGAAGGGAAAGACTGCACATCTTTCCATGAAAACTTTCTAAACAGAAATCCTGGTATTTTCAAAGAAAGTACTTCAGAAGTATTAACAAAATCTGACAACAAGCCATCAGTAGTTTCATCTACATCAGGAGTTGAGACCTTGAAAACTACTGATGAGCAAAATCTTTACACTAATGTCAGAAATTTGCCTTTAGATCAAAAACAAAAGGCAAAAGAGTGTGAAATTTGTGGTCTGTTCAACCACAAAACAGAGTTTTGTAGATACAGAAAAGGAATTCAGTTCAATCATAAAATTAAACAACAGGTTGTGGGAAATCAAATCAGAAATGATTATGAAAAAACCTTTAATCCCAAGAAACAACAACCTAAAAACACATTTTCTCAGAAAAAGATAAAATCTCAACTAAAATCTTTTTCTCAAAATTCTTTGTCAGTAGTTATACCTGATTCATCAGCAGTTTCACAAACTCCTAAGATTCAAAAACTAATGAACTTGGTACAACTACTGATGACCAAGGTTGATGGTGGTCCTGAAAAGGATACCACCATGGTTCTTAATGAAAAATCCATTGCCAAAAAGACATGGATTTCTCAACCTAGTCAAGAACAAACTGTAACTGTTCTCAAGAGCAAACCCAAAGCCAAACAGGCTTGGGTTCCTAAATCTAACTAATTTGTTATTGTGTGCAGAGAGTTTCCGGGGGCATAAACAGCATATGGTATGTTGATAGTGGAGGCTCTATGCACATGACTGGATGCAGATACCTGATAAACAATTTTATCAGCCAAAGAGAAGGATCTGTATCCTTTGGGAACAATGCTAAGGGATATGTGCTAGGACATGGCAATGTCTCCTCTGGCAAAATACAGTTTGACAAGGTCAATCTGGTTGAACACCTTGAATACAACTTGCTGAGTGTGTCACAAATGTGTGATAAAGGATATTCTTCCTTTTTCACAAAGACAGCATGCAAGATCATCTCACCAGAAGGCCAGAAGTTGATAGAGAAGATCATTGAAGATCATACTTTGCTGATTGCCAAAAGATGTGGCAATGTCTATGCAGTGGACATTGAAAAAGACAAAGTATTGAACACCACTGCCTGTTTCTTCTCAAGGGCATCAACTTCAGAAACTGATCTCTGGCACAAGAGACTTGGCCATGTGAACTTTAAAACCATAAATAAAGTCACAAAAATGGGCTTGGTCAGAGGTCTACCTTTGAAAGTATACCAGTGTCAAGAACACTGTGTATCCTGTTTAAAGGGAAAACAGCATAAGTCCTCCTATAAGTCTATTGAAGAATCAAAAACAACTGCATGTCTTCAACTACTCCATATGGACTTATTTGGACCTGTCAAGATTATGAGCCTTGGTAAGAAGAAGTACTGCTTAGTCATCATTGATGACTACTCAAGATTCACATGGGTATTCTTCTTATTCTCCAAGGATGAGGCTGCTGAAATCATCAAGTTCTTCATTCTACAAGTAGAGAAACAATATTCTCTACCTGTCAAAACCATTAGAAGTGATAATGGGACAGAGTTCAGGAACAAAACTCTGGATGAATTCTGTTTGTCTAAAGGGATTATTAGACAATACAGTGTTCCCAGAACTCCTGAACAAAATGGTGTAGTAGAAAGGAAGAACAGAACCTTAATAGAGGGAGCAAGAACAATGTTAGCTGATTCTGGACTGCCCTTGTACTTTTGGGCAGAAGCAGTTAACACATCATGTTATGTTCAGAATAGAGTTCTTGTGGTCAAGAGACATTCCAAGACTACCTATGAAGTTCTTCATGGCATGAAGCCCCTTATCTCCTTTTTCAGGGCTTTTGGGTGTCAATGTTTCATCTTGAACATCAAGGAATCTATTTCAAAGTTTGCTGCCAAAGTTGACTCAAGTTACTTTCTTGGTTACTCTTCAACTAGAAAAGCCTACAAGGTTTTTAATTCTCACACCAGGATAGTAGAAGAAACATTGAATGTCAAGTTCAATGAGTCAAAACACACTCTTATTCCAGCACATCCTGCTGAACTTTTTGACCTTGACAACTTCCATTTTGGACCTGAGAAGGCTGTTACTTCATCAAAACCTACTTATTATGGTGACAAAAGGTTTGATGATGAGGATCCCACACCATGGACTCCTCAAACAGTTATCAAGTCAACTTCAAAATCATCAGAAGTTCCCCAAACTTCTGATCAAACAAGTACTGAGGAACAAACTCAAACTTCTGGTTCAGTAGATCCAACTACTGAAGATCAAGGAACATCTGAACCAGATATTATAGACCTCAGTAGTTTGTTTGAAGAACATGAGCCACCTACACCTGTCAGCGGTTTACAACAACTGATTGAACACAGAGATCATCCACTTGATCAAATCATGGGTGATATAGCTTCAGGTGTTCTTACCAGAAACCAGCTCTCCAACTTTTGCCTATTTTCAGCCTTTATCTCACAGTTGGAACCAAAGAAGTACCAGGAAGCCCTCAAAGACAATAATTGTGTACAAGCTATGCAAGATGAACTGCTTCAGTTCAACAAGCAGCAGGTCTGGGAAATCTGTCCCTTACCTCCAAACAAGCAACCAATTGGCACAAGATGGGTTTTCAGGAACAAGCTAGATGAAGCTGGTATGATAATCAAGAACAAGGCAAGACTGGTAGTTCAAGGGTACTCTCAAGAAGAGGGAATTGACTATGATGAAACCTTTTCTCCAGTTGCAAGGCTAGAGGCCATCAGGTTATTTCTGGCCTATGCCATTTCCAACAAAATTAAAGTTTATCAAATGGATGTAAAGAGTGCATTTTTGTATGGAAAAATAAAAGAGGAGGTGTATGTCTGTCAGCCACCTGGGTTTGAGGATCCTTCTCATCCTGAGTGGGTGTACAGACTGGACAAAGCTCTTTATGGGCTCAAACAGGCTCCAAGAGCCTGGTATGATACACTCTCCACCTTTTTACTAAAAAATAACTTTACAAGAGATGCCATTGATAAAACTCTTTTCATTAAACATGTTGGAAATCATGTCCTACTTGTTCAAATTTATGTTGATGATATCATTTTTGGTTCAACAAACACAAAACTGTGTGATGATTTTAAGAAACTCATGCAATCAAAATTTGAGATGAGTACAATGGGAGAACTGCAGTACTTTTTGGGACTGCAAATCAAGCAACAAACAAATGGAACTTTTATACATCAATCAAAATATGTTAAAGAATTATTAAACAAATTTTCTTTAAAAGACTGTAAATCATGTTCCACTCCCATGACACCAATCACACAAGTTGAACCTGATGATCAAGGAAAACAGGTTGATCAAACCATGTACAGATGCATGATAGGTTCCCTTTTATATCTAACTGCTTCTAGACCAGATATTATGTTTTCAACATGTGTCTGTGCTAGATATCAATCACTACCAAGGGAATCACACCTTATAGCAGTCAAAAGAATTTTCAGATATCTGAAAGGAACTCCAACACTTGGAATTTGGTATCCTGCTTCAAGCAATGCCAAGTTATCAGCATTTTCAGATAGTGACTATGCAGGGTGTAAGATGACAAGAAAGTCAACATCTGGTGGTTGTCAATTCTTGGGTAACTGTCTAGTGTCATGGCAATCAAAGAAGCAAACATCTGTTGCAACTTCAACTGCTGATGCTGAATACATTGCAGCTGCAAGTTGTATATCACAGATACAATGGCTCCAATATCAACTTCTTGATTATGGAATCAAAGAAACCAAGACACCTTTGTTAGTAGACAGCAAATCTGCAATTAGCATCATTCAAAATCCGGTACAGTTTTCAAAAACCAAACATATTGAGATCAGGTACCATTTCATAAGAGATTGCTATGAAAAAGGCAAGATTGAGGTGAAGCATGTAGCAACAGCTAATCAAATAGCTGACATCTTCACAAAACCCCTTGACACATCAACATTTCAGAAGTTAGTATCCATGCTTGGGATGCTAAATTTGTAAGTTTTTATTTTATTATTTTGCACATATTTTTCATTTTTCACTTACAAAAAGACAAAAAGTCTGAAACAAAACTTCTGAAAAGAGAGAAACTACTGATAAACAAAACATCAGTATGGGGATTATTTCTGAAAAGTGTATAACTTCTGATAAAATAATCTTGAGAAGTTATGAATAAAAGTATTTATAAAACATTTCTCATCAGCTGTCAAAACTACTGAAGAGGAAATGGGAACTACTGATGAAGATAATCCTTCATCAGCAGTTTAGTCAAAAAGGGCAAATATGGCTTTTCCCATCATCAGAGGTTTTGACCTAGTCGGTTTAAAACTTCTGATAAAGAGATTTTTAACCGAGGCGGTTTAAAAACTTCCAATAAAGAAGATTCAAGCGGTTAAAAACTTCTGATAAATACCTTTTTTCAACACTTATCCTTTCAAACTCAAATATCCCTCTTTCTCTCTCAAAAACTCTCTCAATAACCTAAACCTGCAAATCAACTGTTCGATCAAAACACAAACACATGGCTCTCATTCTACAACAGGGACACAATCAAAGGGCCTTTCTTGAAAAACAAGAAGGCTGGTCCCAATACGATGAGATCATTGATCTTGTCGTAAAATCCCAATATTTTACTGCTCTCACAATAAACCCACCAATTCATATTGAAACTCTAAATGAGTTCTGGGCAAATGCTGAGACGGTAACGGCTGATGATGAAGTTATTTCTCTCAACTCAAGAATAAAAGGGAAACCATTGACCATCACACCGGCCACACTAGCAACTAGACTGGGCCTGGATGATGTAGCTGCCCCTGATTAAGTTGCTAATTCTGATATTCACTTAACCATGACAGAGTGTGGTTATCAAGGTACTCTCTCCCATGCTACTATCTTCAAAAAATATTTTGAACCAAAATACAAGCTTTTGTTTCATTATATTATTATGTGTTTGAGTCCAAAGACATGGTCTTATGACCAGATGCCCTCTACTTTTCAACCAATATTTCATTCCATAGTGAATGAAACCAAATTCAGGGCATCAAAATTATTTTTCAATGAGTTGGTGTTACATCATAATAATACCAAGAAAAAGTTTTTGTTATACCCAAGGTTCATTATGCAATGCATAATAGGGGAACTGGGTAATGAGGTGCTTGTGGGAAAAGTTTCAACTTTAAATCCATTAACCTCACAAGCATACTCTAGGCATAACAAACCGGCTACCTGGCCAGAAGATGACCAGGGAGAACAACAACAAGTCCCCCTGAAGCCCACATCTTCCAAACTCACACCACCAAAAGCCAAAAAGCCCAAGCCAACAAAGACAAAAACCCACCAACCCAAAAGAAAAGCTGTTCAGGAGGTTGAGATGCCTGAACATGCTCATGAGCAATCTGCTCTTCAAATAGGTGAGACTGAAACACCCTCTCAGTCTCATCCATCTCAAACCCCACCAAGAGCACCCATAACAATCTTATTCAAAAGAAAAAGACTTAGAAAAACAATTGCAACTCACATTTCTTTTGAAACTGCTGACCAACCTATTTCACCTATTGCCCAAACTACTGAACCAACCCCTCAAATTTCTGAACCAGAGGCAATAGAGATTGCCAAACATCTCTCTAGGCTAAAAGAGAAAGTCCCATCTGATTATGTCAGTCCCCTACAACCACAACAAACAGGGGACATAACCACAGCATCAGACATGGATGTGGACATCACTAGCCCTAACCCAAGAGATGAGGGTGGACCAGAGTCTTTAAGCCCAATCTTAGAGACTCTTGGGGCATCTGAGGCTGCTACTACTCAGTTACCACCTAGTGGTGGATCTGAGGATAGACGTAAAACAGCTAAGACCTCAGATGTGGCAACTACTGATGAAGGCTTAATGCCTGAAGTAGGAAATCCTCAGAACCAAGAACAAGAGGTTCATGAGAAAACTGAGTTGGGCTCAGCTCATGATTTAACTGAGACAGTCCTCAATGAGGACAACATCAGGGATTCAGATGATTCCATTAATTTGGATGATGTTTCAAAAACCAAAACTACTGAATTGACGACACTTTATGAAGGTCCTGTTTCAGGGGTATCCAAGCTCAAGAAGCTAGTCACCCCTGAACAGGTTAAAGTCCACTCAATCCCTAAAACCCCTAGAGTGGCATCCTTTGTACAACATGAGGATCTCCCAAAAACACACCCTTCACAACAAATGCGTACCCAATTCCCTGGGCAAACAAGCATAGACATGAACCAGCTATGCAGCCCAGAGGGTCCCCTTTACCACATGATGAACACTCTCATCAAGAATCACTTCCAAACATACACAGCTAACTTGGAGCTGTCAATCAAAAACCAATTTGGAGTGATCAAGACAAAGATGTATGATCTGTCCAACAAGATTGAATTCAACAGCAAACAGATTGCTCATCTTCAAGGTCAATTCTCCCAACCCTAAACCTCTAAACTTGATGAATCCAAAAAGGGGGAGAAAATTAGGGAACCTAAGGAGTCATTCGAAGCCAGGATAAGGGCAAGAGTGGCTATCCTTGAAAGAGATCAGAAGAATCAAGCCAGAAAGGAAAAACTGGCCAAACAGTTTGGTGTCTCTATTCAAGAAATAGAGGATGCTGAAAAATCTGATGAATCCCAAGGGCATAATGAAGAAACCTCTGATGACCAAAGTTCTGATGAAGAATCAGAAAATACTGAAGACAATCCTTCAGTAGTTGACAAACCTTCAGCAGTTGTCAACCCATCAGAGGTTAACACTTCCAAATCTCAAACTGCTGACCCTTCCAGAACAACTGCTCCCATTCAACCAACATCTGCTCCTATCAGGCCTACTACAACAGTTACAACAATGACTGTACTAAACCCTTCTCCAATCTCTCAATCAGCTGAATTACTAGAAAAGAGTTTAGTTGCAGCCCAGAAGAAGGCCAGAGAAGATCTGATCTAGAAAACTCTGGAAGAAAGGGATGATTTAGACCTAAGCCATGAAGAAAAACTTCAGGCCTATGAAGCTGAACTACAATGGCAGGCTAGCCTTGATGAGATTGCTGAACAAGACAAAAGACAACAACTAATGTCTTACATCACAAAGAACAGCAAGACTAAAGCCTACACACTCAAGGGACTCTCTATGCAAGAGCTAACAAGAAGGGCACAACTGATTGCAGACAAACTGGCCACAAGTAAAGAAGAAAAGGCCAAGAGAGCCCAAATGATAAATGAATTAGTAGCAGATGGCTATGGTTCAAAAGCCTCAGTATCCAGATGGAAAGAAGAAAGACTGATGGATACTTATCGAAAATACAAGGCTGCCAAGGCTGCAAATCCAGAGAAGTTTCAAACTGCTGATCCTTCAAGATTAGTAGTTAGAACTTCTAGTATAACAACAAGAAGGCCTGCTACTCAAAGAAAGAAAGCAGAGGACAATGTCAAAACTGATTTCAAAATGGTACTACTTGAAGGAAGTTCAGTAGTTCATTCAGATTTTGACATTGAGGAGAAACCTCTGTTAACACAATTCAGGGATCCTTCCACTTTTGCCTACCAAATCCAAAAGACTATCAAAGAAAAGATGCATACCAAGGTAGTGACTGAACACCATCTCCCAACTCTTCAGATGCCTGATATGCAACAACAACAACAAGGAAGAGACTCCCACCTGAGGTTAACTGAAACAGAAAGCATCCAACACTCAGGATCATCAACCCAAGGGACAAGTCTGGTTCCCTATACCTCTGACTTTAACAAGTCAAAGGTACCTATCATCAGATGGTCACTTACTGATAACAACTCAGTATTATTGACAAGAAGAGACCTTTCAAGCAGGGCTTACAAGAAGATCAGTGATCTAAAGAAACTGTCAACACAAGACCTGCTCACAATTCAACATCTGGAACCACAGAGAGGATCTCTATCTGATGGACAGTTAAACCAGCTCAAGAACACCATGTACAAAGAGATATGGAAGATTGTTCAAGACAGAAGAAGATGATAAGGAATTAGTAAGGTTTTGGGTTCATCAATCCAGGGGGAGATTGTTAGGACAAAGAGGATTGGTGAAGCCACTTTTGGAAACCTTAGTCTAATTCACTTCTGTCATTTTGGCTAAGTATAGAAGTACTGAAGAGAAGACAAGAAACTGCTGAAAAGAAGATATGAGAAGTGCTGAAGAAGAAACATCATCAGAAGTTCTGAAGTCCAAACCAGAAAAGTTCACTTCAGAAGTATTGAAGACAAACTACTCATCAGTAGTTTGTCATTCATCAGCACTTAGCATCAGATATTTTCCACCGCTTTTTGTATCAGTAGTTTATTGTTTATTATTACTTTTAGCTGTAATTGTTTGTTTCAATGTTGCAACTTGTGCAACTTGTTTCTGATATTTGTATACTTGCTTTATGGGCAAGTTACATGTATGTAAACGTCTATAAATAGGAGGCTTCAACCTTCTATTTTAGACATTGATTTTAATAGAAAAATCCTTCAAACACTTTCACTGTTCTATTCCATTTCAATATTTATTGTGAATCTGTCTAAGTATCTAATTCTCATTTACTGCTTAGATTCATAATAAATACTTGTCATTATTAGTTTCAATCATCAAGGGGGAGTAATAACTCCTCTTAAGTATAAAAAGTGTTGCTTTAACTTATATATTCCGCTGTGCTTATAATCTGATATACAAGAGCTTGCTAAACACTTAAGTGTCAAAGATAGCAAGTTCTTACTTAAACAAAGAGCAATCTGATCCAACATATATCATTGGGTAGAGCCATGGCCACAATACTGAAGGCCTTAGCATCTAACTTAATTTTCTAAAAATCCTGGTCGGAGTAGTTTTCAAGTTTCTTAGGCTCCTGAACCTTGGGATCTTCGGTACTCGGCACCATCGGAACATGTGGTCCGAAGATAACCGAATTCCGACACCCAGTGTTCTGTTGAGCTAGAACATGGCTCATCCGACGTTGCCAGATATTGTATTCAGATCTGACAAGCATCGGTGCCTTGTTGTTCATGCCAGTGTTGTGTGGATCGTGATTGACTGAAGCCATTCTCTGATTTTTCGAAAACAAAGTCTGATTACAAACGGTTGAATCGAAAATAAACTATTACTCTGTTTTCAATCCGACAAACCAACGATATCAATAATTGTGAGCGGATTTGTTTATATTAAATTGATTGATTAGATCGAATTTAATTGACCAAGCTCTGATACCAATTGTTAGGATCTGAGTTTGATTGTTTTGATTTGTTTAAGTAAAATGAGAAAAAAATTAAGTGAGTATAAGTGGAAAGTGCAGCGGAATAATAAACTATAATCAAAAGAAAGGAATAAATGTTTTTCAATCGAATGCTTTCATAGATTCAAATGATTACAAACGATTATACAAGTACTCCCCCTCAGCCTGATCACTCTGTGATTGTTTGTCTAAGAGAATGTTGTGAGTGATTGAATAGAAAGTACAGGCACTGTTCTATTTATAGACAAATCTAAACCACTGATGATCTAAGCTGACGTCACCTAAGACAGTGACCTCTAACAGAATAACAACATCAAACATCTGCCCTATACAAACTACTGTTACATTCCAAAACACTGTAAGGTAAACTACTGTTGAGGAAAACTCTGATGGTCTTGTATCATCTGTTAGAGCCTAAGTGTTGTTGGCTCCAACAGACCTTTAGTCTTCAACACTTGATCAGCAGTTGTTCTCTATCAGACTTTTAGTCAGCAGTTGTTCTCTATCAGTTGTTATCCAGCAGTCCTTTGTAGCAGCAGTTGTCATAGCTGTTGTTTGGGTGGAACAGTTGTTAGGGTCAACAGTCTTTTGGGAGGAGTATGTTGTAAATGCTGTTTATATATATGGATCAACTGTTAGTATATATTGGCTTTTCAATCATCTGTTCTTCTTCATGTCAGCAGACCCAACACGAAACATCATGAAACACAGCAGTCAAGTATGAATAACATATCCCCACGAAACCCTACCAATTTTACTCCAAAATTAATTTGTTTTAATACTTACCCAAAATGGTAAAATTATGGAAACGTCACATCATGCATGAAAACTTTACCCAATTTGTAAACTTTATGAAATCATTCAATAATCAACCCAATATGCTCTAATTATCATGTGAAACAAAATCCCTAATCATTTCAATCATAACGACATCATGAATCAATCCCTAAATCTATCAAAATCCCAAAATGAGCAAAAACATCATCATCCAACAACTAATAGTCTAAGATAACCAAAACTCATCATCAATAACAGCCTTAGAACATTTCTATAACATCTATGCAGCATTTAACCATCAAACAATACATAACACATCATAAAACACCATTAACACATGTTAACTTGTATGAAAACTCATGTTTGATAATTAGGTTTTGTTTAGAAAGATGTTAGAAAGGTTTTTAATTGTGAAAACTAACTTAAAACAGATCCGGACCTTTGGGGTTTAATGAAAACGAATAAAAAATGTTTAAAAAGGATTTTGGATGAAGAACGCACCTTAGATCTTTGCTTGTTTATGATATAGAAGGTTAGATTGTGAAAAACAAGGTCAAAAACTCCTTCCCCGGTGATTAAAGTTGAGATAGAGTGTTTAGAGGCGTTTAGGGTTTGTGAAATGATGAAAAATGACAGAGTTTGGTATTTATAGTGTATGCAGGTTCGACCCTTGCAGGGGTCGAATGAGACAACATAGAGGTCGAATGAGATAAATGGATGACTCGGAAACTTGGTTTGACCCCCCTTAAGGTCGAACAAGTTCTTGTGTTTTCCAGGTTTTCTAGTTTTGTCGTTTAAACGCATTTTAACACATCCTAACACATGAACATGTAATCCTAACATATATTAAGAATATATAATCATGGATAATCATCTAAACACCGTTTAAACATGTATTTGCATATCATATGACATATATAGATCAATTCATGTTTGTTACTTAATATAATTCATGTAATTCACTAATAACGGGACTCATGACTTGTGTGTGTATGTGTGTGATAACCCAATGATCCTCCGAATCATTGAACCCTAGACAATATGTAATGTAATCCGACTCATCTGACCTAGTTAAGTACATTTGGTAAATGTTTTTCGCTATGGTAGACTTATGTGTTGCTAAAATGCTAACCTGAGCATGCCGGGTGTAACAATTGTGTGGCAAATAATGACAGTTTTGAGAGCAAATATTGTTATTGTTATTATTATTAATTAATTGATTCATATAAGATATAACATTTTATCATTATATATACTTGGTTGTATTTATCAATAACACTTAATTGAGAACCTATCTGTTGGATCAGTATTGCTCTTGATGTATTGCTTGCTAGTGAACACTTATGTGTTTAGCAAGTTCAATCAGATTTGCACAGCGGAATGATTAAGTAAAGCTACACTATCAACATGAGTTATTACTCCCCCTGGATGTTTGAAATCTAAAGACAAGTTTAATGAGAATCTAAGTATTGAATGTGAATGATAATATATACTCAAATAGATTCTCAATAAATGAAATGGACAGAACAATAATAAGTTTTGAAGGATTCTTGTTTCAATAAAAATCAATGTCTAAAACAGAGGGATGAACCCATCTATTTATAGACTTTACATATGCATGAACCTTGCCAAAAAGCAAGTCAGAAACAAGTTGAATTCTTGGAACTTGTACAAAAAGATAAAGTAATACTAAACTAATAAACTACTGAAACATAAGTCGGTGAAAAAGATTCTTTACAAGAGCTGATGAATGACAAACTACTGATGAGTAGTTTGTCTTCAGTAGTTCTTTAGTAAACTATCTGATTAGACTTCAGAACTTCTGATACTTCTTCTTCAGTACTTGTTGAATCCTTCTTCAGTACTTTAGTCTTCTTTCTTCAGTAGTTCTATACTTAGGATATTTTGCAGAAGTGAATTAGACTAAGGTTTGCAAAAATGGTTTCAACAATCCATTTTGTCCTAACAATCTCCCCCTGGATTGATGAAGCCAAAACCTTTTCTAATTCTTTATTGTCTTCTTCTGTCATTCACAATCTTCCATATCTCCTTGAACATGGAATTCTTCAATTGATTAAGCTGTTCATCAGTGAGAGATCCCCTTTGAGGTTCCAGATGTTGAATTGTAAGCAAGTCCTGAGTTGATAGTTTCTTCAATTCATTCATTGACTTGTAGGCCTTGCTTGTAAGATCTCTTCTTGTCACCAATACTGAGTTGTCATCAGTAAAGGACCATCTGATGATCAGCACTTTAGACTTGTCAAAGTCTGAAGTATAGGGAACCATGCTGGATCCCTGGGATGTTCCTGAGTGTTGGATATTTTCTATTTCTGTGACTCTCAGGTGGGATTCACTTCTATCTTCTTCTTGCACTACATCAGGTAATTTAAAGGTTGGTAAATGATGTTCAGTAACTACCTTTGTGTGCATTCTGTCAGTGATAGTCTTTTGAATTTGGTAAGGAAATGTTGAAGGATCCCTAAATTGAGTTATCAGAGGCTTCTCTTCAATATCAAAGTCTCCTTAAACAACTGTGTTGCCTTCCAGCAACACCATCTTGAAGTCAGACTTTGTATTGTCCGCTGGTTTCTTCTTGGTAGCTGGTCTTTTAACACCAGAAGTTCTAACTACTGAAGCTGATACTTCAGAAGTTTTGAACTTCTCTGGATTAGCAGCCTTGGTGTAACACCCCAACCGATGGCGGAAACATCGGGATGTCACGTAGTGATGATTGTTCAGTAGCTCATGGTGAATAATAAATTTCATTAAATGATTTAAATGAATTACATACAATTGTTCTACAAGAATTCGTACATCAAAATGAATAATACTATGCACACATCTTCAAGCATTAACTCAAATCTTCAAGCAAGTAGAACCTGAAACATGTTAAGTTTGAAAATATTTTGGGTCAACAAAAGTTGGTGAGAATACGTAGGTTTTTGAATATAATTGATAACAATAGTTTGTACAACAATCACAGTTGTATGATGATAGACTATGAGTCCGACATGTAACAATGCGTCTTTGTACAACCAAACCTTGTGTCGACTGATGACTAACTCGCAAGTTAGTTAAATGTTGTTACTGTTATCGATCATCCCTGAATTTATGCGGGGGGATGGGTTTGTCAGACCTATAGCGCTATAATCTAAACAGGCGGCTTGATCATTGTTAATGATTGTACTGTGTCTTTTTGTTACAGTCAAATGATAGAATGATGATGTAATTGAATCACAAGTAAATATGAGTAAATGATAGTATAAAATGTTTAAACATGTTTCACCTCAAAAATAGTGAAAATAGAGAAAATGGGCTATGTAAACTCACCTTAGCAAAATGTTATTTCTCTTGAAAAATAGAATAGTGGTGTTGTCCAAATATGCCAAGTATCACCCTATAATAAGGTAATAAATATGTCTAAGTCTATCTAGTCTACCAATATATATATATTCTAGGGCTTCGAATTTGGGGATAAATGCTCTTTTGATTAATAATAAAAATGTTTGATGATTGAGGGAAATTTAATAAATAAATAAACAAAAATCTATTTATAAAATTTAAATTTAAGATGGTCACAATAATGAGTTTAAAGTATAAAAATAACTTTTATAAAATTATTTTCTTTAAAATAGTATATTAAATCTATTTATTTCAAATTGTCAAAATTTAACTTTAATATTTAAAAATACTAAAATTAAAGAATTATTATATTAAAAATTATATTTCTATTCCAAATAATCAGAAATAATTTATATAAAATTTTGGTGCAAAAATATTGAAAAATGAATTTATTATGATTTAATTATGATTAATACTAACAAAAATTGATTAAAAATATTAAATAAATGATTTTTCAGAAATAAAAATCAATTCAGAAAAGTTTAATGTTATAAAAACTCAGAATAAATTTTGTGGAAATTTATATAAACGTTTTGATATTTT
The DNA here is from genome assembly GCA_028751855.1 of Ambrosia trifida. Classification (NCBI taxonomy): domain Eukaryota; kingdom Viridiplantae; phylum Streptophyta; class Magnoliopsida; order Asterales; family Asteraceae; genus Ambrosia; species Ambrosia trifida. The sequence goes on along the minus strand of CM054122.1, from coordinate 104,151,809 downwards.
TATAGAATTTTATAAATAAAATAGAATAAACTAGAATTATTTATTATATATATTAAATAAATAAATTTTTGAAAACTAAATATTGTATGTTAAACTTTTTCACTAGATTAACATAATATAATTTTTGTAGAATTTATGAAAGAGTTTTAGTATTTTAAAATAAATTTCAAAAATATAAATGAATATATATATATATATATATAAGTTTAAATAAAAAGAATGTTTTGTTGTTGCCATGGTTCGATCCCGGGCCCTAGGCCGGTTCCTGTGTTTTAAATCATAAGCCTAGACCGGCTGGTCTAGACCCTGAGAATGTATATTCTTTGTTTTAAATTAATTATATATGCAAATTGGTTTGTTTTCCATAAATAAGAAGAAAAAGAAATAGTTTTACAGGACTCGAACCTTGGTCCAGACCCGGCCCGTGACATACCAACACAGATACAGACAACATGCACTGCAATTGACTTGTGTTTGATTTAAAGACAAATTCTTTTTAACATATAAGCAACTTACATCCCCTTATTCAACCTTAGAACGCTAGAACCCTAAGTTTATTAATTATTTCAAGTGTCGATCAATAGCCGAATCTAACATGGGGCTATGGTTCAGATCAGTACGGAAAACATAAAAGTGAGTTTTATTTGAACTTACCGGTTGAAAACTGGTTCCAGACGTCGAGTCAAACAAAGGTCAACAAAACTTCAATTCATTGATGTGTGTGTGTGTGTTTGATGTAATTAGTTTCTGATTCTTGTAAAGGGGATGTCGATTTGGAGTTTTAGATGTGAATTTATCTTCAATTTCGAGTCAAGGGTTCGATTTTATAGACACCAAAGTCGGTTTAAAATGATCAAATCACGCTCATTATGAGCTGTAATCGCGGCCATATTAGCTGATATAGATGCGTAATAATCAGTCAAACAATATATCATTCGTTAATTTGATTTAGCCTTCCAAAATTAGGCAAATTGAATGGTCAAAGGTGGAGCTTCTTTGGTCAACTCTGCTGGTTTGCTGTTTGTCGCGCAGAAGGAAAAGGGAAAGAAGAGGGGAGGGGTTTTGGGCTGGACTAGGGTGAAGAGTAAGGTGAAATGGGCCGGCCACTTGGGCTTCTTGCTGGGCTTCGAAAAACAACACAAAGAGGGGTGGGCTATCAGTTTGATTGGGTTAAGGACCAACAATTCAGATTATCTATCTACATTATTATTATTATTATTATTATTATTATTATTATTATTATTATTATTATTATTATTATTATTATAAAAAAATCATATAAGGAGTACATGGTGGGTAAAGTGGTGATTTTATTAATTCAAACATTTGAAAGAAAGGTACGTGATGTTACAGTGTCCCCTACTTTTGAAAACTTCGTCCCGAAGTTTATTAAAAACCCCGGGTTGAAGGTGATTGGGTAAAAATAGTTGTGATTTGGGTTATAGTATGAATAGAATAAACTGTCTCGCGTTATGTGTGAGTTGATTGACTAAATGAACTACCAGACAACTAGAGTTTATAACCTTGGTAGAATTTCACACTACCTTAATGTACCTGTAAATTCATGATTACGTTCCGGACCGCAATCACCAATTTACCTTACATTAAGGTTTTGCGTTCTTCTATGACTCCACCGATTGTTGAGCAGGTCCGATAACCTCCACCAGTCGTGGAGTAGGTTGTAGGGCCTCTCCCGACTATTGAAAAGGCATAATAACCTCTACCAATCGTTGAGTAGGTTCGATAGCCTCCACCAGTCGTGGAGAAAGTTGTAAGGCCTCTCCCGACTGTTGAAAAGGCATGATGACCTCTATTAAGTGCAGCACATAGATTGCAAATTGATAACATGTTTATGAAAGCAAGTATAACAAGCACATCATATGAGTTGTAGTTGTATAGATTTATATAATTAGTTCACATTCAAACAATCATGCACCATGTAACAACTCTCAGACAAAAATTTCAGTACTAGAATTTATTACTTGAATCAAATAGCGTCAATACATAGAATAAAAGCAACCAATAGTCAAATGGTGAGACTTGCGGTTAGGTAGCTGGAGGGTCTTGATCTCTGTTTAGTTTAGGGCACCGGTTACGAAAGTGATTTGGGTCTCCACATTCATAGCACTGACCATAGTTGTATCGATTAGGATTAGTAGCCTGAGCAGGGTTGGTGGGTTGATTGGCATTAGGGTTTGGGGTCTCGCGACATGTATTAACTAGATGGCCATACTTACCACAACTGGTGCACAAGCGACACGCTGAAGCAGTGGGATGATGTCGGTTGCATGTGTTACACAATGGATAGTTTCCTATATAAGGTTTCTTGTTAGAAGCTTGTGTAGTGAGGTTGACATCAGGATCCCTGGCCTTACGCTTCTGGTTCTTAGTAGTTACCGCGGCTACAATGCTTGCTTTCTTGCTTTTCCAAACTAAGGTACCGTTCTTTACATGATTGTCGGTTAAGGTAGCTGCTAGACGTTTGGCCTCTTCGAAGGTAGCAGGGTTCCTTCCCCACACCGTGTCCTGAATCTGCATGGGTAACCCACCGATATATTTCTCAATGGCTACAGGTAGAGGAGTGACCTTATGGGGCAGCAACAGACTGAGCTCATGGAAGCGGGTATTATAAGCTAGGTTTTCCCCACTATCCTGAGCAAGGGTGGGGAACTCGTCCTCTAATTTCTTGATCTCGTTACGTGGGCAAAATTCATCTCTCATTATCTCCTTGACTTGATCCCAGGTCATAGTAAGTGCAACTTCAGCTCCTCGGGTGCGCTTTTCCTCATTCCACCAAGTGAGTGCTCGTTTGTGAAGAACACTCATAGCATAACGGACCTTAAAGTTATCGGGACATTCACTGTTAATGAAGGTATTCTCAATACCCTCGAACCATTGTAGGAGACCAGTAGCTCCTTCATCCCCACTGAACTTAGGAGGATTACAGGTATTAAAGTGTTTGAGAGTGCAGACTGGGAGACCATTCCCGTTTCCATTGCCGTTCCCATTGTGATTTCCATTGCCATTTCCATTTCCATTGCCATTTCCGTTCATCTGGATGACTTGAGCCAGTAGGTTAGGGACCAGAGTTGCTATTTGTTGCGCCATTTGTTGGGAAATGATCGCAGCCAATTGGGCATCAATGCCATTGTTGTTGTGTTGTTATGGTTAGTGTTGTGGTTGTTATTGTTGCTATTTCCTTCCTCATGATTACCACCATTGTTATTGCGAGTGCTGCGACGTGGAGGCATGATCTGTAAGAGACACAATGAAATGAATGAGGTAATATAAGGAATGTAATCATTTATCCATTTATTAAAACGAATAAACGAAAACGTTGACTTATCAAAGATTCTAGATTCTAATAACATAGTGAAGACATGCTTTAGCCTATAAGTGAACACTCATCCCGAGTATTCCTAGGTAGGCATTCGCGTCCCTCGTCTGATTGGGATATATGCGCAATGCCAGCCTAGACAGAAAACTCAGAATACAGGCGTTCACCCTTCCAGATTGCACGTGTTCTTTATTAAAATCTAGGACTTTGACGAGATCTCAGGGTGGTTCAGGCTAAACCTGAGGATTTTGTCCTATTAGTCTAAGAGTAGATCCAATGATGGAGAGCAATCTTCTTGTAGGGATTAATGTAGGGATAAGAAGTAGGAGGGAGATAGAGAATAGCAAGTAAAAGGAGCAAATACTGTTTATATTCCTATGGTTATAGACTAGATTATTTTTCTAATAACCTAATTCCCTATAACCATGGCTCTGATACCAATCTGTAACACCCCAACCGATGGCGGAAACATCGGGATGTCACGTAGTGATGATTGTTCAGTAGCTCATGGTGAATAATAAATTTCATTAAATGATTTAAATGAATTACATACAATTGTTCTACAAGAATTCGTACATCAAAATGAATAATACTATGCACACATCTTCAAGCATTAACTCAAATCTTCAAGCAAGTAGAACCTGAAACATGTTAAGTTTGAAAATATTTTGGGTCAACAAAAGTTGGTGAGAATACATAGGTTTTTGAATATAATTGATAACAATAGTTTGTACAACAATCACAGTTGTATGATGATAGAGTATGAGTCCGACATGTAACAATGCGTCTTTGTACAACCAAACCTTGTGTCGACTGATGACTAACTCGCAAGTTAATTAAATGTTGTTACTGTTATCGATCATCCCTGAATTTATGCGGGGGGATGGGTTTGTCAAACCTATAGCGCTATAATCTAAACAGGCGGCTTGATCATTGTTAATGATTGTACTGTGTCTTTTTGTTACAGTCAAATGATAGAATGATGATGTAATTGAATCACAAGTAAATATGAGTAAATGATAGTATAAAATGTTTAAACATGTTTCACCCCGAAAATAGTGAAAATAGAGAAAAGGGGCTATGTAAACTCACCTTAGCAAAATGTTATTTCTCTTGAAAAATAGAATAGTGGTGTTGTCCAAATATGCCAAGTATCACCCTATAATAAGGTAATAAATATGTCTAAGTCTATCTAGTCTACCAATATATATATATATTCTAGGGCTTCGAATTTGGGGATAAATGCTCGTTTGATTAATAATAAAAATGTTTGATGATTGAGGGAAATTTAATAAATAAATAAACAAAAATCTTTTTATAAAATTTAAATTTAAGATGGTCACAATAATGAGTTTAAAGTATAAAAATAACTTTTATAAAATTATTTTCTTTAAAATAGTATATTAAATCTATTTATTTCAAATTGTCAAAATTTAACTTTAATATTTAAAAATACTAAAATTAAAGAATTCACTACAAGAAAATTAAGATAATGCAACCTTGGAAAATAGTTGCATTAGGCCTTGAAAATGTTGCATTAGGCCTAATGCAAACTTTTATCAAAGGCTTCATTAGGTGAAGTTGCATTAGACCTAATGCAACCTTTTTATAGGATAATACAACCTTTTTAAAAAAGGTTGCTTTCATTACTTAAATGCAACCTTTTTATAATGCAACCTTTTTTATATGGTAATGCAACTTTTTTTTACTTTTAAATGCGACTTTTCTAATACTAAAATGCAACCTTTACTACACTCAAATGCAACCTTTGTTAGAATCTAATGCAACCATTATTATATATTTGGTAGAAATTTGCAACCTTTTTTACATCAAATGCGACACTTTTTTTTAATTGTAGTCACGTAAAATGCAACCTTTTTACATATGCACTATAATCTCATTGTTAGAAGTATTAAAAATTTCATTATCATGCAATTAATAATTATACCAAAGCAATAATAACATAAAGAGAACACATAATTTTTTACAATGATTTAACGCATGCCTAAACTCAAAATAACAACGTAACATAAAAAGTTACCAATTACAACATAAAAAATAAGGAAAACTACCTACTCATTTCTAAGATCATGAGGTACTCCAATAGGTAGTTTTTCCATAATGCTTCGCATCATAGCTTCAAAGTTTGCTTGTTTCTTGTCAAGATCTTTATGCATAGCTTCTAACTCGGCCTTTTTCTCGTTCTGCATGGCTTCTAGCTCAAGTTTTTTTCTTTGATGATCCTCTTCAATTTCTTTTTGCATTTCAAGCAACTGTGTTTTCTCAACTTCCATGCCCACTTTGAATGATTCCATAAGCCCACCCGAAATCATGTATGGTTCATCACCATGATCCATCTCTTTCATCATTTTTTTAGTAACACCTCTACCATAAAGTCGAAGGTAACCATCATACTCCTTGTTTATGATAGCCGTAAAAGGGTCGATCAAAGCACTTCCATCTTCTGGCGGTTTGTAATTTTTCATTTGTTCCTTCAAAAGAGAATACCAATAAAAAAAATGCAACCAAAATCAACCATACAAGTTGTTTAATTGAAAAAGAAAACAAAACAAGATGAGTATTAGGAATATTATCATCTACTGGAAGATATTCTAACAAGAATTGTTGCAAACTAAGATATTCATTAGCATTGTGATATGCTGACAATCATATCATTCTAAATAAATAACTATAACTAAAGAGATGCAAATTCACACACCTTGAATAACCGTGACCATAGATTATAAAGCAAAACACAATGTTGGTTCATTAATATCCTAATTATATTCAAGAATCTAAAATATGGTAAGAAAAATACTAATCCAAAATTAGGATTCTAGATTGTTTGGATATTGATATTCTAAAAGAATCTTTGGTTCAAACGGCATGGGTGTAACTGTGTTAGATACATTCATAAGTCTTACTACTCTATAAAATTATTGAAGTGAGACTTAAGCTTACTTATTTTTGGTATAAATGACTATGTAAAATTTATATGTTCAAAATATTGATAACACCAATTTTTCCAATCGACACTTCTTACTTTGTACCTATGGTTGAACCACAAGAAGCCTATTGACTTCACATCCGCTTATACCAAACAAACTCTCCCTCGTTTAGCACTAATTCATCCTGCATCATAAACCTCTTGACAGCCGCGACAAAGAAGTCTTCATCCTTTACGCCCAACCAACGACAGTTATCAAAATTTTCTGTCAGCACGTGTTCAATGAGTGTGCAGCAAGTTGTTACCTGCTGCAGCTCCTAAACTGTCAAGGATAGCCGCTTCCAGCTCCAATTATAAGTCCCCTGCAGCCTCCAATTTTGCAGTCGATCAAAAACACTGCATTGTTTATCCGATTCCAGTCGAAATAGCAAAGGAAACTAGTCTTTTAACGTCTCCATTCCGACCCAAACATCCAACCAGAAACGAACATGTTTACCATCGCCTATCACCCCTTTAATTCTATCCGTCATTTGTTTCCCTCTCAACTTCAAATATTTTTCCATCCTAACATAGTATTCCAGTTCAAAGCTAGTCTCGTATTTGATAACAATATATATAGCAATGCTCTATCTGATATAAGTATGTCTCGTTCATTAAACCTAAATGAACTAAAACTTACTAAACCTAAGAATGGAACTAAACATGTTATTGATTTAAACCATTTTACAAGTAGTTAACTTTTATAGGTCAACACGTACATCATACTTAATACGCTATTCTCAATGAAAAACTAGAAAAAACTTACAATTTTCATTGCAGTGTCCTCGTATGTGTCAAGATATGCACGCCCTTCGGTCCTTTTTCGGGTACGTTCAAACACTTGGGTTAAACTAGGTAATTCCTTGTTTGGGTCTTCATTTTTCTGTGTTCACAGTAACATGTTAATTAAAAAGAATCAGAATCTTGAACATTAAAAAATAAACACTAATCAGGGCCAAAACCAAGACATAATACCATCTCTTCGCGAATTCTTGCGAAGCTTTTTGGGCCGGCTGTGTGCAAATTCTTTTGAGACATGCGAATTTCTTTAGCTCGTAAACAACGCTTCTGAATACACATTGACATAAACAACTCAGCTAGTAGAAAACTCTAAATAACATACTAGTAATAGATAAATTGCCTAGAAATATACCTCCACATCTTTGTTACTCCACAACCTCAACAACTGTGAGAAATCATCAACTGGAATGTTTTTAGGTCGGTTAAGCATTCTTGTTTTGTTATCCTTATACTTATAGAAGTGTTTCCCCTTGAACCTACATTTGTGTCGTTTATAGGCGCTTCCAATAGTCTTTAAAACCCAAGTTTTAGCAGCATCGGGCACATCGTATTTTTCCTTAAAAAACATAATAATTCAGTTTAAAATAACGAACTACAATAATTAAAGAAATAAAACTACTTGAAACCTTACCAAGACATACTCCCACATTTTATATTTATGTGGCACCTTATGCCATGAACTATAGGTCAAAGGTGCATAACTATAATTACGAGCAATTGTACCCAAAAATCGAGAGAATTTCCCTACTACATACTTCTCCTTTGATGCCGGTCCCACGGGTTGTCCAAATTTATTACATATAATGACCTCTCGGTCGTCAACTTTCCGTGTGTGCACAAGATGCAGCATTGTTGGTCCTCTTTTTTTTGTTTTGGATATTTCTGAAATATATACATATAGACATAAGCGGGTGTTGGTATCTAAAACAAATAACAATCCAAAATGGTGGTATAAGTAGTTAAATTGAACCTATTGCTTTTTCTAATTCGGGTCGACGTAACTGATCTTGAACTGGTTCGTTGTCCTCATCTTCCAAACCATCATGGCTATCATCCCCTTGTATCTCATTATCACTATTTGTAGATGCAATAAGGTCCATGTTATCATGTTCATCATCTTGGTCGACAGAACCTTGACATTGTTAAATACAACACTACGAGTAAATATAAATTCCAAAAACAACACAATAAAAAATGAACCAACTTACTCAATAAACATAAGTACCTTGAGATCTCAGAATATAGCCATCTTGTCCGACATCCTCCAAACTTGTTGGATCCATATCTACATCATTAGCATTTAAAAGCATTTTCGGTAGATTCATATAAAAGTAGGTGTATTACTGAATTTGTTATTATTCAATACTTAAATGAACTTTTAAATCACGAAAACGATACCTTGAAACATGTCATTATCCTCGCCATCATCCTCATCAACCAAAACCAAACGTTTTTTGAATCCATGTTTAATGCTAGTAGGCTTTTCCAAATTCTGATTAAAAACCTCTGTTTGCTTTTACCCTTTATTACTTGAAATTAATTCACCCATGCTAAGTGTTGCTTTAGAATGATTCTCTTTTATTGTGTTTGAATGCGAGGCTTTTGGAGCGATAACTCGATGTTGCTTTGCTAATTTAGCAATTTTATTCAAGGACATTGGTGCAATATATCGTGAACGATGTTCCTATATCAAATGTTGTCTTTATTAGAAACGAGTAAATAAGATAAAATAATAATAATCTTACTACCTTTTGGGATACTTCAACATTTGTATCAACTTCTTGGTATTCTTCCTCACAATCATCACAGTTACCAAGGATATAGTCTGCATCTCTCACATTATGGTTTGTTGGTTTCACTTTCTTGTTCTTCGGTTTTTGACTTCCGGCCAAGCTTGTTAATGAATTTGAAATGTTCTTCAATCCCAAATCTTGCATTCTTTTTATGTTGTCTTGAACCCTCAGTTTCCTGGCTTTCAAATACTTATTTTCTTGACCTTGTACATTTTGATTTTGATTTTGTGTGCTTTTGTTTGCCATTAGACCTGCTTAAAGTAAAAAATGCAACAGTATGCTTGATTTTTGCTGCTGTTTATGAGATGATTATTGGAATTTTGTAAAAAAAAAAAATCCTTTAGATTCAAGTATTATCTATGCTATACGAATCCTTAATCATTGGTGAAGAACATAATTAAGGACCTATAAATATGAAACCTTATGTTAAATATATACAATCTGGTACAAAAATGACAAGTAGTTGTGACGTTTAAACACCAAAATACAAAATATTCTTATCATTGTTGGTTAGCTTAGTTAAATCGATGATAATATTTTCATCTAATATAGTATTTTCAGTTAACTATATTACTAGTGTTTTTGTGTTAACAAATATTTGAAATCCGTGTAACATGATATAAACCCTAAAACACAAATCTACCCCAAAATTTGTAACCAAATTCAGCGGTTTGATACTTTAATTGAAACCGTAAATACGATTGAAGCAACGTTGATGGAAGAGAAAGAGTACCTGCTCAGGGCTGAAGTGAGGATTGAGTCAAGGAGTCCAGCAACAAAGATCCAATTGAGCAATTATGATGGTCGTGTGGTGGTGCGAGGGAGACGATTAATAGAGGTTGAGGGAGATAATACTGATAGGGGTGGGTGATGGGGAGTTGAGGTGCAGTTAACTGAGAATGAGGGGGAAACTAAAATTTTGGGGGGAACCAGGTATATTTTTATGATCTCAGCCGGGAACTAGAATAAAAATTATTATTTACTTTATAAAAATTATCATACATATAAATATAAGAGGGGGGGGCGCTATCAGATTTGGTCACAGATATTCCACTGCCAGTACGGTAACATCGCCGCCACCCGTGCTACTAACGGGCTAGTAACCGTTTATCTTTAATTTTAAATTAGTATAATTCAATTTTTTAATTATAACCGTCCTCAAAACACATTTTGCTTATTTTTTATTTAAATCGTGTGTCTTAAGTATAAACAAAAACAAAATTAAATAAAAAACATAAAACATAATTTATTAATATTAAACATAAATAAAAATACATCAAAACATAAAAAAAATAAAACTTAGAGTTGACGCATAAGTTATCAACCAGGAGATGATCAAAGTTGTCACGGTAACAACAAGCATAGTTCGCTGATGAGAGGGTGTTTTACCATGTTAAGATGTATTTAATTATGTGTTTTTATGTGATTTATTGCATGAAACATAGTTACTTTGAGGATGTTTGTGATTTGTAGGTGCACGGTGGTGAAAAGCATTAAGCGGGGCATATTTTAGGGTTTCGGGACAAGTTAAGAAGGATTGGAAGTCACCCGAGAGCACCAGGGATGAAAACACGAAGAATGGCCAATTTTTACACAGGGCGCAACCTACCAGCATACAGGGGCGCAACCTACCTCAGCAGGGCACAACCTTGCGCTGACAGCCAATTTCTGGCTGATCTGCGCCCTTTAGGGCGCAACCTACTTCCCCAGGGGCGCAAGCTTGCGCCCCTATCGGATTATAGACGCGAAATTTCGAGTTTTGGCCATATTTAAGGGTTCTTTACTACACAAGCGAAAAGGACTTTAACCCTAGCCGTCTTGGACCATTCTAGGACGAATTTTACCATTCCAAAACACATTTTAATCATTCTTTTCATGCATCTATCATCAAAATCATCCATGGTAGCATACATAATCATGATGAGCGGCTAGTTTCTTTATGTAACCACCTCCGGGTGCACGGTTCGTTTGTGAAACCTTTAAATGGTTATAAGTTATAGCAGGTTTTACTAAGTCATATTGCATCATAATGAGCAATAAATAGACCATACACGCATTAATGGCCATATTTGGCAATAATAGGTCATAATGCATCTTAATATATCATGATTGACCATATTTGGCCATAATAGGTTTTACGAGGTTCGGAAACCTCGTGGGCAAGCCTGGCTACCCTGGCCAGCCCATTGCATAGTCCTGGGGGGTTCTTGGGTTCGCCAGTTTAAGGGTCCCATGGGTAGTCGGGCAGAAACGTTTCGTTGGCCGTTCAAAAAAATATCATGATTGACTTTAATATGTCATATTGGGTCGTAAAGGGATATAAGGTGTCATAGCGAGACATGATAGATAATAAATAAAACATTAATGTCATTATGATTTCACCCTCGAGTTCAAAATCGGATGAGTCATTATGATAACACCCCTCCACCAACCACGTAAAGCAACGTTACTCGGTAACGAGTGGCCTTAAAAGTCCTATAACTCTTAATGGACAGGTTAGGTCATATTATATATGTTGGGTCTTACATGATTATATTAGGTTGTAGTAAGTCATATTATACAACCATGGACAATGATGGATTATATATGTCCTAATAAATCATGATTGACTTTAGCATATCATATTAGGTCTTAAATGGTTATAAGTTTTAGCAGGTTTTACTAAGCCATATTGCATCATGATGAGCATTGAATAGACCACACATATATTAATGGCCATATTTGGCCATAATAGGTCATAATGCATCTTAATATACCATGATTGACCTTAATATGTCATATTGGGTCGTAAAGGGATATAAGGTGTTGTAGCGAGTCATGATAGATAATAAATAAAACATTAATGTCATTATGATTTCACCCTCGAGTTCAGAACCAGATGAGTCGAATACTAGATTCGTTTATAAAAAGTAGGCAGGATTTTGGAGATACCGAGAGAAGTGGAAGAGAGGTACTTGTAAAAGGAAATGGTGTTATGTGTATATATGTTTTGTTTGTTAATTGGAAATGTATAAAAATAGTGTTTTTAACGCTAAAATGGTCATTGGGAAGGAGTAGCCCTCACTCATCTCCTTCTCATGCCCGTTAGCCCTAACCCCCCCCCCCCCAACCACCACCACCTTTTCACCATGTTTGACACCCTTAGGGGCGGTGTCTAACGCCCCTCCACCAACCATGTAAAGCAGCGTTACTAGGTAACGAGTGGCCTTAAAAGTCCTATAACTCTTACTTGTCATGATGGCTCTTAACACAACATGGTAGAGTTGACTAGGTCATATTAGGGTTATACGGGTCATATAGAGTCATAGCAAATTATACTATATCAAAATGAACCATAACAGATTATATGTGTTTTAATTGTTTTTTAAGGTAAATGATTTTTTACTTTATTTTAAAAAGTGTGGCAAGGCAATGCGTTTTGATCTCCCAAGTCAATGTGACGATGCCTGATGTACGAAGCATGTGCATTAAGTATGCGAGACATTCGTTATTGAAAATTACTAAAGATTATTTAAAGATAGTATTTTAAATTGTTTACCTTTTGAAACACTAAAATAAAAGATAATATCGGGTACTATATCAGATGACATTATATCGTGACCAGTATCTTTCGGTACCGGTATCAGTTCAATACGGTACCAGTATTTTGGTTGGTTTACCTAAGAATTTTGGTACGATATGTTGATCAATTCTTTAAACATAATACAAAATATAATAATAAATCAAACATACCCGTTAGTCCAGTAAAGGATGATAGGGAAGACGATGCCATGACAGGATGATTACGCTGATCGGGTTCCCGTTTAGGGTGTACAGTTAGGATGGCTTAAGGAGATCAGAGATCTCAATTATATAGAGAGGAGAGGAGGATGGTTTTGTGTGTGTTGGTAAAGGTGTTCATTAGCCTCTTATCTCTCCTAGTTACCTCTATTTATACACCCAAGGGGAAACCCTATTTTATGGTTAGGTAAGGGTAATTACGTCCATCACATAAAGACCAGTTAAACCAATAGGGGTATTTAGGTCATTGATCATTTATTAGATAAATGATTATAAGGGCCACATGTCACACCCTCAAAATCCACTTGCGGAGTTTTACCGCGAGGCGCATGACAAACCAGGATCCAAACCAACGATCACAATAAACAAGTCTAAAATGAACATAATGCAATATAAAACAATGTTTAAAATTCCCGTTTACAGCGGAAGCTTATTCAAAACAATATTCAATAGTAAACCAATGTTCAACTTTTGTAAAACCATGCAACCCTAACTAGACGCCGTGCAGACGCGTGCGCCCTAGTCCAGTCGTGCTACCTTAGCGACCTGAGAAAACATGTAAGAGAATACGTCAGCACAAAAATGCTGGTGAGTTTACAGGTTTTGTAATCCAAGTACCAAGTCAACCTGTCCATACTATAACAAATCGAAAACCAGTGTACGCTAGCTAGGCGTATGTTTTGTTACTACCACGATTGGAAAACCATTACTAACTCGTAAACCAAATGTGTGCCCGATGTAGTAAACCTGTTGTTCCTGTTGTTCCTGTTTGAGACAATATGCACCCGCCGACCCTCCAAGTCGACGAGCGGGGTTGGTCACTCCCAATAGCGCTATTCACATTTCCCCGTTGTGCAAACCCGCACATTCATGGTTCCCCCCGGGACTTCCAAAGATCGTGTAGTACACAATAGAAACCCATAGTATGACAGTAGTTACCAAATAATCGTTTTAACACATGTTTTCTCCCTCGAAAATGTGAAACCAGTTTAAAAGAGGGGCCGTAAACTCACCTTAAGTTGCGTTACTTCGTAATACGAATAACTCAGCAGCTATGCTAGTCCCGTAAAGCGGCGACCTAACATATGACAGTTACAAGCACTTAGACTAATAACCCGCGGGTTAGTTAGTCCCTAGATGTCCAGACCATAACCAAGTTCGTTTGAAAACACCGTGACTGTTTAACTGACCCAAAGTACAAGACTCGACATCCCATTGGTGACCCGAGACTCCCCGTGTTATGTTTACGCTCTCAAACATACAATCATGCAATCACACTTAACATATGTTAACGTACAACAAGTTATAGCACATAGCTCACGTATCACATAATTACATCCAAACATATGTTACCAAGTTATTAGATATGTTACGGGGTTCCTAGCATGTTCCTACAGGTCAAATCGGGTCTCGGAATGCTAATTTACACTTACAGCAGCAGTACACGCGATTAGTAAATGTCAACTAGCATTTAGGTTGGTCAACTGGCATTTAGGAAGGCTAATCGCCTCTATTATAGGCGATTAGGGCTATACAACATGTAATTACTAGCAATAAGGGCTATACCACATGTAATTACTAGCAATTAGGGCTATACCACATGTAATTACTAGCAATTAGGTCATAAGACATGTATCTACTAGCAATTAGCTCATAAGACATGTATCTACTAGCAATTAGCTCATAAGACATGTATCTACTAGCAATTAGCCCCTACTCGCATGAAACATAGGCGATTAGCCTCCTAATCGCCCCTAACATAGGCGATTAGGGTTGCTAATCGCCAGTAACCCAGCTGTTCCGGTTTTTCGCGCGTTTAACGCTCCAAATCAGATCCAGAACGTGTGTAACCATCCAATATCATCCCAACAACTATTCTAAACATGTTTAAACTAAAATCCTTCGTTTTACCTCGTATTATCAGCCCTGCATGCACCCATGTAGTCCAAACACCATACACATAGCACGAATCATCACCTTAACATGCACAACTATAACCCTAATGAACAATTACTCAGATTTTATTATCATGACATCAATATTATTCTGAAACTAACTTAATAACATGTTAATCACTCATCTTGAATCATAAAAACCAAACCTTAGATTTGTATGATTTGTATGATATTAATCATAAACACACATAACACATGTATGATTGTTAGAATCTGATTAACAACACTTATTAACGATTTTCAGAAAGCTTTTTCGTTTTAGAACAGGTCTGAACCATTAGGGATTGAATAAAAACGTTTATAAAGATTGCATGGATGGAAACCAAACCTTAGATTTGTGAAAGAATGATGAATTAAGCTTGAAACCTTGTGTTTTGATCAAAAATCGCGTTCCAGAGGTTGAGTGTGTGTTGGGGCGGGTTATGGGACGACTAGGGTTTGTATTATGAAGTTTAGGAGGTCAAGCATTGTATTTATAGTCGTTTTTAGTCGTCCAGCCCGTAACTAGCGATTGTGCAGACTTACACGCGATTAGGGATCCTAATCGCATGTAACTTCATGCATTTGGGCCTAATCGCCACTTAGGTCATGCATTTAGCTCCCCAATCGCCCCAAATGAAGCCTACTCGCCTCCCCTATAGGCGATTGAGCTTCCCTAATCGCCTATAGGGGCTGGTTCCGTGTGTTTTGCGCGTTAAATCCCGTTTTAACATATGTTAACACATATTCACATACCGACAAGTCACATAATGATTGTAAACACATAACACTTGCAAATACACATATTCACACTCGTTCACCAATTCCCGGGACTCGAGACTTGTATGTTCCGTATGACCTGACGATCCTACAAATCGTCACCATTTGTACACTTCGTTAAGGACTGACATCTAACGAACCTCTAGACCAACATCCAATGATCTTCTAGACTAAACCGATAGTTCCCGGACCATAACCCGACTTAACTAACCTAGTTAAGTGCAATATACGCGTGACTCGCTAAGGTAGACTTTCATCAAGACAACGTTGTTAACCAGAATTTGCCGGGTGTCACACCACATAATAGAATATATAAATATATTCTTACATTCTCCCACTTGGCCGAGTAATCATTTATTATGAGCATTAGATAAGCCTGATCAGGAGTTAATACTCATTTTAGTTCTAAACCCAAAAATGTAGCAGAGAAATACAGTCGTTGAGTCAGTTATTCAACTCAGGACCCCCATTAATCATACTACACCTCAAATTTAAAACTTAACATTAGGATCATGACAATTAAGCCCTTAACGATTGATTTGTTTAATTATGTCTATATGCAGTAAGGCTAGCATTACATATATTTAGAGACAAACAAAAAATCAAGTGAGGAAATTTTCATTAATTAATAAACGTAAGTAAGTACAATATGCTCTTAAATAAGGTCTTTAGTAAAGCCCATCTTCGAAACAAGTTCTTCGAATACTTTAGGTGGGAGACCATTAGTCATCGGATCCGCAAGCATATTCTTAGTACTTATATACTCAATACAAAGGTTATTTTCCTCAACTCGTTCACGTACGAACAAATACTTTGTATCGAGATATAATCCAGCGCCAGTCGAACTGTTACTGTTCAAGAAATTAACGGCAGCTGAGTTATCACAGTACAGCTTCAATAGTCTAGATATGGAATTAACAATTTTGAGTCCAGTAATAAGGTTTCTAAGCAACATTCCATGACAGGTGGCATTATATACAGCAATGTATTCTGCCATCATTGTGGATGTTGTGGTCAACTGTTGTTTATGACTCTTCCATGAGATCGTTCCACCAGCTAACATAAAGATATACCCCGAAGTGGATTTCTTGTCATCTTTGCACTTGGCAAAATCAGAATCAGAATAACCAACCACTTCCAAACTGTCACTTCTTCTATAGGTCAACTTGTAGTCTTTTGTCCCTTTCAGATATCGAAGTACTTTCTTAGCTGCTTTCCAGTGATCTAGGCCAGGATTAGTTTGATAACGGCCTAGCATTCCAGCAATATAAGCAATATCTGGGCGAGTACAGACTTGAGCATACATAAGGCTCCCGACTACTGATGCATAAGGTATCATTCTCATTTGCTCCTTTTTCAGCCTTTGTTTTTGGACATTGAAACGAACCAAAAACATCTCCCTTAACTACTGGAGCTACAGAGGGAGAGCAATTCTGCATGTTATAACGGTTAAGGACACGCTCAATGTAGGCCCTTTGGGATAGACCTAAGATCCCATTGTGTCTATCTCGGTGTATTTCAATGCCTATAACGTAAGAAGCCTCTCTAAGATCCTTCATGTCGAAATTATGCGAGAGTAAGCGCTTCGACTCATGCAGCATGTCTAAACTATTACTTGCCAAAAGAATGTCATCTACGTAAAGGACAAGTATAGTAAAGTTGCTCCCACTCATCTTGAGGTAGGTGCATTGATCCACTTGATTTTTAAGGAAACCCTGTTTCTTCATGACTTCATCAAACTTTAGGTACCATTGTCTTGATGCTTGCTTTAGCCCGTATATTGATTGCTTCAGCTTACAGACTAGATGTTCTTGACCTTCAGGTTTAAAGCCATCAGGTTGTTTCATGAACACGTCTTCATTCAGGTCGCCATTTAGGAAAGCGGTTTTGACATCCATCTGATGTAACTCTAGATCAAAATGAGCTACTAATGCCATGACGATCCTTAAGGAATCTTTTCGAGAAACAGGTGAAAAGGTTTCTTGATAATCGATTCCCTCTTTCTGAGTGTAGCCCTTTGCAACCAATCTTGCTTTATAGCGTTCAACGTTCCCATTCGGATCCAGTTTAGTTTTGAACACCCATTTACATCCTACGGGTTTGACACCGTTGGGTAATTCAACCAAATCGCGTTCCAGAGGTTGTGTGTGTGTTGGGGCGGGTTATGGGACGACTAGGGTTTGTATTATGAAGTTTAGGAGGTCAAGCATTGTATTTATAGTCGTTTATAGTCGTCCAGCCCGTAACTAGCGATTGTGCAGACTTACACGCGATTAGGGATCCTAATCGCATGTAACTTCATGCATTTGGGCCTAATCGCCACTTAGGTCATGCATTTAGCTCCCCAATCGCCCCAAATGAAGCCTACTCGCCTCCCCTATAGGCGATTGGGCTTCCCTAATCGCCTATAGGGGCTGGTTCCGTGTGTTTTGCGCGTTAAACCCCGTTTTAACATATGTTAACACATATTCACATACCGACAAGTCACATAGTGATTGTAAACACATAACACTTGCAAATACACATATTCACACTCGTTCACCAATTCCCGGGACTTGAGACTTGTATGTTCCGTATGACCTGACGATCCTACAAATCGTCACCATTTGTACACTTGGTTAAGGACTGACATCTAACGAACCTCTAGACCAACATCCAATGATCTTCTAGACTAAACCGATAGTTCCCGAACCATAACCCGACTTAACTAACCCAGTTAAGTGCAATATACGCGTGACTCGCTAAGGTAGACTTTCATCTAGACAACGTTGTTAACCAGAATTTGCCGGGTGTCACATTATCCCCACGTTAAAAGAATTTTCGTCCCGAAAATTGCACAAGTACCAAAAGGGATAACGAAGGAAACAACAAAAGATTGAAACCAAAAATAGAAACCAAAAAGAGAGATTTACCCGAGTTGTCACATCATCCCCACGTAAAAAGGAATCTCGCCCCAAGATTCATTCAGCTGCAGAAGAGACATATCTCGACTCGAACGCTTCCTTAGGAAAGAGATGAGGATACTTAGACTTCATCTGATCCTCCCGTTCCAACGTGTACTCTGGTCCCCGGTTCGAGTTCCAGCGAACCTTTACGATGCGAATCTTGCTATGACGTAGGCTACGAATCTTGTAATCCAGAATCTCCACAGGTTCTTCCACAATCCGAAGACGATCATCAACCTTGATCTCTTCCAGTGGAACAATGAGAGACTCGTCAGCCAGACACTTCTTCAAGTTGGACACATGGAAGACGTTATGTACGTTACCGACCTCCGTCGGTAAATCAAGACGATATGCCACCGGTCCAATCCGTTCCAGGATCGTAAATGGGCCGACATACTGCGGATTGAGTTTGCCACGCTTCCCAAAGCGTATGACGCCCTTCCACGGTGAAACTTTTAGAAGTACTTTGTCATCAACTTGGAATTCCAATGGTTTGCGACGCTGATCGGCATAACTCTTTTGCCGGTCCCGTGCCGCTGCCAACCGGTTACGAATCTGTACGATCTTTTCCGAAGATTCGTTCACTAGCTCAGGCCCAGTGAGTTGACTCTCACCCACTTCAGCCCAACAAAGAGGAGAACGGCATTTTCGTCCGTATAGTGCCTCGAACGGAGCCGCCTTGATGCTCGTGTGATAACTGTTGTTGTACGAGAATTCTACTAACGGTAGATGAGCTTCCCAACCCTTGCCAAAATTGATTACACATGCCCGCAGCATGTCTTCCAAAGTTTGAATCGTGCGCTCACTCTGACCGTCAGTCTGTGGGTGATAAGCTGTACTCATGTCTAGTTGGGTACTCAAAGCCTTGTGCAAAGACTTCCAGAAGTGAGAAGTAAAATGGGAGTCACGATCCGAGATAATAGAAACTGGCACCCCGTGCTTAGAAACAACTTCCTTCAGATAAAGACGAGCCAAACGATCCATGGTGTCGGTCTCCTTAATATCAAGAAAATGGGCTGATTTCGTCAACCGATCGACAATCACCCATATCTTGTCATTCCCGCTTGGTGATTTAGGAAGTTGCGTGACAAAATCCATTGTAATCCGTTCCCATTTCCATTCCGGAATTTCAGGTTGTTGCAAGAGACCCGACGGTTTCTGGTATTCTACTTTGACCTTAGCACAGGTCAAGCATTTGCTCACGTATGAGGCTATATCCGACCTCATGTTTGGTCACCAGTAAAGCACCTTCAGATCTTGGTACATCTTATCCGAACCAGGATGAATAGAATACCGGGACTTATGAGCCTCATCAAGGACAAGCTCCCGAAGTCCCCCGAATAAAGGAACCCATATGCGTTCCGCGAAGTAGTGCAGGCCATCAGGCCTTCGCTCGAGGTGCTTGTCGGCACCGTGCATAGTTTCAGCTTTAAGGTTTTCCTCCTTCAAAGCTTCTAACTGGGCAGAACGGAGTTGATCAGGTAGGGATGAATGAATGGTGAGCTGCAACGCTCGCACGCGACGAGGATTAACCATGTCCTTCCTGCTCAAGGCGTCTGCTACCACATTCGCCTTGCCAGGATGGTATTTAATGGCGCAATCATAATCTTTCAGGAGTTCAATCCAACGACGCTGTCGTATGTTCAAATGTTGTTGGTCGAAAATATGTTGAAGACTCTTGTGATCGGTGTAGATTGTGCATTTGGTACCGTACATGTAATGTCTCCAAATTTTCAACGCGAATACCACTGCACCCAACTCCAAGTCATGGGTGGTGTAGTTCTTCCCGTGCACCTTGAGTTGATGAGAAGCATACGCAATCACTTTCTCGCGTTGCATCAGCACGCAACCGAGACCATGTATAGAAGCATCACAGTAAACAACGAAATCATCAGGGCCATCAGGTAAAGACAAAATAGGAGCGGAACAAAGTTTAGACTTTAGTTCCTCAAACGCTGACTCTTGCGGTTCACCCCAGGTGAACTTCCTATCCTTCTGTGTGAGAGTGGTGAGGGGTTGAGCGATCTTCGAGAACCCCTGAATGAAACGACGATAGTAACCCGCAAGGCCTAGCAATTGCCGCACCTCAGTCGGCGTCTTTGGTGCTTCCCAGTCCTTAATCGCTTCGATCTTAGCTGGATCGACATGAATTCCCAGTTCATTAACCACATGTCCTAGGAATTGGACTTCGCGTAACCAAAAGTCACACTTTGAGAACTTAGCGTAAAGTTGTTCCCGTCGCAAAAGTTCCAAAACTAACCGCAGATGTTCCTCGTGTTCGGTCTTGTTCTTAGAGTAAATCAGGATGTCGTCAATAAACATGATGACGAACTTGTCAAGATATGGTTTGCAAACGCGGTTCATCAAATCCATGAAAACCGCCGGTGCGTTTGTAAGACCGAAAGGCATGACCTAGAACTCATAATGTCCATAACGTGTACGAAAGGCAGTCTTTGCAACGACAGCTTCCCTTACCCGCAACTGGTGATAACCGGACCTCAAGTCAATCTTGGAATAGTAACTAGAACCCTGGAGCTGGTCGAATAGATCATCAATACGTGGAAGAGGATAACGCTTCTTGACGGTCAATTTGTTCAGTTCTCTGTAGTCCACACACAATCGGAAACTTCCATCCTTCTTCTTGACGAATAGAATCGGGGCTCCCCAAGGGGAAGAACTTGGTCTGATGAAACCCTTGTCCAAGAGTTCCTGTAACTGACTAGATAATTCCTGCATCTCAGGAGGTGCAAGACGGTAGGGGGCCCGAGCAATAGGAGCAGCCCCTGGTACAAGATCAATACCGAACTCAACCTGACGATAGGGAGGAAGACCAGATAAATCATCGGGAAAAACATCAGGAAACTCGCGTACAACAGGAATATCGTCGATCTTCTTCTCATCACTAGAGGAAATAGATAAGAGTGCCAAAACGGCCGAGTAACCCTTCCGAAGACACTTAAGGGCTTTCATGCTAGAGATGATGTTTAGCGGAACACCACCCTTGATACCGTACATTTTTTTGGAATTCTCCATCAGGGAGAGGAATCCGAATAATTTTGTCGTAACAGACAATCTCCGCGCGATACAAAGACAACCAATCCATGCCTACCACAACGTCAAAACTACCCAAAGGTACCGGCATGAGGTCGATGGGGAACGACAAACCCGACAACTCTAGTTGACACTCCCGAAGGATACAAGTAGCTTCAATCTTTTTACCGTCAGCCAACTCAATAATATACTTAGCCTCTAGTGGTACAGGTACTACATCTAGCAGTCGACTAACTTCCATGGATACAAAACTCTTGTCGGCACCAGAATCAAATAAAACACTAACAGAGCGATTATTGAGAAGGAACGTACCGGTAACTGTGTCAGGATCCTGTCTAGCCTCAGCGGCTCCAATGACGAAGGCACGTGCATTCCTGCCGCCGCCCCCGTTGTTTCCGTTACCGTTGTTCCCGCCCTGCTTCAGTTTCGGGCAATCCTTCTTGTAATGACCGGTCTCACCACAGTTGTAACATCCCTGTCTTCCTGTTGTTCCCTGAGCAGTAGTAGCCGAGGTATTGCTTGGGGCCTGGGTCGATGGAAGTGTAGCCCGACAATCTTTAGCAAAATGCCCCATTCGCTGGCAGCGATGACAACGGTTACTGTCGCAGTTCCCTTGATGATGACGTCCACACTTGTTGCATTTAGGCAGTTTCCCCGCATAACCACCCTGTTTGTTACCCGAAGAAGAAGAACCCCCACTATCGAACCTCTTTCCCTGCTGTGCTGGCCCAGATCCTTTCCCCTCGCTTTCCCACTTACGCTTGTTATTCTCTGGGGCCTTGACATTCGAACCCTTAGCAGGCAAAATACCCTCATTCACCTTCATGTTTGTCATCCTATGAGCTGATCGGACCACCTCTGAGTATGTAGGATGATTTCCCGCAGCTACCAACCCTGCGATCTCTGGTACTAACCCCGAGATATAATGCTCAATCCTCCTGTATTCTGGCACATGCAGATCGGGACACAGCACTGCCAACTCATTACGCCTCACAGTATACTTCTCAATTTCAGACCCAGACATCCTAAGGTTCCACACTTCGTGCTCTAACTTCTGCACCTCTTCCCTTG
Organism: Ambrosia trifida; assembly: GCA_028751855.1. Taxonomy (NCBI): domain Eukaryota; kingdom Viridiplantae; phylum Streptophyta; class Magnoliopsida; order Asterales; family Asteraceae; genus Ambrosia; species Ambrosia trifida. The sequence continues at coordinate 104,129,331 of CM054122.1, read as the reverse complement.
GACAGTACTCACGCTTCAACAGTTGAACAAAGTTTTCCCAAGGCATAGCATACGCCTCCCCAATACCCATATTCTTGGTGATGTTATTCCACCAGGTCAAAGCAACATCCTGGAATAACGCAGCAGCATACTTGACTCGATCCTCTGGGAGACAGTTGCACATCAAAAACACCGACTCCACCTTCTCCAGCCACCTAAGCAAGCTCACCGCACCCTCAGTGCCAGAGAATTCCTGGGGCTTACAGTCCCGAAACATCTTGTAGGTACACATGGGTGGGGGTGGGTTAACAGGACCACCTGAAATAAAATGCGTGAGAAAACACGACGAATGTAAACAAGGTTCACCAATGAGGCAAAGAAAATGAATAAATCAACCTACCACCACCATTGTGCCCTAACTGGAAGGCAGCTTGTAGCAAGTTGTTCAGGTCCTCCTGTGATAGGTTAACACCTCCACGACCACCAGCACCACCGCGACCACCACCACGTCCACCATTGCGACCACCTCCACGTCCTCCTCGTACTCCAGACATGATTCTGGCAGAAAGAACGAGAAAATTTAGTTTCGCATATAAAGATAACCACTAATGTTTACAAGATCAAAGCTAGATCCAATCCAGGACTATCCCTTCAAACCCAGAGCTCACTAGGGCTTCCATGCATTTCGGTTTATGATTTTGTGTGCACCCAAAATGATAAACCGCTCTACATGGTCCTCCAAGTGTTCTCCTAGTTAAAAGTTCAAATCACCGAACATGGACTCTTAGCTATACACCGTAATACTACGGTAGTTTATGGCAAGTGTTTCTATTGGAGTACGAAAGGGAGATGTCCGAGCCTTGGACAAATCTCAAGAGTACACGATTCACTCCAATATACTACACTGCCTAGAAAGTAAGTAACCCGACCTAAGATAGAACGGATGATGTAACGTAGAAAGACCAAATGATTTAGAGACACCCCGACAAGACCATACGTAAACCACAATAATGTTTAGTACCATGTGATCGTCTAGTGTGTGCGACTCGGCTATAGACTAGACCCTACATGCAGTCCTAGTTCACTATAACCATTGGCTCTGATACCAATCTGTCACACCCTCAAAATCCACTTGCGGAGTTTTACCGCGAGGCGCATGACAAACCAGGATCCAAACCAACAATCACAATAAACAAGTCTAAAATGAACATAATGCAATTTCAAAACCAATGTTCAAATTTTGTAAAACCATGCAACCCTAACTAGACGCCGTGCAGACGCGTGCGCCCTAGTCCAGTCGTGCTACCTTAGCGACCTGAGAAAACATGTAAGAGAATACGTCAGCACAAAAATGCTGGTGAGTTTACAGGTTTTGTAATCCAAGTACCAAGTCAACCTGTCCATACTATAACAAATCGAAAACCAGTGTACGCTAGCTAGGCGTATGTTTTGTTACTACCACGATTGGAAAACCATTACTAACTCGTAAACCAAATGTGTGCCCGATGTAGAAAACCTGTTGTTCCTGTTGTTCCTGTTTGAGACAATATGCACCCGCCGACCCTCCAAGTCGACGAGCGGGGTTGGTCACTCCCAATAGCGCTATTCACATTTCCCCGTTGTGCAAACCCGCACATTCATGGTTCCCCCGGGGACTTCCGAAGATCGTGTAGTACACAATAGAAACCCATAGTATGACAGTAGTTACCAAATAATCGTTTTAACACATGTTTTCTCCCCCGAAAATGTGAAACCAGTTTAAAAGAGGGGCCGTAAACTCACCTTAAGTTGCGTTACTTCGTAATACGAATAACTCAGCAGCTATGCTAGTCCCGTGAAGCGGCGACCTAACATATGACAGTTACAAGCACTTAGACTAATAACCCGCAGGTTAGTTAGTCCCTAGATGTCCAGACCATAACCAAGTTCGTTTGAAAACACCGTGACTGTTTAACTGACCCAAAGTACAAGACTCGACATCCCATTGGTGACCCGAGACTCCCCGTGTTATGTTTACGCTCTCAAACATACAATCATGCAATCACACTTAACATATGTTAACGTACAACAAGTTATAGCACATAGCTCACGTATCACATAATTACATCCAAACATATGTTACCAAGTTATTAGATATGTTACGGGGTTCCTAGCATGTTCCTACAGGTCAAATCGGGTCTCGGAATGCTAATTTACACTTACAGCAGCAGTACACGCGATTAGGAAAAGTCAACTAGCATTTAGGTTGGTCAACTGGCATTTAGGAAGGCTAATCGCCTCTATTATAGGCGATTAGGGCTATACAACATGTAATAACTAGCAATTAGGGCTATACCACATGTAATTACTAGCAATTAGGGCTATACCACATGTAATTACTAGCAATTAGGTCATAAGACATGTATCTACTAGCAATTAGCTCATAAGACATGTATCTACTAGCAATTAGCTCATAAGACATGTATCTACTAGCAATTAGCCCCTACTCGCATGAAACATAGGCGATTAGCCTCCTAATCGCCCCTAACATAGGCGATTAGGGTTGCTAATCGCCAGTAACCCAGCTGTTCCGGTTTTTCGCGCGTTTAACGCTCCAAATCAGATCCAGAACGTGTGTAACCATCCAATATCATCCCAACAACTATTCTAAACATGTTTAAACTAAAATCCTTCGTTTTGCCTCGTATTATCAGCCCTGCATGCACCCATGTAGTCCAAACACCATACACATAGCACGAATCATCACCTTAACATGCACAACTATAACCCTAATGAACAATTACTCAGATTTTATTATCATGACATGAATACTATTCTGAAACTAACTTAATAACATGTTAATCACTCATCTTGAATCATAAAAACCCTAGATATTAATCATAAACACACATAAAACATGTATGATTGTTAGAATCTGATTAACAACACTTATTAACGATTTTCAGAAACCTTTTTCGTTTTAGAACAGGTCTGGACCATTAGGGATTGAATAAAAACGTTTATAAAGATTGCATGGATGGAAACCAAACCTTAGATTTGTGAAAGAATGATGAATTAAGCTTGAAACCTTGTGTTTTGATCAAAAATCGCGTTCCAGAGGTTGTGTGTGTGTTGGGGCGGGTTATGGGACGACTAGGGTTTGTATTATGAAGTTTAGGAGGTCAAGCATTGTATTTATAGTCGTTTTTAGTCGTCCAGCCCGTAACTAGCGATTGTGCAGACTTACACGCGATTAGGGATCCTAATCGCATGTAACTTCATGCATTTGGGCCTAATCGCCACTTAGGTCATGCATTTAGCTCCCCAATCGCCCCAAATGAAGCCTACTCGCCTCCCCTATAGGCGATTGGGCTTCCCTAATCGCCTATAGGGGCTGGTTCCGTGTGTTTTGCGCGTTAAACCCCGTTTTAACATATGTTAACACATATTCACATACCGACAAGTCACATAATGATTGTAAACACATAACACTTGCAAATACACATATTCACACTCGTTCACCAATTCCCGGGACTCGAGACTTGTATGTTCCGTATGACCTGACGATCCTACAAATCGTCACCATTTGTACACTTGGTTAAGGACTGACATCTAACGAACCTCTAGACCAACATCCAATGATCTTCTAGACTAAACCGATAGTTCCCGGACCATAACCCGACTTAACTAACCCAGTTAAGTGCAATATACGCGTGACTCGCTAAGGTAGACTTTCATCAAGACAACGTTGTTAACCAGAATTTGCCGGGTGTCACACCACATAATAGAATATATAAATATATTCTTACATTCTCCCACTTGGCCGAGTAATCATTTATTATGAGCATTAGATAAGCCTGATCAGGAGTTAATACTCATTTTAGTTCTAAACCCAAAAATGTAGCAGAGAAATACAGTCGTTGAGTCAGTTATTCAACTCAGGACCTCCATTAATCATACTACACCTCAAATTTAAAACTTAACATTAGGATCATGACAATTAAGCCCTTAACGATTGATTTGTTTAATTATGTCTATATGCAGTAAGGCTAGCATTACATATACTTAGAGACAAACAAAAAAAACAAGTGAGGAAATTTTCATTAATTAATAAACGTAAGTAAGTACAATATGCTCTTAAATAAGGTCTTTAGTAAAGCCCATCTTCGAAACAAGTTCTTCGAATACTTTAGGTGGGAGACCTTTAGTCATCGGATCCGCAAGCATATTCTTAGTACTTATATACTCAATACAAAGGTTATTTTCCTCAACACGTTCACGTACGAACAAATACTTTGTATCGAGATATAATCCAGCGCCAGTCGAACTGTTACTGTTCAAGAAATTAACGGCAGCTGAGTTATCACAGTACAGCTTCAATAGTCTAGATATGGAATTAACAATTTTGAGTCCAGTAATAAGGTTTCTAAGCAACATTCCATGACAGGTAGCATTATATACAGCAATGTATTCTGCCATCATTGTGGATGTTGTGGTCAACTGTTGTTTATGACTCTTCCATGAGATCGTTCCACCAGCTAACATAAAGATATACCCCGAAGTGGATTTCTTGTCATCTTTGCACTTGGCAAAATCAGAATCAGAATAACCAACCACTTCCAAACTGTCACTTCTTCTATAGGTCAACTTGTAGTCTATTGTCCCTTTCAGATATCGAAGTACTTTCTTAGCTGCTTTCCAGTGATCTAGGCCAGGATTAGTTTGATAACGGCCTAGCATTCCAGCAATATAAGCAATATCTGGGCGAGTACAGACTTGAGCATACATAAGGCTCCCGACTACTGATGCATAAGGTATCATTCTCATTTGCTCCTTTTTCAGCCTTTGTTTTTGGACATTGAAACGAACCAAAAACATCTCCCTTAACTACTGGAGCTACAGAGGGAGAGCAATTCTGCATGTTATAACGGTTAAGGACACGCTCAATGTAGGCCCTTTGGGATAGACCTAAGATCCCATTGTGTCTATCTCGGTGTATTTCGATGCCTATAACGTAAGAAGCCTCTCTAAGATCCTTCATGTCGAAATTATGCGAGAGTAAGCGCTTCGACTCATGCAGCATGTCTAAACTATTACTTGCCAAAAGAATGTCATCTACGTAAAGGACAAGTATAGTAAAGTTGCTCCCACTCATCTTGAGGTAGGTGCATTGATCCACTTGATTTTTAAGGAAACCCTGTTTCTTCATGACTTCATCAAACTTTAGGTACCATTGTCTTGATGCTTGCTTTAGCCCGTATATTGATTTCTTCAGCTTACAGACTAGATGTTCTTGACCTTCAGGTTTAAAGCCATCAGGTTGTTTCATGAACACGTCTTCATTCAGGTCGCCATTTAGGAAAGCGGTTTTGACATCCATCTAATGTAACTCTAGATCAAAATGAGCTACTAATGCCATGACGATCCTTAAGGAATCTTTTCGAGAAACAGGTGAAAAGGTTTCTTGATAATCGATTCCCTCTTTCTGAGTGTAGCCCTTTGCAACCAATCTTGCTTTATAGCGTTCAACGTTCCCATTCGGATCCAGTTTAGTTTTAAACACCCATTTACATCCTACGGGTTTGACACCGTTGGGTAATTCAACCAAATCGCGTTCCAGAGGTTGTGTGTGTGTTGGGGCGGGTTATGAGACGACTAGGGTTTGTATTATGAAGTTTAGGAGGTCAAGCATTGTATTTATAGTCGTTTTTAGTCGTCCAGCCCGTAACTAGCGATTGTGCAGACTTACACGCGATTAGGGATCCTAATCGCATGTAACTTCATGCATTTGGGCCTAATCGCCACTTAGGTCATGCATTTAGCTCCCCAATCGCCCCAAATGAAGCCTACTCGCCTCCCCTATAGGCGATTGGGCTTCCCTAATCGCCTATAGGGGCTGGTTCCGTGTGTTTTGCGCGTTAAACCCCGTTTTAACATATGTTAACACATATTCACATACCGACAAGTCACATAATGATTGTAAACACATAACACTTGCAAATACACATATTCACACTCGTTCACCAATTCCCGGGACTTGAGACTTGTATGTTCCGTATGACCTGACGATCCTACAATTCGTCACCATTTGTACACTTGGTTAAGGACTGACATCTAACGAACCTCTAGACCAACATCCAATGATCTTCTAGATTAAACCGATAGTTCCCGAACCATAACCCGACTTAACTAACCCAGTTAAGTGCAATATACGCGTGACTCGCTAAGGTAGACTTTCATCTAGACAACATTGTTAACCAGAATTTGCCGGGTGTCACATTATCCCCACGTTAAAAGAATTTTCGTCCCGAAAATTGCACAAGTACCAAAAGGGATAACGAAGGAAACAACAAAAGATAGAAACCAAAAATAGAAACCAAAAAGAGAGATTTACCCGAGTTGTCAAATCATCCCCACGTAAAAAGGAATCTCGCCCCAAGATTCATTCAGCTGCAGAAGAGACATATCTCGACTCGAACGCTTCCTTAGGAAAGAGATGAGGATACTTAGACTTCATCTGATCCTCCCGTTCCAACGTGTACTCTGGTCCCAGGTTCGAGTTCCAGCGAACCTTTACGATGCGAATCTTGCTATGACGTAGGCTACGAATCTTGTAATCCAGAATCTCCACAGGTTCTTCCACAATCCGAAGACGATCATCAACCTTGATCTCTTCCAGTGGAACAATGAGAGACTCGTCAGCCAGACACTTCTTCAAGTTGGACACATGGAAGACGTTATGTACGTTACCGAGCTCCGTCGGTAAATCAAGACGATATGCCACCGGTCCAATCCGTTCCAGGATCGTAAATGGGCCGACATACTGCGGATTGAGTTTGCCACGCTTCCCAAAGCGTATGACGCCCTTCCACGGTGAAACTTTTAGAAGTACTTTGTCATCAACTTGGAATTCCAATGGTTTGCGACGCTGATCGGCATAACTCTTTTGCCGGTCCCGTGCCGCTGCCAACCGGTTACGAATCTGTACGATCTTTTCCGAAGATTCGTTCACTAGCTCAGGCCCAGTGAGTTGACTCTCACCCACTTCAGCCCAACAAAGAGGAGAACGGCATTTTCGTCCGTATAGTGCCTCGAACGGAGCCGCCTTGATGCTCGTGTGATAACTGTTGTTGTACGAGAATTCTACTAACGGTAGATGAGCTTCCCAACCCTTGCCAAAATTGATTACACATGCCCGCAGCATGTCTTCCAAAGTTTGAATCGTGCGCTCACTCTGACCGTCAGTCTGTGGGTGATAAGCTGTACTCATGTCTAGTTGGGTACTCAAAGCCTTGTGCAAAGACTTCCAGAAGTGAGAAGTAAAATGGGAGTCACGATCCGAGATAATAGAAACTGGCACCCCGTGCTTAGAAACAACTTCCTTCAGATAAAGACGAGCCAAACGATCCATGGTGTCGGTCTCCTTAATAGCAAGAAAATGGGCTGATTTCGTCAACCGATCGACAATCACCCATATCTTGTCATTCCCGCTTGGTGATTTAGGAAGTTGCGTGACAAAATCCATTGTAATCCGTTCCCATTTCCATTCCGGAATTTCAGGTTGTTGCAAGAGACCCGACGGTTTCTGGTATTCTACTTTGACCTTAGCACAGGTCAAGCATTTGCTCACGTATGAGGCTATATCCGACCTCATGTTTGGCCACCAGTAAAGCACCTTCAGATCTTGGTACATCTTATCCGAACCAGGATGAATAGAATACCGGGACTTATGAGCCTCATCAAGGACAAGCTCCCGAAGTCCCCCGAATAAAGGAACCCATATGCGTTCCGCGAAGTAGTGCAGGCCATCAGGCCTTCGCTCGAGGTGCTTGTCGGCACCGTGCATAGTTTCAGCTTTAAGGTTTTCCTCCTTCAAAGCTTCTAACTGGGCAGAACGGAGTTGATCAGGTAGGGATGAATGAATGGTGAGCTGCAACGCTCGCACGCGACGAGGATTAACCGTGTCCTTCCTGCTCAAGGCGTCTGCTACCACATTCGCCTTGCCAGGATGGTATTTAATGGCGCAATCATAATCGTTCAGGAGTTCAATCCAACGACGCTGTCGTATGTTCAAATGTTGTTGGTCGAAAATATGTTGAAGACTCTTGTGATCGGTGTAGATTGTGCATTTGGTACCGTACAAGTAATGTCTCCAAATTTTCAACGCGAATACCACTGCACCCAACTCCAAGTCATGGGTGGTGTAGTTCTTCTCGTGCACCTTGAGTTGATGAGAAGCATACGCAATCACTTTCTCGCGTTGCATCAGCACGCAACCGAGACCATGTATAGAAGCATCACAGTAAACAACGAAATCATCAGGGCCATCAGGTAAAGACAAAATAGGAGCGGAACAAAGTTTAGACTTTAGTTCCTCAAACGCTGACTCTTGCGGTTCACCCCAGGTGAACTTCCTATCCTTCTGTGTGAGAGTGGTGAGGGGTTGAGCGATCTTCGAGAACCCCTGAATGAAACGACGATAGTAACCCGCAAGGCCTAGCAATTGCCGCACCTCAGTCGGCGTCTTTGGTGCTTCCCAGTCCTTAATCGCTTCGATCTTAGCTGGATCGACATGAATTCCCAGTTCATTAACCACATGTCCTAGGAATTGGACTTCGCGTAACCAAAAGTCACACTTTGAGAACTTAGCGTAAAGTTGTTCCCGTCGCAAAAGTTCCAAAACTAACCGCAGATGTTCCTCGTGTTCGGTCTTGTTCTTAGAGTAAATCAGGATGTCGTCAATAAACACGATGACGAACTTGTCAAGATATGGTTTGCAAACGCGGTTCATCAAATCCATGAAAACCGCCGGTGCGTTTGTAAGACCGAAAGGCATGACCTAGAACTCATAATGGCCATAACGTGTACGAAAGGCAGTCTTTGCAACGACAGCTTCCCTTACCCGCACCTGGTGATAACCGGACCTCAAGTCAATCTTGGAATAGTAACTAGAACCCTGGAGCTGGTCGAATAGATCATCAATACGTGGAAGAGGATAACGCTTCTTGACGGTCAATTTGTTCAGTTCTCTGTAGTCCACACACAATCGGAAACTTCCATCCTTCTTCTTGACGAATAGAATCGGGGCTCCCCAAGGGGAAGAACTTGGTCTGATGAAACCCTTGTCCAAGAGTTCCTGTAACTGACTAGATAATTCCTGCATCTCAGGAGGTGCAAGACGGTAGGGGGCCCGAGCAATAGGAGCAGCCCCTGGTACAAGATCAATACCGAACTCAACCTGACGATAGGGAGGAAGACCAGATAAATCATCGGGAAAAACATCAGGAAACTCGCGTACAACAGGAATATCGTCGATCTTCTTCTCATCACTAGAGGAAACAGATAAGAGTGCCAAAACGGCCGAGTAACCCTTCCGAAGACACTTAAGGGCATTCATGCTAGAGATGATGTTTAGCGGAACACCACCCTTGATACCGTACACAGAAAGGAATTCTCCATCAGGGAGAGGAATCCGAATAATTTTGTCGTAACAGACAATCTCCGCGCGATACAAAGACAACCAATCCATGCCTACCACAACGTCAAAACTACCCAAAGGTACCGGCATGAGGTCGATGGGGAACGACAAACCCGACAACTCTAGTTGACACTCCCGAAGGATACAAGTAGCTTCAATCTTTTTACCGTCAGCCAACTCAATAATATACTTAGCCTCTAGTGGTACAGGTACTACATCTAGCAGTCGACTAACTTCCATGGATACAAAACTCTTGTCGGCACCAGAATCAAATAAAACACTAACAGAGCGATTATTGAGAAGGAACGTACCGGTAACTGTGTCAGGATCCTGTCTAGCCTCAGCGGCTCCAATGACGAAGGCATGTGCATTCCTGCCGCCGCCCCCGTTGTTTCCGTTACCGTTGTACCCGCCCTGCTTCAGTTTCGGGCAATCCTTCTTGTAATGACCGGTCTCACCACAGTTGTAACATCCCTGTCTTCCTGTTGTTCCCTGAGCAGTAGGAGCCGAGGTATTGCTTGGGGCCTGGGTCGATGGAAGTGTAGCCCGACAATCTTTAGCAAAATGCCCCATTCGCTGGCAGCGATGACAACGGTTACTGTCGCAGTTCCCTTGATGATGACGTCCACACTTGTTGCATTTAGGCAGTTTCCCCGCATAACCACCCTGTTTGTTACCCGAAGAAGAACCCCCACTATCGAACCTCTTTCCCTGCCGTGCTGGCCCAGATCCTTTCCCCTCGCTTTCCCACTTACGCTTGTTATTCTCTGGGGCCTTGACAGTCGAACCCTTAGCAGGCAAAATACCCTCATTCACCTTCAAGTTTGTCATCCTATGAGCTGATCGGACCACCTCTGAGTATGTAGGATGATTTCCCGCAGCTACCAACCCTGCGATCTCTGGTACTAACCCCGAGATATAATGCTCAATCCTCCTGTATTCTGGCACATGCAGATCGGGACACAGCACTGCCAACTCATTACGCCTCACAGTATACTTCTCAATTTCAGACCCAGACATCCTGAGGTTCCACACTTCGTGCTCTAACTTCTGCACCTCTTCCCTTGGACAGTACTCGCGCTTCAACAATTGAACAAAGTTTTCCCAAGGCATAGCATACGCCTCCCCAATACCCATATTCTGGGTGATGTTATTCCACCAGGTCAAAGCAACATCCTGGAATAACGCAGCAGCATACTTGACTCGATCCTCTGGGAGACAGTTGCACATCAAAAACACCGACTCCACCTTCTCCAGCCACCTAAGCAAGCTCACCGCACCCTCAGTGCCAGAGAATTCCTGGGGCTTACAGTCCCGAAACATCTTGTAGGTACACATGGGTGGGGGTGGGTTAACAGGACCACCTGAAATAAAATGCGTGAGAAAACACGACGAATGTAAACAAGGTTCACCAATGAGGCAAAGAAAATGAATAAATCAACCTACCACCACCATTGTGCCCTAACTGGAAGGCAGCTTGTAGCAAGTTGTTCAGGTCCTCCTGTGATAGGTTAACACCTCCACGACCACCAGCACCACCGCGACCACCACCACGTCCACCATTGCGACCACCTCCACGTCCTCCTCGTACTCCAGACATGATTCTGGCAGAAAGAACGAGAAAATTTAGTTTCGCAGATAAAGATAACCACTAATGTTTACAAGATCAAAGCTAGATCCAATCCAGGACTATCCCTTCAAACCCAGAGCTCACTAGGGCTTCCATGCATTTCGGTTTATGATTTTGTGTGCACCCAAAATGATAAACCGCTCTACATGGTCCTCCAAGTGTTCTCCTAGTTCAAAGTTCAAATCACCGAACATGGACTCTTAGCTATACACCGTAATACTACGGTAGTTTATGGCAAGTGTTTCTATTGGAGTACGAAAGGGAGAAGTCCGAGCCTTGGACAAATCTCAAGAGTACACGATTCACTCCAATATACTACACTGCCTAGAAAGTAAGTAACCCGACCTAAGATAGAACGGATGATGTAACGTAGAAAGACCAAATGATTTAGAGACACCCCGACAAGACCATACGTAAACCACAATAATGTTTAGTACCATGTGATCGTCTAGTGTGTGCGACTCGGCTATAGACTAGACCCTACATGCAGTCCTAGTTCACTATAACCATTGGCTCTGATACCAATCTGTCACACCCTCAAAATCCACTTGCGGAGTTTTACCGCGAGGCGCATGACAAACCAGGATCCAAACCAACAATCACAATAAACAAGTCTAAAATGAACATAATGCAATTTCAAAACCAATGTTCAAATTTTGTAAAACCATGCAACCCTAACTAGACGCCGTGCAGACGCGTGCGCCCTAGTCCAGTCGTGCTACCTTAGCGACCTGAGAAAACATGTAAGAGAATACGTCAGCACAAAAATGCTGGTGAGTTTACAGGTTTTGTAATCCAAGTACCAAGTCAACCTGTCCATACTATAACAAATCGAAAACCAGTGTACGCTAGCTAGGCGTATGTTTTGTTACTACCACGATTGGAAAACCATTACTAACTCGTAAACCAAATGTGTGCCCGATGTAGAAAACCTGTTGTTCCTGTTGTTCCTGTTTGAGACAATATGCACCCGCCGACCCTCCAAGTCGACGAGCGGGGTTGGTCACTCCCAATAGCGCTATTCACATTTCCCCGTTGTGCAAACCCGCACATTCATGGTTCCCCCGGGGACTTCCGAAGATCGTGTAGTACACAATAGAAACCCATAGTATGACAGTAGTTACCAAATAATCGTTTTAACACATGTTTTCTCCCCCGAAAATGTGAAACCAGTTTAAAAGAGGGGCCGTAAACTCACCTTAAGTTGCGTTACTTCGTAATACGAATAACTCAGCAGCTATGCTAGTCCCGTGAAGCGGCGACCTAACATATGACAGTTACAAGCACTTAGACTAATAACCCGCAGGTTAGTTAGTCCCTAGATGTCCAGACCATAACCAAGTTCGTTTGAAAACACCGTGACTGTTTAACTGACCCAAAGTACAAGACTCGACATCCCATTGGTGACCCGAGACTCCCCGTGTTATGTTTACGCTCTCAAACATACAATCATGCAATCACACTTAACATATGTTAACGTACAACAAGTTATAGCACATAGCTCACGTATCACATAATTACATCCAAACATATGTTACCAAGTTATTAGATATGTTACGGGGTTCCTAGCATGTTCCTACAGGTCAAATCGGGTCTCGGAATGCTAATTTACACTTACAGCAGCAGTACACGCGATTAGGAAAAGTCAACTAGCATTTAGGTTGGTCAACTGGCATTTAGGAAGGCTAATCGCCTCTATTATAGGCGATTAGGGCTATACAACATGTAATTACTAGCAATTAGGGCTATACCACATGTAATTACTAGCAATTAGGGCTATACCACATGTAATTACTAGCAATTAGGTCATAAGACATGTATCTACTAGCAATTAGCTCATAAGACATGTATCTACTAGCAATTAGCTCATAAGACATGTATCTACTAGAAATTAGCCCCTACTCGCATGAAACATAGGCGATTAGCCTCCTAATCGCCCCTAACATAGGCGATTAGGGTTGCTAATCGCCAGTAACCCAGCTGTTCCGGTTTTTCGCGCGTTTAACGCTCCAAATCAGATCCAGAACGTGTGTAACCATCCAATATCATCCCAACAACTATTCTAAACATGTTTAAACTAAAATCCTTCGTTTTGCCTCGTATTATCAGCCCTGCATGCACCCATGTAGTCCAAACACCATACACATAGCCCGAATCATCACTTTAACATGCACAACTATAACCCTAATGAACAATTACTCAGATTTTATTATCATGACATCAATACTATTCTGAAACTAACTTAATTACATGTTAATCACTCATCTTGAATCATAAAAACCCTAGATAATAATCATAAACACACATAAAACATGTATGATTGTTAGAATCTGATTAACAACACTTATTAACGATTTTCAGAAACCTTTTTCATTTTAGAACAGGTCTGGACCATTAGGGATTGAATAAAAACGTTTATAAAGATTGCATGGATGGAAACCAAACCTTAGATTTGTGAAAGAATGATGAATTAAGCTTAAACCTTGTGTTTTGATCAAAAATCGCGTTCCAGAGGTTGTGTGTGTGTTGGGGCGGGTTATGGGACGACTAGGGTTTGTATTATGAAGTTTAGGAGGTCAAGCATTGTATTTATAGTCGTTTTTAGTCGTCCAGCCCGTAACTAGCGATTGTGCAGACTTACACGCGATTAGGGATCCTAATCGCATGTAACTTCATGCATTTGGGCCTAATCGCCACTTAGGTCATGCATTTAGCTCCCCAATCGCCCCAAATGAAGCCTACTCGCCTCCCCTATAGGCGATTGGGCTTCCCTAATCGCCTATAGGGGCTGGTTCCGTGTGTTTTGCGCGTTAAACCCCGTTTTAACATATTTTAACACATATTCACATACCGACAAGTCACATAATGATTGTAAACACATAACACTTGCAAATACACATATTCACACTCGTTCACCAATTCCCGGGACTCGAGACTTGTATGTTCCGTATGACCTAACGATCCTACAAATCGTCACCATTTGTACACTTGGTTAAGGACTGACATCTAACGAACCTCTAGACCAACATCCAATGATCTTCTAGACTAAACCGATAGTTCCCGGACCATAACCCGACTTAACTAACCCAGTTAAGTGCAATATACGCGTGACTCGCTAAGGTAGACTTTCATCAAGACAACGTTGTTAACCAGAATTTGCCGGGTGTCACACCACATAATAGAATATATAAATATATTCTTACATTCTCCCACTTGGCCGAGTAATCATTTATTATGAGCATTAGATAAGCCTGATCAGGAGTTAATACTCATTTTAGTTCTAAACCCAAAAATGTAGCAGAGAAATACAGTCGTTGAGTCAGTTATTCAACTCAGGACCCCCATTAATCATACTACACCTCAAATTTAAAACTTAACATTAGGATCATGACAATTAAGCCCTTAACGATTGATTTGTTTAATTATGTCTATATGCAGTAAGGCTAGCATTACATATATTTAGAGACAAACAAAAAATCAAGTGAGGAAATTTTCATTAATTAATAAACGTAAGTAAGTACAATATGCTCTTAAATAAGGTCTTTAGTAAAGCCCATCTTCGAAACAAGTTCTTCGAATACTTTAGGTGGGAGACCTTTAGTCATCGGATCCGCAAGCATATTCTTAGTACTTATATACTCAATACAAAGGTTATTTTCCTCAACTCGTTCACGTACGAACAAATACTTTGTATCGAGATATAATCCAGCGCCAGTCGAACTGTTACTGTTCAAGAAATTAACGGCAGCTGAGTTATCAAAGTACAGCTTCAATAGTCTAGATATGGAATTAACAATTTTGAGTCCAGTAATAAGGTTTCTAAGCAACATTCCATGACAGGTAGCATTATATACAGCAATGTATTCTGCCATCATTGTGGATGTTGTGGTCAACTGTTGTTTATGACTCTTCCATGAGATCGGTCCACCAGCTAACATAAAGATATACCCCGAAGTGGATTTCTTGTCATCTTTGCACTTGGCAAATCAGAATCAGAATAACCAACCACTTCCAAACTGTCACTTCTTCTATAGGTCAACTTGTAGTCTTTTGTCCCTTTCAGATATCGAAGTACTTTCTTAGCTGCTTTCCAGTGATCTAGGCCAGGATTAGTTTGATAACGGCCTAGCATTCCAGCAATATAAGCAATATCTGGGCGAGTACAGACTTGAGCATACATAAGGCTCCCGACTACTGATGCATAAGGTATCATTCTCATTTGCTCCTTTTTCAGCCTTTGTTTTTGGACATTGAAACGAACCAAAAACATCTCCCTTAACTACTGGAGCTACAGAGGGAGAGCAATTCTGCATGTTATAACGGTTAAGGACACGCTCAATGTAGGCCCTTTGGGATAGACCTAAGATCCCATTGTGTCTATCTCGGTGTATTTCGATGCCTATAACGTAAGAAGCCTCTCTAAGATCCTTCATGTCGAAATTATGCGAGAGTAAGCGCTTCGACTCATGCAGCATGTCTAAACTATTACTTGCCAAAAGAATGTCATCTACGTAAAGGACAAGTATAGTAAAGTTGCTCCCACTCATCTTGAGGTAGGTGCATTGATCCACTTGATTTTTAAGGAAACCCTGTTTCTTCATGACTTCATCAAACTTTAGGTACCATTGTCTTGATGCTTGCTTTAGCCCGTATATTGATTGCTTCAGCTTACAGACTAGATGTTCTTGACCTTCATGTTTAAAGCCATCAGGTTGTTTCATGAACACGTCTTCATTCAGGTCGCCATTTAGGAAAGCGGTTTTGACATCCATCTGATGTAACTCTAGATCAAAATGAGCTACTAATGCCATGACGATCCTTAAGGAATCTTTTCGAGAAACAGGTGAAAAGGTTTCTTGATAATCGATTCCCTCTTTCTGAGTGTAGCCCTTTGCAACCAATCTTGCTTTATAGCGTTCAACGTTCCCATTCGGATCCAGTTTAGTTTTGAACACCCATTTACATCCTACGGGTTTGACACCGTTGGGTAATTCAACCAAATCCCAAACGTCATTTTTCTTCATGGATTCAAGCTCATCAATCATAGCTTTATTCTATTCAGAAGATTGTGCACTGCTAATGGCTTCATGATAAGAGGTAGGATCAACTAGCTTTTCGGCTTCCAAGTCAGCTTCAGTCAGGTAGGTTTCATAATCATCAAAGTTAGTAGGCCTTTTGGACCTAGATGACCTCCTGAGTTGATTTCCGGGTTCAACATCATTTTGGTACTAGGCGTTTGAGGTGCCTTCATTCTCAGGTACGTTAGGAGCAGCTATGAATTCTGAGTGAGATGGAGGTTGTGCAGTGTTGGGTGCAAGAGGAGTAATCAGAGTTAATGTAGGCGAAGAGTCTCTCCCCCCCCCCCCCCGCCTCTTGTACTTCTTGGAAATCTTCATAAGGATCTTCATTCCTCCCACTGACCTTAAAATCCTCCAGGAACGCAGCACGTTTGGTTTCTACAATACGAGTGGTATGGGAAGGACAACAGAAATGATAACCCTTTGAGTTCTCGGGATAACCGATAAAGAAACAGCTAACTGTTTTAGGGTCATGTTTCCTTAGAAAAGGATTAAAAAGTTTAGCTTCGGCAATGCAGCCCCATACTTTCATATATTTTAGACTCGGTTTCCTACCTGTCCAAAGTTCATAAGGAGTTTTAGGGACAGACTTTGACGGAACTCTATTGAGTATATGAACAGCTGCTTTTAAGGCCTCGGTCCAGAGGAATAGAGGTAAACCTGTGTTGGCTAACATACTGCGTACCATGTCCATTAGGGTCCTATTTCTTCTCTCAGCTACACCATTCTGCTGAGGAGTACCGGGCATGGTGTACTGGTTCACAATCCCCTGGTTCTTACAAAACTCATAAAATGGACCAGGAGCCTGACCCACATCAGTATATCTGCCATAATATTCACCTCCTCTGTCTGATCTCACAACCTCTATTTGCTGATTAAGTTGTTTTTCAACAACAACTTTATATTCTTTAAAAGTTGCAAGTGATTCAGACTTTTCCTTAATTAGATACAAGTACATATAACGGGAATAATCATCAATAAAAGTGATAAATGAAGTATGTCCTGTGATTCCAGCGATGGGATAAGGGCCACTAATGTCAGTGTGAATGAGTTCTAATAAATTAGAGCTCCTAGTGGCACCTTTCTTATTCGCCGATGTCATTTTACCTTTAAGGCATTTGACACATGTTCCAAAGTCATTGAAATCGAGAGGTGGCAAAACTTCATCCTTTATTAGTCGAGTTAAACGTTCTCTCGAGATGTGGCCTAAACGTTGATGCCACAACATGGATGAAGTTTCTAAGTCTCGCTTTCGTTTTCTCTTTGTTAGTGTGTCATCAAGATTATATGACAACAAAGATTTGGAAAATTCATCATCTAGTTCTAATTTATAGAGACCACCATCCAGAAAACCACGACCAAACACTTGAGAATTAAAAGAAATAGTAAGTTTGCCATGACCATGAGAAACATCATAACCGTCTATGTCTAACTTTGGTCCTGATACAAGATTCCGAGTAATCTCAGGAATATATAAGGTATCATAAAGTTTAATACATAAACCAGTTTTCATAATTAATTGTAAGGGTCCCACGGCCTCGACGACTAATTCTTTTCCATTTCCCAGTCTAAGCGTTCTTTGGTTTCTTTCCAGCTTCCGGATTGTAAGGAATCCCTGTAGTGAGTTGGTTACATGAACCATAGAACCAGAATCAAATCACCATGTGTTAGTTGGAACATTTAAATTATAGGACTCAAGTATCATGAAAAGATCATTACCTTTCTTAGCCAGCCACTCCTTAAATTCTGGGCAGTCTTTCTGCTTATGTCCTGTCTTGCGACAGAACTTGCAGTGAGGCTTCCCATTGGAGTTCTTAGAGCCGGAGGATGCACTTGTATTATGCTTAGGGACCTTAGAAACTTCCCTTTTGTTGAAATTGTCCTTCCTTTTCTTTGAATCACCGGTCATCAGGTAAGCAACATCCGGTTTCTCCAGCTTCAGACGCTCTTCCTCTTGGACACACATAGCAATCAACTCACTCATCGTCCATTTATCCTTCTGAGTATTATAGTTGACTTTGAAAGCTTCATAAGATGCAGGAAGAGAAGTCATGATAAAGTGCACTAGGAAACCGTCACTGATCTCCATGTCTAATCCCTTCAGCTTACGGGCCATGTCGTTCATCATCATGATGTGCTCACGAATACCGCTAATCCCATCATACTTCGTAGTCACCATTTTCAGAATGAGAGTGCTGGCATGCGCCTTAGACGTTCCTTTACATTGTTCCTCCACAGAAGCCAGAAAATCCTTAGCAATTAGGGAATCTGGGATTGCTCCCCTGATAACAGGACTTATGGAATTCTTCATGAGCATGAGAGACATTCTGTTACACCTCTCCCACTTCTCATGTACAGCCTTTTGAGCAGCAGTACTTTTGTCAGTGAGTTCAGGAGGGGCAGTCTCTCTTATGGCATAGTCAAAATCTAACATGCCTAGAACTAGCATGAGAGAGTCCTTCCATGAAGCATAGTTAGCACCAGTCAGAGTTTCAATTCCCATATTGGGAGCTGCAGTGGATTTAGTTCGAGAAGAATAAGATACATAGATAAGAGAAGGAGTTAGAGTGACATATGGGGTAAATAAGACTAAGGTTGGTGGAAATAAGGACCATCAATTTTAAGGAAGCTGTGATAACATCTATTATAAACACCTAATATAATAGATTAATTAAAAGTTCTACTTAAATAATAGCACATCACCTTTGGGCAGAAGTGAAATCATTTAAGCATAATGTGCAATTAAGTGTAACACATCACCTTTGGGCAGAAGTGGAACACTTAATTTATTAGGCACAATTTAGTTTTGCAGGATATGAATGTAACACATCATCTTTGGACAAAAGTGAGACATTCACATTGATTAGGCAAAACTAATTCATTATGCTTTGTTAGACTTAGATAACTAGGTTAAGGTAGCACATCACCTTTGGGCAGAAGTGGGACCTTTTTAGTGTTATCAAAGTAAAGCAATGAGTTTATTGATTTAGGTTTTGAAAACATATTAAGTAAGGTTTTACAAAACTAATAAACTAATTGAGGGTTTCCGAATTAGTAGGTTCATGTTTTCGGAAAAATGAGGTTTCCGGAAAAATTTTGAGTTCTTGGAAACAATTAGTTCCCGGAAACACCAAGGAGGTTCTCGAAAAAAAATAGTTAGTTCTCGACCTTGTTCCTAGTTTTCGGAAAAGTTACTAGTTCTCGGGTGGCGTTAGGTTCTCGGAAATTAGTTAGGTTCTCGGTTAACATGTTAGTTCTCGAATTCCTAAGAGTTCTCGTATTTAGTAATGGTTTGCAGAATCAATAAGGTTCTCGAATATAGTAATAGTTCTCGGATTTAGGTTTAGGTTCTCGAATTTTAGGTTTTCGAAAACAGAAAACCGAGAACTGTTGGTTCTAGAACTTGAATCTGGAAACCTGTATGAGAACAATCTTTCGAAAAGAAAGTTAATTCGAGAACAATTCGTCCGAGAACTATGATACCCAAAGTGCTATAATTTAGGGATTTGAGAAAACTTGTTTAAGTTAATTTCGGGATTTCAGTAAATCTCCAAAATATTTTGAAAATTATGATAAACATTTAATTTTAAAACTTGGAGATTAAGTTACTCCCAAAATTTTAGGAAACAAATTTTAATCCCTATTTTAACCAATTTATAATAAGTTTCATGATTTGCAATAATTAAATCAAATAAAATCAATTTATCATGACATTGATTTCATATTACTAATAATAATGTTTTACGTATTATCCATCTAAAAGTTTAGAAACTTTCTGTGATGATTTTTCAAATCATTATTTAAATCGAAAATCTTTATAAAACCACAAAACAATGTCTCGTGATTTGCCGTCATGGATTGAATCAAAGTTTTGCCGTCACCGTATCATTATATGACAAACCAATTAATAATTTGACAAATAATTATTTAATAAGCAAAACTTTCTGTCATCCTATTCTAAAGTCAAAAGTATCGATTATTTGTTTTGATAAATTGATATGGTTCGATACATTAATAAATCAAAGCAATTTGATATTTCTTATTTCGTAATTTGATTCCTGTGCGTGAATCATTATTATCAAACCACAAAAATCCATCAAAAATACCACAAAATATTCGTAAGTTTCACAATCTTATTATTAAATCAAAATAATCTCTCCGCCGTTATTTTAATATGAATCAGTATGGCAGCCGAGTTAATAATTTTTGATTCTATAAAAATAAATTATATGATAGAATTGATGTAATCAACATATGCTCTGATACGACATGTTGATCAATTCTTTAAACATAATACAAAATATAATAATAAATCAAACATACCCGTTAGTCCAGTAAAGGATGATAGGGAAGACGATGCCATGACAGGATGATTACGCTGATCGGGTTTCCGTTTAGGGTGTACAGTTAGGATGGCTTAAAAAGATCAGAGATCTCAATTATATAGAGAGGAGAGGAGGATGGTTTTGTGTGTGTTGGTAAAGGTGTTCATTAGCCTCTTATCTCTCCTAGTTACCTCTATTTATACACTCAAGGGGAAACCCTATTTTATGGTTAGGTAAGGGTAATTACGTCCATCACATAAAGACCAGTTAAACCAATAGGGGTATTTAGGTCATTGATCATTTATTAGATAAATGATTATAAGGGCCACATAATAGAATATATAAATATATTCTTACACGATACCGTACCGATTATTTTCACCACCGCTACCCATTGTTGTCGTTTTCCGCACCGTACCAAACTCATCCGTAACTGCAATCCAACAAGTTATTTGAATTTTTTTCATGATGACATTATATGCACTATAACATTCTAGAACCATTGTTTGACTTTTGACTTTCATAATTGTGGCCATTGTTACTCTTAATTGCAACAAATTCCATTGTTCCGTTGACTTTTGTATGGCTGCATCTGCATAAATTATGTGTCTTGATAATATGCCAATACCACATCTTTGACTTCAAATAAATCTCAAAACGCCGGAGCAGAAGACCTGTTACTCATTTTGCCTTCTTTGATATTTTTTAGAAAATGGCCAATATTTTATAACTGTACTTTTTGGTATATATAGATTGTTGGAGAATGTGTTTTGAGAGAACAAAAATTATCTGAGGTTATATACCATTTGGGCGTGAATTTTAATTTTTTTGTGTCAAACGGGTCATGTTTGGTTTGATGCAGCTGAAATGATTTTTTAATTCGATTGTGCTCAGGTTCGTGTCAAGCTTTTGGTTTCACCTCGGGTACAACCCGCCAACCTGAGCTCACGACCTGTTTGGCACCCCCTAACTTTGGTTTGACTTTTTAAGTCAATACTTATTATATAAACCAAGGCATCTATGTCAGACGATGAAAAGTGGTTGCCTTTTTTCCATTAAGGATTTTTGTTTAATATACGACTAGTAAACGGTCTGCGCGCGTTGCGGCACGGGTACGTCGTAAATAATTAAATATCGAATAGATAACACGACGTGTACGTGTTCATTAAAGAAATAGTAGCCTCACTGTAAATACTCCAGCTGGTGAAGAAAGTATTTGTAGACAAACAACCATGATTTTCCTTAAGCAAAGCAACATCTCTAATAATCGGGAAAGCCATTTCTTCCCATAATATTATTTCAATACAGATTAATTATATGATGTTCAATCACATGCTGGTATTTGGAAAAGAACAATGTGGTGGGGTACGATGGTTACCTTAATCGCCACTGAAGAAAGATTAGAAAGAAATAGGTGAAATTGACATGAAAGTCAAAGCTGAATTCAAGACCAAATTTACTAATGGTATCTTAACTGTTAAGATCTGAGTTTGATTGTTTTGATTGTTTAACTAAATATGGTAATAATGAAATGAAAATAGAATGAAAGTGCAGCGGAATAATAAACTGTTAATCAAAACAAGAGAGTAAATGTTTTCAGATCGAAAGCTTTCATTTATTCAAAAGATTACAATCGTACAATTACTCCCCCTCAGCCTGATCACACAGTGTTTGTCTGAGAGAATGTTTGTGTGTGTGATGCAATAGAACAGTACAAGCACTGTTCTATTTATAGACAGACTCAAAGCACTGATGACCTAGGCTGACGTCACCTAAGACAGTGACCTCTAACAGAATAACAAACATAAACATCTGCCTATTACAAACTACTGTTACATTGAAAGCACTGATATTAAACAGCTGTTGTAAGAAAACTCTGATGGTCTTGTATCCACTGCTGGAGCCTAAGTACTGTTGGTTCCAGCAGTGCTTTGGTCTTCAGTACTTGTATCAGCAGTTGTTCTTCATCAGACCTTTGGTCAGCAGTTGTTCTTCATCAGTTGTTTATTCAGCAGTTCTTTGTATCAGCAGTTGTTGAGCAGTTGTTTGGATAGAACAGTTGTTAGGGTCAGCAGTCTTTTGGGAGAAGTAAGTTGTAAAGACTATTTATTCAAAGGATCAAACTGTTAGCATATTTTGGCTTTCTAATCATCTGTTCTTCTCCAGGTCAGCAGACCCAACAATCTCCCCTAGAACAGATGATGCCAAAACTCAGCTTTATTTATTGATCTTTATTCCTCATCAGACTTTCTCTGATTTGACCTTTGAATTGTAATTCAAAGTTCAGAGCAAATAAGTCTTCTTCATCTCTTTCTAGGTCCAGATTTAGCAATGTTTGGTGATCTTCTGCACATAGGCTGTAAGCATCATCCATGTTGATCTTCTGAACCCTTCCATCTGACCTGAGCAATGTCAATTCGTGGTTGTCTTTGTTGACTTTCCACTTCAGAATTTTTGAGTCAGTGGATTTGCTGAGCTGAAGTTTTATTCTTGATGAGTTGGGTGAAGGTGGTCTTCCTATGAGTTCTCTAAGCTTCTCTGTTGTAGGATCAGAGAAGAAATGGACTTGATTGAAGAGCCCTTCCTTGATGAATGTATCAGCAAACTTTCTTTGATCTTCCTCTGACATTTCCTTCTATTTCTTGAACTGTCTTCTTGCAGCAGTTGTTAAGTCAGAGGTGTTAAGTAAGCTGTCCAAGGTAAAGGTCTGTTGGGGTCTCTTCATCATTGGCTCATCAGTGTAAATTGGTTTTCTTGGTAGGCTGGGATCCTTCTTCCTATTTTCTTCCAGACTTTTGTAAGTCTCAACCAACCTTAACTCAGACCATCTGGAAACTGACCTCATCTCCCCATAGTTGGCAGCTACAATCTCTTGCCTCATCCTTTTAAACTTCAAGGCTCTGACTGGGTCTCTGCCTTTGCTAAAGTTAGGAGTAGAGACTTTAGCCTTGGGGTCTTTGGCCATTTCTTCAATTCTGAGTAGTTCTTCTCTCAAAGCATGTGTAGTCCAACCATTGAACTGCTTTTTGTTTGCTTTGTAAGGCTTGGTTGCCATAATCTGTTCCAGGAGAGATTCCCTTACCTCCTTTTCCAAATCTACACTGAGAGGCATGGAGGACATGGAATTGCTCAGGGTCTTAGCAAAGTCTTCAATCCTTCTGAGTTTGCTAAGCTCTGCTGAATGGATGCCCTGAGCAGTCCTGTCATCCTTCCCTTTGCATTTCTCTCTGATGATGGCATCCACCTGTTCACCCTTGTATTTTAGATAAGTATCAATGTTGAGGGGAATAGGGAAGTTTGGGAGAGATGGGAAGGATCTGTCTGATGGCTATTCAGTATTGTAGAAGGATTGTAATTCCCCCTTGAGTAGATCAAGTTCAAGGGGATACTGAACAACCAATGGTGTAATAGTTGGTGGTGGTCTATGGGATCTGAACTTGGATGTGTGTGGTGAGAATGATGTGATTGGAATAGCTGTGATAGGAGGAGTGGATTGGGCAGTTGAAGTGGTGTTTGGTGATGTGTGTATGTTTTCATCATGTACAACAAAGGTTGATTTTCTCTTCCTTGTGTACATGATTTTTGGTGATGGTGATTTGGTAGCAGTGGTTGGATTAACATCTGTTGGCCTTTTAATAGAACCAACAGATGTTGGGGTTTTGGCTGGTGATGTAGGTTTGGTGGTTGTTTGTTCAGATGTGTGTGTTGGTTTGGGTACAGTGGTTTGGGAAGCAGTGTTTTGGGTAGTTTCAGTGTTTTGGGTGGCAGTGGTTTCAGTAGCAGTGGTTTTGTCAACAAAGGTGTTTAACTTAGATGGTGGTTTTCTAACATGCTTAGCAGGTCTTTTCATCCTTTTAGAGGATCCCACATCTTCTATCTCCTGCTGTTGTTCTCTCTTGAGATTCACCAGCAACTCTGCTTTAGCTTCCAAGGTGTCAGCCCTTTTTTGTTTGGCCTGAGCAGCCTTTTCAGCTGCTATGTTTGCAGAGTTGTCTACTGCTTTGCTTTTGTCAGTTGTTTGTTATGGTGGTGCTGTTGGTGTTGCTTGTTGTTGTTGTTGTGGAGCTGATTTGGTAGACTCTGGTTTGTTGGCAGACTTGGCTTGGCCTTTTTGAGAAGGAGGACAACCAAAAGGATCTAGTTTTGGTAGCCTATCTCTGCCACTCTCCCCCTTTTTGGCATCATCAGCCGTGAAAGCATCATCATTTTCATCCCTGAGGATGGTGGTAGGGGCAGAGCCAGTAGTCTTCAGCAGGTGGTCCTTGATGGCTTTAATGTCAGCATGGGTATTTTTGTACCTTGCATCTACCATATTCCTGATCTCAGCCACGTAAGTCTCATGTGTCTGATCAGCCAGTTTTCTGTGAGCTATGATGATGGGGGAAACTGATTTCCATAACTCACTAGCTATATCAGCTGTTGATGGTTGACTCTTGGAAAGGTCTGCAAGAGAGCTCAGTATAAGCTTGACATCAGATTTGATGTCAGCTACAGAGGTTTCAATCACAGAAACTCTATCCATCAATTCTTGGTATTTTGACCCATCTCCTATGTTAATAGGATCATCTGAGTCCCTACCAGTGGTAGTTCTACCTGATTCAGTCCTAATAGGTGAATCAGATGCCCCTTTTTCTTGGTACTGGGGACTTCCAACTGTTTTTGGAGACACTATAGTGGCTTCAACAGTTGTTGCCTTCAAGGGAGTCTTAGCTATGTAATCACTGTCCTGATGTGAGACAGTGGTCTCTACATCAGTAGTGGCTGCTCCACTTGAAAACTCAGCTAGAGTTGCATTGAACTCAGGTGGTGTAACCTCCTCTTCTGTTTGTGGGATAGCAGATTGAATATTCTCAGGACCAGTCACATGTGGAAGTATACTCTCAGTGACAGGTGGAAGAGAGGAACTGGGATCTTCCTGAGATTTTGCAATTGCTTCAAACAGAGGTTGCATGGTTTGTGGGACATGATGTGATGGTGAGAGTGGAGGAGTAACAAGAGAATTAGCCCTGGGAGAGGGGCTTGTGAACATTTGGTCAAGTGACTCAAATGCATCATGATGTGTGTCCCCTTGACTTACAACATGATCCTTTTGGGAGGATTCATGAGGAGTTTGGTCAGGTGGAGGTATATCCAACTGTTGTGAGGAAGTAACAACAGTGGTTTCAGGTTGCTTTTGTTGTGCAACAGAGGTTTCTTCTGGTACCTCAACATCCAGAAGCCTCATTTGTGGTTGAGTGGTGATTTTTATGGATGGATGTTTCTTTTTGGAAGTGGCTGGTGTGGGTTTCACAGCACTGGATGTAGTGCCATGATCACCAGGAGCAGTAGGCTCAACAACAGAGGTTTTGACAACAGATGTTGCCTTTGTCCTCTTTGTTTGTGTTTTAGAAACTTTTGACACTTTAGACACTTTTTCTTGGGTGCTTCCACCCAGCATTCTTGTGAAAGTTTCATCAGTTAAGCTTTTCATTTGCATAGCCTCACCCTTTTTGAAAACTTTTTCTGGTAAGACTTTTTGTAAGATTACACTAAGAATTCTTGGGTAAATAAGAAAAGCATTGTTTGACCCAGACTTGACTGCTTTCACATTTGATACCAAGTCCATGAACAATCCCTGGGAAAGATTGAAGTCAGAGTTTGACAACATGGCATAACCCAGATATTGCATCCTTAATGGAATTTCATTAAAGGATGTGGACTTAGCAGAGACACAAAGAGGAAGAGTATGGATGAAAAATTTCATGACTGGAGGGAAAAACTTTTTGAAAAGAGTTGATCCAGTCATCTGACCATCATACCCTCTTTCTTGGAACTCAGTGTGAAGCTCTGTTTTAGTAAAGGAATCCTTACCTGCCAGGTCATTCAGTGTGAAGGTTGTGGATATGGTTTCAGGGGTAATTACGATACTGGTTTCTCCAATTTTGGAAATAATGGAAGTAGGCTTTTTGTCTTGGAGTGTATCAAGATAAATGGGGGCGTTAGCGGTTAGGATGGGTAAGTATTTGGAGTTAAGGAAAATGTCGATGGTGGAATGAAATGAAGCGTTGTCATCTGTTTTAATCAGATAGGGGAGACAATTGTGTGTAGCTTTGGCTTGAAGATCCATTGTAATGGATTTCGAAGGTGAAGATGATTGAGGATTGATGGAGGGTTTGAGAATGAAGAAGGCGGTTTTCAGTATTTTGAATACAATGAGACAGTGAAACGTATGTTGTGGTAAAACAGGGTTTTTATAGGCTCAATGAAACCGCTGATGTGGCCAAACCTCTGCTTATATGAGCAGACGTGGCAATCATCTGATGGATGAAACATCTGGTGGAGAACAGCTGTTTTTGGCAAACAACTGATACAAACAGCTGATGGATCCAACTGTTTTTTTTGTATAGATATAGTATATATATATATATATATATATATATAAGGAAACAGTTGTTTTATCTGAACAGAGGTTTCTGAAACAGATTTTCCAACTAACAGTTGTTTTATCTGATCAGATGTTTTGAAACAGATTTTTCAACCAAACAGTGGATATGAATGAAACAGTGGTTGTTTTATCTGATCAGATGTTATAAACAGATTTTTCAACCAAACAGCTATTTAAAAAATTTGATTTTCTGAAACATTTTATTATGATTTATTTAAAATTTATTGTTTAATCCATGTTTAACATACCAATTCTGGAAATCAGATTTGTAAAGGTAGATGTGTCTAAAGCTTTTGTTAACACATCTGCCAACTGATCCTCTGTTGGAACATGGTGCAAGGAAATCAAACCTTTTTCATAGCTGTCTCTGACAAAATGATGTCTTATGTCAATGTGTTTGGTAGTGGAATGAGAGACTGGATTCTTGATGATATTTTCAGCAGCTTGGCTGTCCAACATGAGTGGAGTCCGAAGTGCAGTTATCCCAAAATCCAGTAGTTGATTTTGAAGCCACATGAGTTGGGCTGTACAGCTTGCAGCAGCAATGTATTCAGCTTCAGCTGTTGAAGTTGAAACAGCTGCCTGCTTTTTGCTTTGCCATGAAACTAAGGCATTCCCTAGAAATTGGCACCCTCCTGAAGTGGATTTTCTTGTGGTGTGACAGCCAGCAAAGTCACTATCTGAATAACCTGAAAGCTCAATGTTTCCATTAGCAGGATACCAGATACCAAGTGTGGGAGCACCTTTGAGGTATCTGAATATCCTTTTCACAGCAATAAGGTTTGACTTTCTGGGTGAAGCCTGGGATCTGGCACAGACATAGGTAGCAAACATGATGTCTGGCCTAGATGCAGTTAGGTACAGTAAAGACCCAATCATAGATCTATAATGTGTTTGATCAACCAGTTCATCCTTGTCATCAATAGTGAGCAGCTTGACTGTACTCATGGGTGTGCTACATGGCTTACAATCATTCATCTCAAATCTGGTTAATAAATTATTTACATATTTGTTTTGGTGAATGAATGTGCCATTTTGCAGTTGTTTCACTTGAAGACCAAGGAAACACTGAAGCTCACCCATGGCACTCATCTCAAACTCTGCTGTCATGAGTTTTCTGAACTCTTCACACATTTGGTTACATGTGGATCCAAAAATGATGTCATCCACATATATTTGAACAATCATTAAGTGTTTCCCTTTCCATTTAAGAAATAAAGTTTTGTCAATTTTACCTCTTGTGAAGCCAATGGATAAGAGAAATGTGGAGAGAGTTTCATACCAGGCCCTTGGTGCTTGTTTGAGTCCATACAAAGCTTTGTTGAGCCTGTAGACATAGTCAGGATAGAATGTGTCTTCAAAACCAGGTGGCTGACATACATAGACCTCCTCCTGAATTTTGCTATAAAGGAAAGCACATTTGATGTCCATCTGATACACCTTTATGTTGTGGTTGACAGCAAAGGCTAAAAAGAGTCTGATGGCTTCTTGTCTTGCTACAGGAGCAAAAGTCTCATCATAATCTATTCCTTCTTCTTGTCTGAAGCCTTGAACCACAAGCCTGGCTTTATTCTTGACAACAATACCCCTTTCATCAGTCTTGTTTTTGAAGACCCACATTGTTCCTATAGGACAAACATCCTTAGGAAGTGGTACAAGCTCCCATACTTGTTGTCTTTTGAATTGAAGGAGTTCTTCTTGCATGGCTTCTACCCAACTGTTGTCTTTCAGTGCCTCTTGGTACTTGACAGGTTGTGTGAGGGATAAGAAACCTGCAAAAAGACAGATATTTGAGGATTGGCTTCTTGTGAGCACACCCTCTCTGATGTTGCCAATGATCTGGTCTGGTGGATGAGCTCTTATGTAAATAAGATCTCCCTGATATGGAACAATGGCATTTTGAGGTGATGGACAGAGGTTTGGTGACTCTGTTGGTGTAACATCTGTTGGTACTTCTGTAGTGCCATCAGATGTTTGGAATGGTAATGGAGGAATGGGTCCAAGTGGTGTGAAACTTGACTGACTTTTGTCAACAGATGATTGACTTTTGTCAACAGATGATAGGTCAATGGTTGTGAGGGGTGAAGCAGTGGTTTGAGGATAAGACTGGCCAACAGTGGTTGACACAGCTGTGGCAGAGTTTTGACAATTGTTTTGAACAGCTGCTTCCTCTGAGGCAGAATAGACTTTGTAGTGACTGGGGATCACAACATCTGTTCTGTAATCTTGTTGTGGAGACTGTGGAATACCTGCATTGTTAGCTTTAACAGTGATATCTTCAAATTTGAATTTATCTAAATCAAATAGTTCAGCAGGGTTTGCAGGGATTTTAAGAGATGAAAGTTCATTGAACTTTACATTCAGAGTTTCTTCTATTGTCTTAGTCCTTGTGTTAAACACTTTATAGGCCTTAGCAGTAGAAGAATATCCCAGAAAATAACCACAGTCTACTTTGGCTGCAAATTTTGAAATGGAATCTTTGAGATTTAAAATGAAACATGGGCAGCAAAGATTTTAAAGAATGAAATTAATGGTTTGATTTTGAACAAAATTTCATAAGCAGTTTTTTGATGTCTGGGGTTGATCAAAACTCTGTTTTGAACATAGCAAGCAGTGTTTACAGCTTCTGCCCAAAAGGACAGTGGCAAGCCAGAATCTGCTAGCATGGTTCTTGCAGCTTCAATAAGAGTTCTATTTTTCCTCTCAACCACCCCATTTTGTTCTGGTGTTCTTGGGATGCTGAACTGCCTCACAATCCCTTTTGACACACAGAAGTCATCCAACTCCTTATTTTTAAACTCTGTTCCATTGTCACTCCTGAAGACTTTTACTGGCAAGTCATATTGTTTTTCAACTTTGGTGACAAAGTCCTTCAATATACCTGCAGTCTCATCCTTAGAATGTAAAAAGTAAGTCCATGTAAACCTAGAAAAATCATCAACTATGACAAGACAAAATCTCTTTCTTCTTAGACTCATGATTTTAACAGGGCCAAACAAGTCCATGTGCAACAGTTGTAGACACTGACTAGTTTTGGACTCATCAATGGATTTGTAAGAGCTTTTATGTTGTTTCCCTTTTAAGCAAGAAACACAATGCTCATCACATTTAAATTCTTTTGATGGTAAACCTCTGACAAGGCTTTGTTTGGAGAGTGTGTTGATAGTATTAAGGTTGGTGTGACCCAATCTCCTATGCCACAATTTTGTCTCCTTAGTGGAGGCAGCAGAAAACAGACAGACATTTGCCATAGGATTGTCCTTTAACATATCAACAACATACACATTGCCACTTCTATGAGCAACAAGTTGTGCTTTGCTCTCAGCAATAATGGTATCAATCTTTTTCACCACTTCTGGCCCAATAATCTTACAAGTTTTCTTTGTGAAAAATGAGCCATAACCTTTGTCACTCATTTGTGAGACACTCAGAAGATTAAACTTGAGATTATCAATAAGATTGACATTTTCAAACTTGAGTTTTCCAGCTTGTACAGTCCCTGAACCCAACACTTTACCTTATGAATCATTAC
Source organism: Ambrosia trifida (assembly GCA_028751855.1). Taxonomy (NCBI): domain Eukaryota; kingdom Viridiplantae; phylum Streptophyta; class Magnoliopsida; order Asterales; family Asteraceae; genus Ambrosia; species Ambrosia trifida. The sequence goes on along the minus strand of CM054122.1, from coordinate 104,098,906 downwards.
CAAAGGATATATCACCCCCTCCATGAGCCAAGAAGTCCAGAAGAAGGGCTCTACATCCTGTCATGTGCCTGGAGCCTCCACTATCTACATACCAAAGACTATCTGAACAAGCAGAGCACATCAGTAAATGATTAGTTTTGGTGAGTGTCCAAAGCCAAGTTGGCTTTGGATGGGTCCTTAGACCTTTCAGACTCAAGCTTTGGAAGGTGATCAGTGGTTTGGACCAATTTCTGAATTAAGTTCAACAACTGCTGCTGACCATTTGCTAGTGCTTGAATGTCAACACTTGGTGCAGCAGTTGTTTGATCACTTCCTGACAAATGATAATACCCATATGGATTTCTGTTCACTCTTGGTTTAGAGGGTCTTTTTGGCTCCTCATAAACATGTGGCAGACTGTGACATGGAGGTTGACCATAACCTCTTGGGTATTTGCTTGTGGGTGGAGCATCTGTTACTTGGACATCTCTAGAAGCAGATGTTTCAAGCCTTTTTGTAACAGATGTTTGGACAGGGGTGAAGGTATGTTTGGGCTTTCCTTTGAAGTACTAACCGCAGGGTTTGCAAGAGTTTTTGCTTTGTATTTTTGTATTTTTACATCAAAATTTTTGAGATACAAGCACTCTTTGGTCTTGTGATTCTTTTTCCCACATATTGAGCATGTGGCTTTGGAATCACATTCACTTGTTCCTTTGTTAATATCATATGCTTTTAGAAGAAAACAGTTTTTAGTGACATGATTCTTCTTTTCACAGAAATCACAGAACAAGTTGACAATCTTTTCTTTCTTCTTCCCCTTTTCAGCCTTCTTTTCAGCAGATGTTTGAGCATCTGCTGGAAGATTTTTCAGGCGAATGACTTTAGCCAAGGGAATGACCTTTGCCTGAGGAGCTGTCTTTCCCTCAGGTGTTTTGAAATCAACAGGTTTGAAATTCTCAAGAGTATCACACTCATCAGACCAAGTAGGTTTAAATTCATACTTTTCAAGTTCAGCAAAAGATGAGGAACCTTCTGGTTTTTCAAGAACAATTTTCTTACCATTTGGTTCAGTGATTTTAATCTCTTGACCCTGCAGGTTTGTTGGTATTACCTCAACAGACTTTTGACTCTTTTTATCAGTGTTTTCAAAAGCTGGAGCAGTGGTTTCAAAACCAAAGCCAAACTTCACATGACTTTTAGTTTGTTTGTTGAGTAACATTTCAAAACCTCTACATGATTCCACCCATTTCTCACATTCAACTTGGGTGGACTCAAGCTCACTTTTACAACTTTGATATTTTGCTATCATAGTTTGGAGCTGGTCTTTGGTTATGGTTGCTTCATGTTTTAAGCTGCTTATTTCAGACTCTTTTGCAGTTAAACTTGTTTTCAAATCTTTTGTGAGTTTTTCAAATTTAACTTCATCATCCAAAATTTTCTTTCTAAGGTTTTCATTCACCTTTTTGATGTTAGCAAATGCTATCACACATTTGTCAGAACACAACTCTTTAAGAATTTGAGGAGATACCTTAGCAGCAGCCATCAATGCACAATCACACTTGCACTCACAGTCATCAGATGCACCCCAGGGATCTGTGAGATTCACAACCTCTTCTTCAGGTTTTTCACCTGTAACAACTTCACTAACAACATCATCAGTCACAACATCAGATTCAGTTACCACCTCCTCAGATTCAATCTCATCCACCATGGCCATGAAACAAAAATTTTCTGGTTCATTTTCAGCTTTGGCAACTAGTGCAAAATTTTCATCTGTTAGCTCATCAGGTAGACTGCTCCAATCAACAAAGCCTTGTGTAAAGAAGCTCTGTTGACTGGTCTCTGCAGGAGCAGAGGATGGAGCAACAGTCGTTTGCACAGGTGCTTGAGCAACAAGTGTTTGCACATAGTGGATCTGAGGAACAGTGGTTTGGACATACTGGACAGGAACAGTGTTTGAGGATTGTGCAAAATGAGCAGTGTTTTGCACATTTAGTCCAGGGGCATTATAGGAATTCTGATAAGTGTTGGTCTGTGGTCTTTGATTTGGGTAGGTTAACATAGGTGTACCATGTTGAGCCCTACATTCCCTAGCAAAATGACAAAGTCTATGACATTTGTAACACTTTATCTTTGATTTATCCAACCCAACCTTAGATCTGCCAGTCAACCCTGGAAACCTTCTCCCAGTTTTCTTGTAAAAATTATTCGTTCTTACACTGAGAAGGGCCAATTGGTGCATAATGTCCATTTCTCCCAAATCATCAGGGTCAAAGTATTTCAGGTCATCATACTCAAAGGATATATTGTCAGATGCCTGGATATCACCACCACTTGCTGTGAAAGCATAGTTTGGTGAATAAGAATCAGAGTTAAAACCTGAAGTTATGTCAATGAAATGATCATAACTCTGATCCTTAGTGTTTCCAGGCACCTCATCATGACCCAAAAGTGCTGTATTCCCAAATACATAGTCATCAGACACTTTTCCAGAGTCCTGGAGCTTCTTTTTCTGGTTAAGCTCTCTCTCATAGGTCAAGAGCTTACCATGAAGCTGGGTCAGTGATAGGTCTTTAAATCCAATTGAGTTTCTCATCACAATAGCAATAGTGTCCCATTTGTCTGGTAATGATCTTAAAAACCTATGGTTCAAGGTTGAATGAGGGTAAGTAAGACCAACCAATTTTAGTTCACTAATTAAGCAATTAAACCTCTCAAACTGTTGAGTTAATGACTCTCCTTTGACATGACTGAATGTTTCATATTGTTGGTTAAGTATTTCACGATTGTTTTCAATAACCTCCTCAGTCCCACCAAACTGTTCTTTCAGTGCATCCCACAACTCCTTTGCACTGTTACAGTGTAACAACCCAACATATATATCATTGGGTAGAGCCATGGCCACAATACTGAAGGCCTTAGCATCTAGCTCAATTTTCTGAAAATCCTGGTCGGAGTAGTTTTCAAGTTTCTTTGGCTCAAACACCTTGGGATCTTCAGTACTCGGCACAGTCGGAACATGTGGTCCGAAGATAACCGACTTCCAACACCCAGTGTTTTGTTGAGCTAGAACATGGCTCATCCGACCGTTGCCAGATATTGTATTCAGATCTGACAAGCATCGGTGGCTTGTTGTTCGTGCCAGTGTTATGTGGATCGTGATTGATTGAAGCCATTCTCTGATTTTTCAAAAAACAAAGTCTATTTAAAAACGGTTGAAACGAAATTAAACTATTACTCTGTTTTCAATCTAACAGACAAACGATATCAATAATTGTGAGCTGATTATTAAATTGATTTGTTAGATCGAATTTAATTGACCAAGCTCTGATAACAATTGTTAGGATCTGAGTTTGATTGTTTTGATTGTTTAACTAAATATGGTAATAATGAAATAAAAATAGAATGAAAGTGCAGCGGAATAATAAACTGTTAATTAAAACAAGAGAGTAAATGTTTTCAGATCGAAAGCTTTCATTTATCCAAAAGATTACAATCGTACAATTACTCCCCCTCAGCCTGATCACACAGTGTTTGTCTGAGAGAATATTTGTGTGTGTGATGCAATAGAACAGTACAAGCACTGTTCTATTTATAGACAGCCTCAAAGCACTGATGACCTAGGCTGACGTCACCTAAGACAGTGACCTCTAACAGAATAACAAACATAAACATCTGCCTATTACAAACTACTGTTACATTGAAAGCACTGATATTAAACAGCTGTTGTAGGAAAACTCTGATGGTCTTGTATCCACTACTGGAGCCTAAGTGCTGTTGGTTCCAGCAGTGCTTTGGTCTTCAGTACTTGTATCAGCAGTTGTTCTTCATCAGACCTTTGGTTAGCAGTTGTTCTTCATCAGTTGTTTATTCAGCAGTTCTTTGTATCAGCAGTTGTTGAGCAGTTGTTTGGATAGAACAGTTGTTAGGGTCAGCAGTCTTTTGGGAGAAGTAAATTGTAAAGACTGTTTATTCAAAGGATCAAACTGTTAGCATATTTTGGCTTTCTAATCATCTGTTCTTCTCCAGGTCAGCAGACCCAACATTAACCATTAGTAAATTTGTACATAATATAAAAAAAAACATGAATGGAAATTGGAACAAAATAAAAGTACTAATGGTATCTTAACCAACCTGCAACAAAAGAGAAAAACAAAGAAAGCAAACCAGCAATAGCCTTCCACATGAAGATCTTCAAGGCATAACAGCAACGGTCTTCACAATCACAGTCTACCAGACCAAAAATTAACTATCATCCAGGATTATCAGGAAACTAACTGCTGCAACAATAAAACTGTGTAGATAAGATATAAGATAACCATCTAGAACACTTCCAAAACACTAGTTGGCTAACTTGCCTAACAATTCACAGATTGACTTTTTAAAATCAAATAATGCATAACAACCATGTAGACCATTTCCAAAACACTAGTCAGCTAACTTGACTAACAATTCATAGATTTGACCTCTTAAAGTCAAATAATATATTAGACAACAATTTAAAAAAATTTCCAAAACACTAGTCGTTATCACAGGGTAGCCATCACGGACCACCCCGGCTATCATGAAAGCAACAAACAAGATTAGTTGGGAAGAATGTAAGTTTTGAAGCCAACAAAACCATCCATAAGAATATATACCCGTCGTAAGCTACGGCTAATGGTCGAAGCTTACGGCCTAAAGTCTTTCTTGGGGCTTAGCCCGCCGTAAGCTATAGGGAATATAGGGAAGCCTCGGGTTCTGCAATCCGCTCGGGAATTTCTTATATCTTGGTCTTATTCGGATATTGCACCACTTGAGCATGAGCTCCCATTTTGACCCGTTGTGGTATCAAAATGATGACCATTGCATTATGGTCATTTGGATTCTTAATTCTACCATGGTTTGTGACCATGCTACGGTTCATAGACACACCTCCGGCTTTATAGCCTTGTGGACTACATAAGCTTTGGTTGTACATGCCTTTTGAAATTCCATATCTTAATTTCCATACATCAAAACTTCCTAGCATACAATTACTACCGTATATCTAAGAGCAAGAATTCGGTATAAACGTGTTTGGGAATCGTAACGTACCTTAAAGCTTTTGCTTTTGGTGAGTGTTGGTGTTTGCCTTTTACTTTCATGGTTCCACTTGATCCGCCTAAACAAGCATCCAACCGACTATCAATACATTCATGTTTGTCCAACATAAGTTAACATATCTAATTTAATTTATAATTACCGTAAGCGACATTTTCGCCAATGGAACCATAATCCCCTAAAATCCCATCATCTAGGGTTATATTAACAAAACCAAGCATAACTTAACTTGTTTTAAGGTTCCCTTTGGGTAGGGTTGCCAACTACATTCATTAATTTGACTAATTTAAGAACCCTAGAAATCCACCTAATCTCATATAGGCTAAAATACATCAATTGAGATGTAAAATCTGGAAAATTCGCCATATATTATATAGACAAAACGACTAGCTAGGTTGTTATCGAGTAAGTACGTTTGACAGGTTCGGCCTGTAAGGGTTATTACATTAACTTAGAGCTAAGTTTAATCACATTGGAAGATCCTAGTTACAACATTTTCAACCTAAACATTTCATTTAAAAGTTCTAACAAAAGTTGATCATGACTCACTACAACAAAAATGGGTTTTTAGTACGCACAAAAGTGTCCTAAAATGTTATTTTATAGGACCTTTTATTTAATAGGACCAACGGTAAAAGCGTTTCATGTAAGGGGGTCGTAATAAGTCACGAAACTTAAAAAGCGTCCTAATATCTCAAATGAGATTATGAAACCAATTTTATGGTCGCATAATATGTCCCAAAAAAAACTCCTAATAAAACATATTAGGACACTTTTACAAGGTTATAACATGTGCTTACCTAGTTTTAATCTTTTAATACACATACAAGAGTCCTAAAAAATTAAGTTATAGGACCCTTATGATGTAACATTATAGAAGCATTAGTACCAAAAAAAGGGCCCTAATATCTCAAATAAGATTATGAAACCAGTTTTATGGTCGCATAAGATGTCAATGAACAAACAATATAGCGTCCTAAGAAAAGCATATTCGTACACTTTAATAGGACCATTTTTGAAAGTCCTAACAAGTCATGATACAACGGTTTTTTAAACATATACACACACAATTTTATGATATACTGTATATAACATCAACTAACGAAAGAAATAAAACTTTATTATATTTCAAATAAACATATTCATAACAAAAACACTAAACATGAATAAGTTATAGCATCATCCAACATAAAGTTTTGTAACATTTAACAAAGAAACTAAAAGCAACGAAAGAGATAAGCAGCATAGAATCCTGAGTCATCATGTGTCCTCAATCCTCACGGACTACCTACAAATAAACCATCCGTGTATAAGCATTAAGTTCCAGATTATTAAAATTATTCGTATCATAAAATTAATAATTACATACCGAGATGAAAGGACAAGGCCATGCAATGGAGGCACCAATACAATCTTGAATTGTGGAAAATAACCCATATGGTCTCACCAACTTTTCATCTATTTTTATTGCTACTTGAACGTTTACCTCACACCATTCTTGTCCAATCTCTGTACCACCAACTAGCTCATTTGGGTCCAAGCTCTTCACCCATCCTCTTGCTACAATCTCGGCAGAGTTTAGAATGCTTTTGAGGACAACTTCATCTCCGACCTAGATTTTAGTTTTCAACAAACATATCAAACTCTAGTCACAATAGTACAAGTAACGTTTCACAAAAAAAAAATAAAGATTTATATAGAAAAATACCCGTAAACGTGGAGGTCCATTGGTTGCAATGGGAAAATGTGGTGATGTAAGAGGTGGAACACTAGGACCATCCGTACTCCCTTTAATCTCCGATACTTGGGCTTGTAACCGAGCCACAGTACTAGTAAGTTCTTCACATTTAGACTTCAATTTGATGTTTTCTCTACGACATGTTGAACGACTTGATGTTACACCCCAAACATCAATTCGGTTTGAATGCTTGATCGTCCATCCCTTAGTCCATCGTACACCCACACCTATCATGAAAGCAATAAACAAGATTAGTTGGGAAGAATGTAAGTTTTGAAGCCAATAAAACCATCCATAAGAATATATACCCGTCGTAAGCTACGGCTAAAGGTCGAAGCTTATGGCCTAAAGTCTTTCTTGGGGCTTAGCCCGCCGTAAGCTATAGGGAATATAGGGAAGCCTCAGGTTCTACAATCCGCTCGGGAATTGCTTATATCTTGGTCTTATTCGGATATTGCACCACTTGAGCATGAGCTCCCATTTTGACCCGTTTTGGTATCAAAATGATGACCATTGCATTATGGTCATTTGGATTCTTAATTCTACCATTGTTTGTGACCATGCTACGGTTCATAGACATACCTCCGGCTTTATAGCCTTGTGGACTACATAAGCTTTGGTTGTACATGCCTTTTGAAATTCCATATCTTAATTTCCATACATTGTATGTGCGTGAACGGATCGTATAACAACGAAGAATGATCAAACAAGTTAGTTTTAGGTGTGGAATCCCTAAAACAATCACAAAATAATAGTCAAACAGATCAAAACAAGTAAATCATCATTTTCAAAAGCTTTTCATTAATTAACAACTCGAATACACGTTGAAAGATCAATACAAACAGGGTGAGAACGTGAAAAGAGCTAAACAAAACACTAGAGAGAATATCAGAAAGTGGAGGGAATAATAATGACAAAAAGTTACATTAAAAAATCAAGCTTGTCTATTTATAGACTGCACATTCGCCCATTTAATTCATGCGAATGTGAAGGTTCGCCCAAACTGTCTGGTCGAACCAAGCTACACAATAAACTATATTCACATTCGTACAAAGCTTCTTCCTTCGCACCTTCTGTTCTTCCTTCGCACCTTCTAAAACCTCCTTCACACCTACAAAAACTCTCCTTCGCACCAACGGCAAATCACAAATAAGTTTGTTGTTCAATCCGAAGCACTAGTCGCACAATTGCATCTACAAACTCCCCCTCGACTATTGCTTGGATTGCTGTCGACGTTGTTCGTCCATTCTAATGTTCATCAGTTTGATATGTCGTTGAATCTTCTGTTCTTTCGTCAAAACCGGTTCCTGAAATTGCTTTTGCTTCGGCTTTTTCAATTCGGGCACCTTTTGCTTCTCAACAAACTTTCCGAGCTTCTCGCCATAGTCACAACCAGCATTAATGTCATACGCAAAGCACAGAAATACCACACGTTGGTATTTTCCTGCTTGCTCAGCATCTTTCACATCAGAATAGATCGTTTTGTAAAACAACATTATTATATCCTCATGTGAACAATTTATTAACCACATGGGATCAAAAATGTGTATTTTCTTGTAGTTCTTCTCTCCGTCTTTCAATACAATCACAGCCTCTGCTATCTTCCAATCGTAATACCACCAAATGAAATCTTTAGCGAAGTGTTGTGGGATTGGCAACAAAGGAATCTTTTTCAACACTCGCGGTGGCTTGTACTTTAACGTCACCTTGGGCATACCTGTAATCTGATCAATATCCTTTTTGTGAACAATTCGTTTCGGATATTGTGGTTCAAACAAATCCCACTTGGTTCGGCTTTCTCTCGTCATCTTCTCAGCAAAGTAGGTAATCTGACTATTTGACGCTCCCGTTAAACGTTGACGGCAAATATCACGGATTGCCTAATAGGGAAGAGTCTTCAAATGATGAAATTTATCGAAATATAAGATCCCCTTCTCCCACTTCACTGCAATGCATCTCAACTCTTTAACAAACTCTCAGGCCAATGCACGACCTTTGAAAATACCACTATGAAGTTTGTAAAAGCTTCCTTGAATATCAGCTTTCGGAAGGTTGTTTTCTTTCTCTTTCAATTTCTTCAAGAATTCCTTCAAAGTCTCCGATTGCTCGAACCATGGTTTATCATGCCCTTTGAAAATTTCATCTTCAAATGCTTTACTTTTCTCTTTCGCCAGTTTCTCGGCTTGGTTTAGCAATTCATCTGAGAATCCAGGAAATCCACAATCTTGATTAGTCTTGAAGTATTGTGGATACTCCTCCCTCGTTATGTCTTCCATTTCAACATCCTCAAAAGCAGGAACATCACGGTCATCAAAATGATTCCCGGCTTCCTTCTCAGGTATCTTTGGAATGAAATTATTAGCAAGCAACCCTCAAGATCAGGGTCATCAAACTCCAACTCAAATAGTTTATTGCTCGACTCGAATATCTCTGGAAATCTGCTTGTCATGTCAATCGTCCAGACTCGATCTGTGAGCATCTGGCGATACATGTTCTTATCGTCTTCAGATAACGACTGCAGTTTCTCATTCCAAAAGATATCGTCATCCACATTTTCTCCTGGAGTCTTAGAGCTCGACTCTCCACCCTTACTTGTATCACGCTTTTCATATGTAAACTTGTCAGCATTATCATCATCATCATCACTACTATCGAAAGCAGAGCTGTTTCCATCACTCGAACCACCATCTGAACCTCCATCATCTCCATCATCTTTCTTCTTCTTCTTCTTAGTATCATTTCCTGCATCTTCATCAAGTTCTTCATCTTCTTCTTCTTCGTCAGATGGTTCAAAATCGACCTGTTCTTCTTCTCTTTCTTTATCTTCTTCACCAGCTTGAAGTTGAGGAGCTCGAGAGTACAAGTCTTTGATCAAATTATCCATATTCTTGTTACTCTTCTTCAGCTGTTTATTCTCCTCCTTCAAGACGATAATTCTTCTGGTGTTTCGTTGCTCGTGCTTTAGCAACTTCTTATTCTCTCTTTTCAACCTCTTGATAGTTTTCTTCAAAACTTCATTATCATCATGTGATGTGACTACGACCTCCAACATCTTTTGATCATTTGTCTTCAATTGCTCGATCTCAGTTTGCTGTTTGTTGATTATATTGATCATCTCAGACAATCTTTGATTCACAGCACTCATAATATCACTATCCACCGAAACTTTCTTCTTCATAGGTGGTTCAACAACATCAGGCAGTTTGCCTTTTCTAATCTTCTTGAGCACATTATCCAATGCTTCATTAAACTGATCAACAGGTATATCTTCACTCTGTTGTGTGCTCGATGTTGTCGCAGACTTTTGTTTCTTCTGTGCTGGTGCAGTAACCGGTGACTTAGAACTAGTAGCCGGTGGTAGTTTCTTACCAGCTATAAGCGACTCAATCTCCTTCTTCCTCTTAATACTTGGTTTCTCTTGTTTCTTCTTCTTTGACTTATCAGCTTGTACAGGAGAACCAGTAAAAGTTTCATCTATTTTCATAATCAATTCATCTTCATCAACAGGAATAGGACTCTTATTCCCTTGATCTTCAACATTCTGACTAGTAGACACACTAGCCTCAGTGGCCTTGGGCGTGGCGGTCTTTACTGTCTCAGCATCTGAATCCCAACGTTCATCTTCCTGCGTCTCTTCAGAATCAACTGACGCCTCATCATCTAAGTGTAACACTTTCTTCGCCATACTCTTATGTCTTCTTGGTGTGCTTTTCTTCTTCTCAGGTTCAGTCGCAACCTCTAACCTTATCTCTTTCTTCTTGACCTTTCCACTCTTGGCACCGACATTCACAACCTGTCTTTTGCATTTCGCATCAGGATCAACAGGATGTAATGGGTTATCAGGATCAGAATCACTGTTTGCATGTCTCACAAGCCCTTCACCTGGATCTGTATAATCAACTCTTGCTAGATGTCCAAATAAACGCCTTACTGGAGGTCGTTCATTGACTGACAATCCCTTATACGCCTTCATCCTAGCAAGTGTATTAATCGACATATGTTCCTGAACAACTATGTGCTTAGGATCTCTTTTCAATTCCTTATACTTGTTGTCAAACATCATCTGGAGGAAACGAGGATAAAGTAGAAACTTCCGATTCCTCGTGCCGTTCACAGGCTCTAATAAATGATTCATCAGCATGCCTGAAACATTGAACAGTTTGTTCAACACCAAGGCTACCATCATGGAGCTGATACTCTTTCGCATCAAGTCATATCCTCCAGCTGCAGATCCGAAGACAGGAATCAAAATGTGTGCCAGATATTTGAATTGAGGGCACAGTTTTCCCTTGTGCAATGAACCGTTAGTGATTGGTCCATTGTATTTCATTCTGAGAAAGCACTTTCGCTGATCCCCAAAGCTAAACTCCTTAGGATCTGTTGGCTCATCATCTAAGTTCAACGCTTCTCTCAGGTCCTCCTCACAAACAATAACTCTCTGCCCTTGAATCTTGCTCGTCAAACATGATTCGCATTTCCAGAAATCAAGCTTCGCTCCCGACCAAAATTCTTGCCTCATATCTCTGTAGATAATCGTCGGTGTAGCAATAGCATCTATCACCCTGCATCTCTTCAAGAACTCTATGATTCCGATAAACTCCGTATGCTTTTTAACCTCTCCGAGATACGCACAGCAGTTATGCGCATTCTCGAAGGCTAAAAGCTCTTCAGAGACTGTCTTGGCAGGCTGTATGGATCTGTCTTGGCAGGCTGTATGGATGATCCAGCTTGTTCCGTCGTCTTCTCCTACTCGGACATCGTTAAATCTGCAAAACAAACAAAAACACATGTTAAAAATCGACAAAAATTCAAACTATGAAAATTTTGGTAATTAACCTTCTCATTCGCCCAAACGGGGGTACGAATGAGAAATAACAAGGTATGAATGAGAAAGTTTGATGGTACGAATGTATGGATTTTTGATAAAAGTTTCATTCGCCCAAACTTTCTTCTTTCGACCAGTTGATTATCTCCTTCGCCCATTCGAAAGGGTCGAAGGTGACTGTTCTTATTTTGAATTTTCAATTTTGAATTTAAAGAATTCTAATCATGTTCTTTTGATTGGTATTGCTCCTAACAATGCCGATTAACTATTCTATACTAGCAGATTCATCAATTATACATTGTATTTGTGTTTTCAATTAAAACTAGGGTTCAAACCATAACAGATGATCAATTGATCAAACTGTTGGTTTTGAATCCATGGTTTTTGGTGATTCTCCCCGTAAAACACATATACAATGAAACCTAATCAACAATTAGAACAATGAAGGTGAATTGTAACAGTTTGAATAGTTAGGGCTCGAAACAATAAAACAGAGATTAAGTCCTTCAATCCTTGATGTTAACCTGTATATGATAGTGGAAAATGATCAGTGTTTGAAGACGAACACAATGATAAGGTTCAAAATATCATAGCAACAAGGTGAGGTTAAGATGAAAATTCTGAAAATTTTTTGAATGGGGTTCGAATGAGACAGAAAGGTATATATAGGCATCCTCCTTCGCCCATTCTATACGTACGAAAGAGAAACTTTTGTCTCCTTCGACCCTAGTGAAAGGTTCGAATGAGCCAAAAGGGTTCGAATGAAACAGATGTTCAAGAACACTCTCCTTCGCCCGTTTAAAACATACGAAGGAACATGAAAAATCCCACATTCGACCAACCGAATGGGCGAATGAGAAATGGGATTTTTGATAAATTTTCCAAATCCCAAAAACGAGTCCCGGTCCAATTATTTTCCAACTTTTAAGCATCCAACAATCATATTTTCCCATTTAAAAAGTTACAAAGCTCAAATGGTGTAACAAGGTTTAGAAAATCGACATCAACCACCATCAGTTATCAAAAATAAGATGGAAATGAAAAATCTTTTTGCATTTTCTAAAGTTTATGCTAAAACACACCTAAAATCTTTTTGAGTTTTGTAATTTTTGACGTGAAAATAAAATGCAGAAATGTAAATGAAAAACTGTAAATGTTTTTGGGATTTCCGGTAAAGGGATCATATCAGTTTTTGAGAAATCTGATCACACCGTTGATCTTTTGAATTATTATTATTAAAGACAATGTGTGATCTGGCAACTGCTGATATTGTGATCCACATAAACTCACATGCAGATGTTTGTGCAGTGCTTTAAACTGATACTGATATTTATAGTATAAGCGTAATTGCCTATGGTTCCCACGCAGACGACATACTCCCGTATCAAGAAGTAAATGCACAAAGACTCATTGTAAAGCGTGATTATGCTTTCGTCGTCTGTAATTGTACAAGTTATAATGCATAGAGGTATACAGGTCAGCAAATTAATGCAGCAAAGTAACATATGCACTATACCAGGTTGAAGACTGATATTAATCATGATTTGCATCAGTGATTAATACGATGTAATAGATAATCTTTGATCATCATATAACATGGAAAGTTCCTCAATTCGGTAACTTTAGGATTTGGCATAAAGCTCTTTTATAAAGACACCCTGTCTGATCTAGGTCCGTAATGACTTACAGCAGAAGATCAGAGAGGCTATCCCCAGATAACTAATAACATAACGACCCTAAACCTCCGAGTTTTGTACAAATACCCTATCAAACGAAATTACGGTACAAAGACCATATGCCCATGAGGAGTTCATCCACACAACAATTCGTTTGATATGTATGTATCAGGCACGCAGTAATAGGTCTACAAAGCCTATCAGCACATCGCACAGACTCAGACACACGCCCTATATAGCAGTACATTACTTAGAATGTGTCAGATCCCCACTGATGTACTATCATTTCCCTTTATACTCCAGGAAATCATTTTTGATTTTTCTGATTTTTATAGATTTTCGAATTTACTGTTCCCAAGGATAAGCTGGAGCATTTCAAATATTTGACTGCCCAGATATCGTTTGTTCACAGAAATCTGACGGCATTAATCTAAGGGAAGAAGATATAGCAGTCAGCAAAGAAATTTTCTCATTTTTATGGATTTTGAAATTTTTCAATGTTTTTGGATTTTCGAAATTTTTCTGAAAAGCAGTAAAAATTTAAACTAAAAAGTGATAGACTGAGGTGGTGATCAGTCCTGTTTTTCTTTAATACCATTAGCTTTCAAAAGATAATCAAATCTGGATTTGTCAAAAGCTTTGGTAAAACGATCTGCGCGTTGGTAATCAGTGTGGATTTTGACCATATCGATCAACTCTTTAGCATAACAATCACGGATAAAATGATATTTAATCCGGATATGTTTAGCCTTTGAGTGATTTACTATGTATTTTATTAATGCGATTGCGGCCTCATTATCACAGTAAATAGGGGTTTTAAGAAATTGCAAACCGTAATCCACCATCTGTTGTTGGATCCAAAGAACCTGTGAGCAGCAGCTCGATGCTGAAACGTATTCTGCTTCACATGTGGATAGTGCAACTGCGGTTTGTTTCTTGCATTGCCAGGTCACGAGCCTGCTCCCCATAAACTGACATCCAGCCGTTGTGGATTTGTTGTCTTTGTCACAGCCGCCCCAATCTGCATCACTAAAAGCGATTAGGTCAAAATTATCATCATGAGGGTACCAAAGTCCTTTCAATGGACAACCCTTTAGATATCTAAGGATACGCTTGACAGCTGCAAGATGACTCTGTTTCGGCTTCGATTGATACATCAGAGATCCGACGATTGCTCTGTATGTAAATGGATCAGTCAGCTGCCCTTTAAGGTCAACTCCAATCCCGTGATTAGGTTGTATCGGGGTATCCATTGGCTTCGAATTATCCATCTGGAATCGGCTCAAGACTTCAGAAACGTATTTCGTCTGGTGAATAAAGATCCCCGTTGGTCTTTGCTCCACCTGCAAGCCTAGGAAAAACTGCATTTCTCCCATTGCGCTCATTTCGAACTTTTCCTGCATAACTTTTTCAAATTCCCTGCACAGAAGTTCGTTAGTTGACCCGAAAATAATATCATCAACATAAATTTGTATAAGAAGCAAGTCATCTCCCGGACGTTTTGTGAACAGTGTGCAGTCTACCAGTCTGCGTTTGAATCCTTTCGAGAGAATATACGTGCTCAGCTCCTCATACCATTGTCTCGGAGCCTGGTGCAACCCGTAAAGAGCTTTGTTTAACACATAAACCTTATCCCGGTGAATAGGGTCCTCAAAACCTGGGGGTTGACCTACGTAAACTTCCTCTTTGACCACACCGTAAAGAAATGCGCTCTTTACATCCATCTGATACACCTTGAATTTCTTCCATGATGCAAATGCTAGGAACATTCGGATAGCTTCCAAGCGTGCAACCGGTGCATAGATTTCATTATAGTCGATTCCCTCAACCTGATGAAAACCTTGAACGACCAAACGAGCTTTGTTTCTCACTATGACTCCCTTATCATCCTTCTTGCACTTAAACACCCATTTGGTTCCAATTTTCTTTCTTCCTGGGGGCAAATCTGTCAGTGTCCATAAACCGAGTTTCTGAAATTGTAACAACTCTTCCTGCATTGCTTCCACCCAGGCATCATCCAAAAGAGCTTCCTTGTACGTCCGCGGTTCGACCTGCGAAACATAACAAGCGAAAGACCAGTCATTTTGAAAACCAGATTTCTGTATTTTGGCATATAAAGCAAGATTGCCAATATTTTCTGGTGCTTGAGCATTTTCTGGTGTATTCGATGTATCCGAGATTCTGGATAATCAGGTACTTGTACTCCCGTTTGAGTCGTCAAATTCTCTGTAGAAACCAGCATTACCCATATTCGATGTTGAAGCATCAGTAGTAGTTGGGTTCACTGGTGTTGTCACTGTAGCATTGTCCAGAATAGCTTCACTTATTGCATCATCGTCTTCATCTTTTGAATCTGATGAATTAAGCGTTGTTGAAGCTTCTTGGAACACCTCTTCTTCCATCACATGAGTAGTGGTATCATTAGAAGCTGCTTGGGGGTTTACAGTGATCGGATGCACTAACGGTGAAGTTACGACGTTTTCGACCTCGTAATATAAGCGAAGTACAGCTTCTTCAACCATGCTATCTAGATTGAATGATTCAAAGAAGTCTTTGTAATCAAACATCCAATCTGGTCCTCCTCCGTGTACATTTTGTGTGTATCCTTGTACTTCGACATTAGCCCACTCCTCGACTTTTCTAGTTCTTTTGTTGAATACCCGTTTTAGTGGGGTTGCATATCCAACAAAATAACCTTCTTCAGCCTTTGGTGTGAACTTCTCCGAAGGATTCAGCATTGTACATGGGGCACCAAATGGTTCTAGATACTCTAGATTCGGCTTGCGTCGGTTCAACAGCTCATAAGAAGTTTTGCCAAACTTCTTCAGTGTTAAAACACGGTTTAGAGTATAACATGCTGCGTAAATAGCTTCGTTCCAGAACATGACCGGAAGATTTGAATCCGCAAGCATAGTTCTCGCCGTCTCGATTAGAGTCCTGTTCTTTCTTTCTGCGACACCGTTCTGCTGGGGTGTATACGGAGCGCTATATTCATGATGAATTCCCTTGTTTGCACAAAGATCCTCCATCTGAGCGTTTTTAGGATCCGTCCCATTGTCACTCCGGATTCGTTTGATCTTCAGACCATAGATATTCTCCAGACGTGTAAACAGAACTTTCAGATTGTCAAATGTGTCGCTAATCTAATGCAAGCACATGACCCATGAAAATCTAGAATAATCGTCAGTCACCACAAGACAGTACAACTCCCCGGCATGACTTTTATGTTTTACTGGACCGAATAAATCCATGTGCAAACGCTCAAGCGGCAGTTCAATGGAATTGACTTTCTTTGGTCTATGGGCCTGTTTGTGCTGCTTTCCCTTTTTGCAACTAACACACTTGTCATTCAAATGGAAATGTTTCATATTTACTCCCGTGACAAGTTCATTCTTCACTAACTGGTTCATCTTTCAGAAATGAATGTGTCCCATTCTCCTGTGCCACATAATAGACTCTTTTTCTGTAGCCTTAGAGAGGAAACACGTGACTTGGCCATAGGTGGTCATTGCTTTGGACATATCGAGAATATACAAATTGTTTACTCTCGGTGCCTTTAGAATCACCCACTCTTTCGGAACTTCAAACCCCGGTTTCAAGATGTAGCAAGATTTGTCGTCAAAATACACAGAAAATTGTTTATCACAGATTTAACTAACACTGAGCAGATTGTAATCTATCTGTTTCACATACGATATCCGCTCAAATGTCACAACCCCATTGCTTACACTACCCTCTATCGTAATGTAGCCTCCTTTATTTCCAGCAAACGCTACATAACCTCTGTTTATGTTTTTGATATCAAAGAGTAGCGTGAGGTCCCCTGTCATGTGACCAGAAGCTCCACTGTTAACAATCCATAGGCTGCTAATAGGGCCAGCTGGAGCTCCCTGCACATATCAAGTAAAGCAGTTAGATCTTTCGGGGGACCCAAGCCTGTTTGGTCTTGGGTCTTTGAACGGGTTGTTTCAAAGATTCTTTCGTTTCATAAACATCTTGGGTTAACTCAACCCCTTTCTTCTCACTCTCAACTTTCTTTTTCTCAATTTTCACATTTTGTGAAGTTGAGGCTCCTTCAGACTCCTTAGATGACCAAGATTGTTCAGACCTTTTCAAGATCCGGATCTGAGATTTTGAGATCTCAGCCGGTTTCTTTACTTCGTCTTTATATGCAACCTTCTTGGTTACCTTCTCTGATTTAACAGAGACAGGTCCAACTGAGGTTTAGGACCAACCTTTTTGTTATCAGCAGTTGAGTTCATCACAGGTTTCTTTACCGGTTTATCAGTGGCTATCCGGTTGCGCTTATCATAAGTCATCGGACGGTTTTCCCTCTTGTTGTAAAAATTGTTTTGATTATAATAAGGTGCTTGCTGAGGGAAATACCGTCTTTGTGGATAACCATAGTTGTCAACCGGATAATCATGATGTTGCCTCATCTCCACCTCGTGCCTCTTGTGTCGTACGTACGGGCAGGTGACAAGTAAATGTCCCCTTTCCCCGCACTTATAACACGCACAGTATTCTTCATAGTTTTCTTTGATCGGCGACTTGGAAAAACTAGCAATGGGATATCGATCAACCATGCATTGTTTCCTTAAACTCTCAGGAGCTGGTTCCTTCAAGTAAGTCAGTTCAATAAAACTGTTTGCTTTATCAACTGGCAAAACAAATTGTTTGACATTGACCTTGGCATCTTTTTCCGAATAAATTTTCTCTAAAATTTCTGGAGGAATGTCATTGGTTCTTTCAAATTTTGGAAACCAAATCGTACTTTCCTGCCAGATCTTTTCGATTTTGGAATAATTGACGAATTTAATCGGATATTCATCATCAGATAAAATCTTATCGGAGCCTTGCATTCGATAGAAGATTTTCACAGGTTTGTCACACGATTCATTGCTCATTTCATTAGGTTTCTCAGATTTAATCTCATTTTTCTTTTCAACCGGTTTAACCACATTTTTCTCAGATTTAGTTTCAATTTTCTTTTCAACCGGTTTGCTCACATTTTTCTCAATTTTCTTTACCTCTTTCTTTTCAACATTCTTACCAACAGATTTTTCAGTTTTCTTAACAACATTCTTACGATGAGCATTTGCCATGGGATGAACGATCTGAGATGGTGAGACAGGCTCAGTAGTGATTATATGATTTTCATCAGGGATATCACTTTCATTTTCAACCGTCTCAGATTGTTCATCTTCTTCATCAGAATCATCAGCAGCGACCACACCCTCATTGTTTCCCAATACAGGTCTCACATCAGAATACAGGTCTCCGACACTAGAAGTGTTGGGCTCGTTTTCTGATGTGTAGTCAGAATTGACTAAAGTCTCCGGTGGTATTGCATGTAAATTATGGTTTTCAAACAATACCGGAGATGGGACCGCCTTATAGTTTGCACTATTCGACTGGGAGGGTTCTTCTATGATATGATCAACTACATATGCAATATGCTTATAACTCTCTAACTTCTTGTTCACTTTTTCAGCAAAGCACTTGATGGTTGCCATTTCTAACTTGGTGTTTTCCATTTCATTGTTATAGTTATTAATGGCAAGTTGTTTAATTGACAAAGTCTTTTTGAGTTCAGACACATCTTTTTTATAACCATCAAGAACTTTGTTGAAATCTTTTAAATCTTTTTGATAAATCTGACAGTTTATTTTGGCACTCTCAAGTTGTACCTTGAGAAGCTTATTTTCTTCTGTCAGTTTTTCAAAATCAGCACATTTAACACATTTAACACACACTTTAGATTGGGATTCAGAACTTACCGATTTAGGAGGTTCTATCATTGCCATCAAAGCGAAGTGAGCTTCGTTCCCTGCAAAGAATTTGGAGTAGTCAATCTTGGTGCATGCATCATCCACCATGCAAGACTTGCGGGTCATAAGGAAATCAGCTTCAGCTAGCAATTGATCAATGTGGTCATCTAGTGAATTCACACTAGCTTCCGAATCAGAATCACTCTCCATATCCAAGTAAGCTGAATCATAGTGCTCTCCAACATCCGTGACAGAATCAAGAATCATACCATATTTCTTGTCTTCACTCTCAGCAATCACATTCTCATTCACTTCCTCAATTTTCAACTCCGGCACTTTCTCAATCACAACCTCCTCTTCAATATCCTCATTCTCATCCAAACTCATCTTCTGTGCCACACAAGCCACGTTTCCAGCAGTAATCTCCTCCACCCCCAATTGCATACCCGTCCAATCAAAACCTTCATCTTTCTGAATCACAAGTGCTTGGTTTTGATTGTCAGTTTGGTTTTGGTTTTGAGTGTTAGGTGTAGAGATAGGAACAATGGTTCGGTTTGGATTTTGTTGAGGTTGGTTTTGAGTTGTAGGTTGTCTAGTGTTGGTATTTTGTTGACGGTTCTGGTAATTGTTTTGGGGTTGAAAGCTTGAGATGTTGGGACTGTTGTATGAAACTTGATTGTGGTCTTCGTTTTGTCTGTTTTGGTAGGTTGAATTGAACGGGTTTCGATTACCTTGCTGTGTTGGCTGTGTACACTCTCTTTTAAAATGACCCTTCTCACCACAGTTGAAGCATGTAACTTTGGCTTTGTTGAAGCCGTATGTGGTGTTGGGAGAAGTTGAAAGGTCAGTTCTTCCAGTCTTCTGAATAAAGTCAGTGGCTCTCCTCATTATGCTTGCAAAAGCCCACTGAATGTCCATAAGCTCCATCTCCTCTTTATCGATTTGTGCATAGTCCTCATTGGTGAGATTGTTGTTTCCAATCTGACTCGCAACCAAACCATTGTATGAAGCAACCATAGCAGATACTAAAGCAACATGCTGTTGAGCAATTTCAACAGTCACATTGTTAAGATTCGAGGTCTCTAACACAATCGGACTTTGATTTGATTGTGCTTGAGTAATCTGCATCTGATTCATGTGAGGAGTATATTGTTGTTGTTGAGGTTGACTTGTTGTGCAACATGCAGCTTGTTGTAATGGTGAAAAAGGTGGAATAAAGTTTGGTGTTTGATATGATTGTGGTGTGTATGATGGTGTGTAAGATGAAGTTTGGGCAAGATAGTTGATTGGTGCTTTCATGGATTCAACAACATTGGATACACATGCAATGTGAGGAGCAACATTTGAAGTAGTGCTTGAAGCAGAAAGAGAGTTAGATGTACCACTCACATATAGATCTAGATTCTGTGGAATCTGAGCTCTCTTGGCTTTCCTTTTCTCCTCCATTTCTTTGTTTTCCAGCTTTTGAATGAACTCGTTGATAGTCCAATACTGGTATGCATCCTTTTCCTTCAACACTTCAATGTGTTGGTTCCAGTATGGTGGTAAAGCATCAGCAAATTTATCCACCAATTCTGACATCGGTATGCTGATCTCATAACTCGAAAGTTATGTGAGCAAATGGCAATACCGTGGAACCAAATCTTTTAGGGTCTCATTGCCCATGTAGCTAAAGTTCTCAAATTCCTTCCGAAGCTCTTCCATTCTCAGCTTCCTTGTCTTCTCATTACCATCATGTCGGTTTCTCAGCATATCCCACAATTGTTTGGTTGTGGTACACGAACCAAACTGATGCAGCAAATCAGTGTTGATCGCCTGAGATAGCTGAGAAAATGCCTTCTTCTCTATTGCAAACCTCTTTTTCTCATCATCCGCCAAATTCTCCAACGGTATCGGTTCTCCGGTATTCTCCAGAATAGGAGCAACATAACCCTTGACTATCATCTGCCATGCCTCGGCTCCCTCAAGTCCTTGTCCTTCCACATGGATCTTGAACTTCATCTTCCATGTGTTGTACTCCTTCATGTCCATTAGCTTTGGTGGACGATTGCCGCTTCCTGAGGATAAATCATGAATAAGTGTGGATATGGCATTGGTCGTCTGCGAATGAACTGCAGCTGCTGCTACTCCCCAATAGTTGTCAATAGGTTGTTGTAATGGTTGAACAACTTGTTGAGGAGCCGAACTAGTCATAGCCATGTAATTGATTGGCTGAGATGGTGGACTAGTCTTCCGGGCTGCAACCGACCAAGGATCTTGTGTTGTCTGCTGTTGTGGTGCTTGAGTAGGTCTTGGCGTTGTTGGGAAGTTCCACATCTTGACCTGTAAACGTTTAAACACGAAGAGATTAGAAATGTTTTAAAACAGAATACTCCTTCGTATTATCGAACGTGCGAATGAGAAATAATCTTCTCCTTCGACCGTTTTGATTGATACGAATGTGGACTAAAATCACAAAATCTCTTTCGACCGCTTTCTTCTCTCGTTCGACCGTTTTCCTTCTCCTTCGACCGTTCGATCAATCGAAGGTATCACCAATGGGCGAATGAACAAAATAAGCAATGTAAGTCTACGTTCGACCACTAAAACACCTCCTTCGACCACAAAATCCTTCTTTCGACCAAATAGAATTCCACTTTCGACCACTCTCTCTCTTTTGACCCTTGAGAATTCAAAAACGGTTATTCTTTGAAAATCTGTTAATTTTGATTATGTTTATCAAATGTTGATGGATTTTGATGATCTAAATCAGGTTTTGAATCGGAATTGATTTGGAACAACTTTAATAAAGAGAATTATCCAATTTAACCTCGAAATCAAGTTGTAATCAATCAAAATCTTATCACATTAGTTTGTTCAATGAAAACAGAAACTTTTTGATCAAAATTGGGTCCAAATCAACTGAGAAACTATTAATTTGTGGTTGTTTGATCTAGAATGGCTCTGATACCACTTTGTATGTGCGTGAACGGATCGTATAACAACAAAGAATGATCAAACAAGTTAGTTTTAGGTGCGGAATCCCTAAAACAATCACAAAATAATAGTCAAACAGATCAAAACAAGTAAATCATCATTTTCAAAAGCTTTTCATTAATTAACAACTCGATTACACGTTGAAAGATCAATACAAACAGGGTGAGAACGTGAAAAGAGCTAAACAAAACACTAGAGAGAATATCAGAAAGTGGAGGGAATAATAATGACAAAAAGTTACATTCAAAAATCAAGCTTGTCTATTTATAGACTGCACATTCGCCCATTTAATTCATGCGAATGTGCAGGTTTGCCCAAACTGTCTGGTCGAACCAAGCTACACAATAAACTATATTCACATTCGTACAAAGCTTCTTCCTTCGCACCTTCTGTTCTTCCTTCGCACCTTCTAAAGCCTCCTTCGCACCTACAAAAACTCTCCTTCGCACCAACGACAAATCACAAAATAAGTTTGTTGTTCAATCCGAAGCACTAGTCGCACAATTGCATCTACATACATCAAAACATCCTAGCATACACTTACTACCGTATATCTAAGAGAAAGAATTCGGTATAAACGTGTTTGGGAATCGTAACGTACCTTAAAGCTTTTGCTTTTGGCGAGTGTTGGTGTTTGCCTTTTACTTCCATGGTTCCACTTGATCCGCCTAAACAAGCATCCAACCGACTATCAATACATTCATGTTTGTCCAACATAAGTTAACATATCTAATTTAATGTATAATTACCATAAGCGACATTTTCGCCAATGGAACCATAATCCCCTAATATCCCATCATCTAGGGTTATATTAACAAAACCAAGCATAACTTAACTTGTTTTAAGGTTCCCTTTGGGTAGGGTTTCCTACTACATTCATTAATTTGACTAATTTAAGAACCCTAGAAATCCACCTAATCTCATCTAGGCTAAAATACATCAATTGAGATGTAAAATCCGGAAAATTCGCCACATATTATATAGACAAAACGACTAGCTAGGTTGTTATCGAGTAAGTACGTTTTACAGGTTCGGCCTGTAAGGGTTATTACATTAACTTAGAGGACCCAGTTATTTGTTTTAAATTGAACCGTTGACGGGTTTAACGCATAAATGTTATTTAACAAAATTGGAGGGATTCGTTTTGCCATTCTTTAAAGATGAAATAACAACTTTGGGAACAAGTTAACTACATATGGAAGTGGAGGAGTCTTAAATGTAACTGTGAGTTTTATATTAGAAGAAGAAAAAAAACCCTAGATCACAAGGCATGCGATCCAGGGTGTAAGACGGCCAGAAAACAAACAAACGAGAGGAAGTTCGATCAAGGAGAGTGTGGACAGGAGGAAGACAGGATGTTTCGGTGGTGGTGCAAGGCGGTTACTAGTCGGCGATTTCCCGTACACACTAAGGTAACCGGTAACCTATATCTTTCGCTTTAATATGATCACGTGCTTCATTTTGCATGGTTTTGGTGTTCAATGCTAGAGGGGGTCGGTTGCGGTGGAGACGACGTGTGGAGGTGGCTAGTTGTGAGGAAGAAGACGTGAGGTGGTGCTCGTGGTCTGGCCGTGAATGTTCATGGGGTTATTAATGTTTGGGTGGTTTGATAATTAAGAATTATTATCAGTTTGAACAAATGATCGGTCGATTGTTCTGCTAGGAATATGAGTTTTCATATGTTCTTGCTTCGTTATTTACTAGCCGAGGTCGAGTTCAAGGGTTGAAGATCCGTAGCTCTATTCAAAGTATTAGATCAAATCAAAGCCTTTTCATGTTTTAGACTAGGTTTTGGTAGTCGGCTTATGTAAACCTCGAGTTAGGGTGCATGGCATATGGATTACTTACTCATCATTGATTGCTTACCATGCTTATGTTCATGAGTAAGATCTGGTTGGAATTGATTGTTGTTGAGTTTGGATATGTGGGTACATGGGAAACTCGGTTCGAATTAAGAGTTTAAATGAGTCGTGTATGACTCGAACTTAATGGTGGACCGGCCGGGTTATGCGGCTGGAAGTGTCGAGTCACGGTTTGGGTAACTTACAAAAACCCGAGAAGGGTCTGAATATTGGCTTTGGGAAATGCTTCACTGAACCATGGGCTCGTGTAGCATAGAGATGGGTCCTCAAAGCTCCTACTGGTGCGTTAGGTTTGGCAAGTTGTTATCGGAGGTTTGTACTTGATTTCACCAATATAGCTCACTGACTAAACTGACTAAAGATGAGGCGAGATATGTTTGAGACTTCTACCAAGAGAACTCGTTTCTTGAGCTAAAGAAAAGTTTGAGACAATCACCGATCCTAGCCTTGTCGGATTGGACGTAGGATCTAGCAGTTTATTCAGACACGTCACTTTGGGGTCTCGGGTGTGTACTTATGCAGTGCGGTAAGGCAATAGCTTATGCCTCACACCAGCTGAAACACCACGAGATTAATTATCCGACTCATGATGTGGAGTTAGCAGCCGTTGTTTTTGCGCTTAAACTGTGGGGACATTACTTATATAGGGTTCCTTGTATCATCTATACTGACTATAAGAGTTGAAATATTTCTTGAGCAGAAGGACCTTAACATGAGGTAGCGCAGGTGGTTGGAATTAATCAAGAACCATGATGTGCAGATTTTGTATCACCTAGGAAGGACTAACGTGGAGGAAGACATGTTGAGCCAAAAGGAGATGCCTAAACCCATTTGGGTGAAGTCTTGTCAGCTTAGTTTGAAACCGGATATAGTGAAGCAGATCTCTAGTGTTCTGAATAAAGCCTTACATGTGGAGTGGATCATGACGGAGCGTACGTGGGTGCAGCAAGGACTTTGGAAAGCAATGGAAATGGGGTTATGTCTATAAAAGGCTGGATGTGGATACCTAGATATGGTGGGCTTTGGATAAAATCATGGAAGGGGCACCCAAAACCCGCTATTCTAATCATTCGGGGGCAACAAAATGTACCAAGATCTTTTGAGGAACTATTGGTGGCCGACAATGAAGTATGAGGTAGCAACTTATGTGAGTATTCGTTTGTCTTGTTTCCAGGTTAAAGCAAAGCATCAGAAACCGTTTGGGAAAAAAATTCTACCTTTGGAGGTACCGGAACGGAAGTGGGAGCATCTTACTATATATTTCATCACTAAACTACCCCGTAAACCCAAGGGGTTGACAACCATTTGGGTGGTGGTAGATAGGTTGACAAAGAGTGCTCGCTTCTTGCCGATACGGGGGACCCTTAACTCCAAAAGGTTGGGAGAATTGTTCCTTGAGGAGATTTTATCGAGACACGGTGTGCCAGTGTCTATTGTTTCCAATAGAGACACTTGTTCTACGTGAATGGGTACTAGGTTACACATAAGCACCGCGTATCACCCGCAGACGGATGCTTAATAAAAAAGAACCATCCAAACTCTCGAAGATTGTGTTTCGGACATGCATTATTAATTTTGGCGGTAGCTGGGATTATCACCTACTCTTGGCGGAGTTTTCATATAACAATAGTCATCAGACCACTATTGGGGTGCCACCGTAGGAGAAACTGCTATGTTTGACGACTACCTAACTAAACTGGGCTATGATTGAAGTGGGGTATGCCTGCTCTGATCTTTAGCGTTGGTTTTCTATCATGATTGTTATTTTTCTATTCTAAATGGTAACCTAAAATGATCATATGAATGCTCTGTCTTGGGTAGAAGAAAATGGATTCGAATAGAAGTAGATGGCAATTCATCTGTACCTGTAGCTAAGATATTCTTAGCAGGTTATCCTAAAAATATCACATTTGGTGGTTCTCTATCCAAGAAGATTTGAGGACGAATCTTTTTCTAATGGGGGTAGACTTGTAACATCCGGAACATACGCCACATATTATATAGACGAAACAATTAGCTAGGTTGTTATCGAGTGAGTACGTTTTACAGGTTCGACCTGTAAGGGTTATTACATTAACTTAGAGGACCCGGTTATTTGTTTTAAATTGAACCATTGACGGGTTTAATGCATAAATGTTATTTAACAAAATTAGAGGGACTCGATTTGCCATTCTTTAAAGATGAAATAACAACTTTGTGAACAAGTTAACTACATATGGAAGTGGAGGGGTCTTAAATGTAACTATGAGTTTTATATAAGAAGAAGAAAACAAAACCCTAGATCACAAGGCATGCGATCCAGGGTGTACGACGGCCAGAAAACAAACAAACGAGAGGAAGTTCGAGCAAGGAGAGTGTGAACAGGAGGAAGACAGTATGTTTCGGTGGTGGTGCAAGGCGGTTACTGGTCGGCGATTTCCCGTACGCACTAAGGTAACCCGTAACCTACATCTTTCGCTTTAATATGTTCACGTGCTTCGTTTTGCATGGCTTTGGTGTTCAATGCTGGAGGTGGTCGGTTGCGGTGGAGACGACGTGCGGAGGTGGCTAGTTGTGAAGAAGAAGACGTGAGGTGGTGCTCGTGGTCTGGCCGTGAATGTTCATGGGGTTATTAATTTTTGGGTGGTTTGATAATTAAGAATTATTATCGGTTTGAACAAATGATTGGCCGATTGTTTTGCTCGGAATATGAGTTTTCATATGTTCTTGCTTCGTTCTTTACTGGCCGAGGTCGCGTTCAAGGGTTGAAGATCCGTAGCTTTGTACAAAGTATTAGATCAAATCCAAGCCTTTTCATGTTTTAGACTAGGTTTTGGTTGTCCGCTTATGTGAACCTCGGGTTAGGGTGCATGGCATATCGATTACTTACTCATCAATGATTGTTTATCATGCTTGTGTTCATGCGTAAGATCTGGTTGGAATTGATTGTTGTTGAGTTTGGATATGTGGGTACATGGGAAACTCGGTTCGAATTACGAATTTAAATGAGTCGTGTATGACTCGAACTTAATGGTGGACCGGTCGGGTTATGCGGCTGGAAGTGTCGAGTCACGGTTTGGGTAACATACAAAAACCGAGTAGGGTCTGAATATTGGCTTTGGGAAATGCTTTACTGAACCATGTTATCGTGTAGCATAGAGATGGGTCCTCAAAGCTCCTACCGGTGCGTTAGAAAATATGAGATGGGTTTTAGTAGAAGCACTATATATATATATATGCTGAAGGTTTTGCATGGACATTGGTTTGAAGATGCATGCATGACGTCAAATGGGAATGGCATGGGAGAGCCATGGATCATGGGGACATTACAGATATTGATTGATTGTATCTCACTAGCTCATGTAACTTTGGTGAAGCGAGATTACATTTGAGGTGAGTTCTTGTGCCCACTCTTTATTTAATATTTTTTCTAAATATATTGGGCTGACGTGCACGCTAAACCAGTATGATTATTTTTAACAAGTCACAAAATATTTTTATAAAGTTATAAATATTTTGTGTACGAAAGAAATACATATTAACTCATATACATTATTTTGGCATGAAACGTGAGTAGTCGGAATGCGCCTAATGTTTTATTAAATGGTTTGAGTTATATGCGTTATTAGAAGTGGGATAAGCATGCTCTGTTTTATGGTATAGTTTTTGTCATGATTCACATAGTTTATGGCTTATGTGTAATTAGAAGTGGGATACGCTTGCTCTGATTTATGCTATTAATTTTGTGTCATGGTTGTTACATGGTTTATATTGTATGGGTTATTATAATCTGAGCTATGACAGAAGTGGGAGATGCCTGCTTTGATCTCTAGACTTGATTGAGTTAAATAGACTTGATTGTACTTGGTGTTGACAAGAGAAATGCGCTTATTATAGTTGGAAATTGAAGTCTTGGTTAAATATGCTGATTGCGCTTATCCTATACTTTGATGGATGCTTGGAAAAAAAATAAACAAATTAGCGGATTGCGCTTTTTGTTAAATCTAAGCTTGGGGTATTTTGTTAATTCTTATTTTGACAAATTACTTGTTTAAATAAATTTATAAAACTTGAACTCACTCAGCGTAACTGACTTTTTGCGTACACGTTAGATTGATTTCAGGTTTGTTGATGAAAAAAAAGGGACGCCTTGGCATGCAATGGAGCTACTTGGTTGTAGTTGACATTTCAAATAAGAAGACGTCTAAGGGATTTTGCTTGATAGTCATTTATTTTATTTCTTAGTTTCTAGTTGGTTTATAATTATTGTTTTGACCCATTTCGGGAAACCCGTGTTTGGAAACTTAAAAGAAAACTTATTTGACATTCCGCTGCGTAATTTTCTGAAATAAAATAAGATTTCTTTTTAATTATTATCATGGTTTTAGTCTTTGAATGTCAACTGTTTGACATCGGTTTTGCGGGTCTTACAAGTTGGTATCAGAGCAATGGTTCGAGGGATTCGGGCAGTTTGTGCTCGAACTCAAATCTGTTAACTATATGTAAACAGTAGACGTTTCGGCCACCAAGCATTTGTATTTTATTAACGACGCATGTTAAGTTTTAGTACACCCTATATGTTTTATTTAGTTAATTCTTTTACAATTCTTATACTAATTA
The DNA here is from genome assembly GCA_028751855.1 of Ambrosia trifida. NCBI lineage: Eukaryota > Viridiplantae > Streptophyta > Magnoliopsida > Asterales > Asteraceae > Ambrosia > Ambrosia trifida. The sequence continues at coordinate 104,070,398 of CM054122.1, read as the reverse complement.
AGCCAACCTTACCATATGTTCATAGTTTGAGAAAATAAACTTTTAATTTTATATGCTTGGTTTGATAAAACAAGCCTTGTCACAGAAAGTTTAAACATCAACCACAATTACATAGTTCAAATTTCTTTTAACCCTATCATTCTATTCAAGCCATTTTATAATACTTTACGAATTCATATTAGTTTAAATAATATTTAATACCCATCTAATTTTATTAGACTAATAGCAATCATAACTCGTTTCATATTTAATTGAAAGGGTAAAATAGAAGAATTAAAAGTGATACATTTTGCACAAGCACTATAGCTAAGATATAAACTTAATCGACACTAAATCGTCATTCTTAATTTACTTAGGTGCGAGCATAATTCAGTGATTCTTGTTAAGTTTGCTTTTGCAAGCTTGTCATCACAATCAAGGTGAGTTTTACATAGCCCCTTTTCTATTTATCACCATTTTTGGGGTGAAACATGTTACAACATCATATATGCAATTCAATCATCAATGTGTCTATGTGTTTTTCTATGTTGCATTATGTCTTGAACATGACTAGGGTAAGCACAATTCTAGCATAATCATTAACATTGATCAGCCAACGGTATACATTGATAGATCTATTGGAGTGACAATCCCACCCGGATACGTGCCTCCTACAAAGGTAGCGTGGGTGTTTGTTATCGCATAACATATTCGAGTGAACCATGAGCGTATGGGATGTATCACATTATAACAGTCACAAGGGTTGATTATGCACTCGATTTACTTCTAGTATGTTTTCACATATGGACTAGACTAGACATGCCATGACACATGAATTGCACAACATTTTTATTCGATTATCAAAACCTATGTAATTCTCACCAACTTTTGTTGACCCAAAAATATTTTCAAAATTAACATGTTTCAGGTAACATTGAAGCTGAGGCTTGAGTTTGCATAAGGATTATACATGAAGTTATTATTTGGAGCTATTTGATGTTTTGTTATTTGATATTATGTATTGAATTCCTAGACATCATTTTATGTTGGATATTATGTTTTGAATAAATTATTTAAAATTCAATTTATACCATGTGCTACTGAAACAATCATCAATACGTGACATCCTGATGTTTTCGCCATCGGTTGGGGTGTTACAATATATAGGATTTGGATCATTTGAGAACCACCATTTAGGGAGAGAACCAAAGAACCAGTGTGAATAGGTGGCATTTTTGTAAATATGAAGGTTTCTACAAAAACCCCTCAAAAAAATAAAAAAAATAAAAAAAAATTCTATAACCTAAATAAATAAAAAAATAAATAAAAGTAAAATCACCAAAATGAATATTTTGCATTATTAATTCGAAAAAAAGTTAAAAAAATTAAAAAAATATTAAAAAAATGGCTTGTGACATCGTATGACGTCATCATGATGCACATGTGCATTTCACTGTTATATATACAGAAATACACCATATGCACATGTGCATTTCACTATTAAATCACACTTTTGAATGAATTGTCAATTACCATACTTAAATGATTATTAAATGGAGGCTATACATATATATAAGGGGTCACAAATTTTATTCAATGATCATTAAATGGACACAAAATAATATATAAAATACAATCGAACTCGTCAAGTGTTTAGACATGCATATTATGACATAAATTGAAAATAAAACATGTGTATGACAACAAACATGAATAAACTTAAAACACCTCTATATAAGAAATATAAAATAGGAACGTGTACCGCATGCACATGTGCATTTCACTAATATAGTTAGATTTTTTTAGTGGTTTAGCTTTCGGGCTTAGTTTTTAGGTATGGTGGGATGGGTGTGTGGTGGTGGGTTTAGTGGTTCACTAATATAATCATGCACATATACGTCAATTTTATTATCATACCAATTTACATACGCTACAATAATAATTACGAACGTAATCAACCTATCAACCACCATATAAGGCCACCCAAAATATACATATGTGCATACATCATCCTTCAGGTAACAAAGCTTTTATACCAAATTGTTTTTATCATACAACTACACTTGGTTTATACCAAATGCATTAACTCAATAAAACAAATGATAACAAAAAAGTATTCATATTACAAACCAACTATGTTACCACTAACCACATGCCTACAAACTTCTAATTATCTCACAATCTCATGTCCACCAATAGTCCCCTTCTATTACTTATTTGTCCCTTCTCATTTTCTTACCCTTTTACATATCTTCTTTCAACACTCTTCACACCTCATTGACGCCTCATTTAACATCTCCCTTGTTTTTTCATGTGTCAACCTGAACATCATATAATTATCAAATTTATCACATTGTCCGTTTGTTTAAACAACTAACAATTAACATTTATTAGTTAACATCAAAAATATACATATATGCACATGTGTATTTTTACCTAAATTGCTTAAATAAATAATAGCGACTTTTTTTAACTTCCTGATCAACGATTATGTCATCATCCTCAATCGTATCCAGCAGCTTTTTTTGACCTTTTCTCCCTCGATTATAACAAAAAAATTACATTCTTTTATGTTCATCCCATCTTTGCCTACAATTGATAAACAACACATAAGAAAACCAGATTTTCAATCTTAATGCACATGTGCATTAACATTACTTTTAACATTATAAACCACACTTTGCACTTATGCATTCACAGTCTTAATGCACATGTGCATTCATAACATACTTCATTCATAACAAACGATTGCACATGTATATCAAATTTACAAGCCCGTAAACAATACATATCACAACATACAACTAATACCAAATTTACAAGCTCGTAAACAATATATATCAAATTTTAGCTTATTTATGACATAACACAACATATAACTAATACCAACAACTAATGCAATGATGGACAGCTCACAATAATAAAAAAAAAAAGTGACAGCAAATAAATATTTTCACAAAAACTAATAAAAAACTTACAGCTTGAGCAACAACTATCATTGAATGCTCAAAGATGATTAAAAAGCAAGAAAAGAACCTTCATTAAACTGTCTAGTTTCCTAGATCTTTAACCATCGGAAACATGTACAGATCTGGTTAAATTCTTAACATATCCATCAGCTGATGGTTCTTCCTGTGCTACAAATAACTCCTGTAAACATAACAAATAATATTATATAAACAAATTAACATTTTTAGATACTAAATTGCACATGTAATGTAACCTACCTGAGGAAGCATAATTAAATAGTAGAGAACTTTCAGGACATCTGCATCAACAATATAGATGAGTTTCTCTTTCTAGAACCAGAATTCGATGTCCATTACAACATATCAACAGATTATTAACAAATTTTCAAAACAATTCAGCTACAAACTTGTGTTAAATGAGCAATTGGAAGGATTATCCCTGTCTCTCTAAAATATTGAATCTGTCGCATAGAAGAAGATGTGGTGAAATTGGATTTTGTTATGAGGATCTTTTATGATTCTTGTGGATTTATATATATAATAATAATTTTGTTAGGTTTTAAGTGATTTACATTGATGGTGGAGATGAGAGAGCTAGAGTTTGTATGATAAAGGGGGAAGAGATGAAGGTGATGATGAACGTGATGTTTCTGTGTGTTTCACATTTTTATTTATTTATTTTATGTTTTTATCATATTTACAATAATGTTATGTGTTCACATTGGTTCCTTGGTTCTCTCCCTAAATTGGTTTTCGCATGATCCATACCCTATATATATATATATATAGGATTTGGATCATTTGAGAACCACTATTTAGGGAGAGAACCAAAGAACCAAATGTGAACACAAAAACCCCTCCACCAAAAAATAAAAAAATTATATAACCTACAAAATAAAAAATAAAAAAGTAAAAACACCAAAACGTTTTTTAGTGTTAATCTTTCTGAAAAAAAAAATACAAAAAAAAATAAAAAAAAACAAAAAATGGCCTTTTTTATGTCATAATTACGTCATATACCGTATGCACATGTGCATTTCACTATTAGAGCACACTTTTGAATAAATTATCAATTGCCATAATGAAATGATCATTTAAATGGACGTGATATGATATATAAGGTGGAAAAAAATTTACTCAATGATCTTTAAATAAGCGCGAAGTGCATTTCACTATTATAGTTAGGTTTTTTTTCATGGGTTTAGCTTTAGGGTTTAGTTTTTAGGTATGATGGGAATGGGGTTAGGTTTTTTGGGGTTGTTGGTGAATAAACTTAAAAAAACCCCTATATAAAACTATAAAATAAGATAATTGTACTACATGCACATGTGCATTTCATTATTATAGTTAAGTTTTTTAATGGGTTTAGCTTTAGGGTTTAGTTTTTTGGTATGATGGAAGAGGGGGTATCTTTTTGGGGTGGGATGGAGCGTTTTGGTTTTTGGGGGGTGTGGGGTTAGCTGCACATGTGCATTTCACAATTGGGGGGGGGGGGGGTTGGGGCGGTGTGGGGGATGGGGGGTTTAGGTTTTTAGGGAGTGAGGTGGGTGGGTTTAGGTTTTTAGGGGGTGAAGGTGGGGTTTTTAGGTTTTTTTTTGTTTGTGTTGACAATGGTTCTCTGGTTCTCTCCCTAAAGTTGGTTCTCGTATGATCCCTACCCTATATATATGCTGATGGTTTTGCATGGACATTGGTTTGAACATGCATGCATGACGTCAAATGGGAATGGCATGGGAGAGCCATGGATCATGGGGACATTACAGATCTTGATTGATTGTATCTCACTAGCTCATGTAACTTTGGTGAAGCGAGAATACATTTGAGTTGAGTTCTTGTGCCCAATCTTTATTTAATATTTTTTCTAAATATATTGGCTGACGTGCACGCTAAACCAGTATGATTATTTTTAACAAGTCACAAAATATTTTTATAAAGTTATAAATATTTTGTGTACGAAAGAAATACATATTAACTCATATACATTAAAATGGCATGAAACGAGAGTAGTCGGAATGCGCCTAATATTTTATTATATGGTTTGAGTTATATGTGTTATTAGAAGTGGGTTAGGCCTGCTCTGATTTATGGTATATTTTTGTCATGGTTCACATAGTTTATGGCTTATGTGTTATTAAAAGTGGGATACACCTGCTCTGATTTGTGCTATTAATTTTGTGTCATGGTTGTTACATGGTTTATATTGTATGGGTTATTATAATCTGAGCTATGACAGAAGTGGGAGATGCCTGCTTTGATCTCTAGACTTGATTGAGTTAAATAGACTTGATTATACTTGGTGTTGACAAGAGAAATGCGCTTATTATAGTTGGAAATTGAAGTCTTGGTTAAATATGCGGATTGCGCTTATCCTAGACTTTGATGGATGCTTGGAAAAAAATAAACAAATTAGCGGATTGTCCTTTTTGTTAAATCTAAGGTTGAGGTATTTTGTTAATTCTTATTTTGACAAATTACTTGTTTAAATAAATTTATAAAACTTGAACTCACTCAGCGTAGCTGACTTTTTGCGTACACGTTAGATTGATTTCAGGTTTGTTGATGAAAAAAAAGGGATGCCTTGGCATGCAGTGGAGCTACTTGGTTGTAGTAGACATTTCAAATAAGAAGACGTCTTAGGGATTTTGCTCGAACGTCATTTATTTTATTTCTAGGTTTCTAGTTGGTTTATAATTATTGTTTTGACCCGTTTCGGGAAACCCATGTTTTGAAACTTAAAAGAAAACTTATTTGACATTCCGCTGTGTAATTTTCTGAAATAAAATAAGATTTCTTTTGAATTATTAGCATGGTTTTAGTCTTTGAATGTCAACTGTTTGACGACGGTTTTGCGGGTCTTACAAGTTGGTATCAGAGCAATGGTTCGAGGGATTTGGGCAGTTTATGCTCAAACTCGAATCTGGTATGGGACCAAACTGTTACTAAGAAATGTCAACTATTTGGTAGCTGCACGCAAAGAGGTAATCCTTAGTTTTGACTTATGTCTATATATATATATATATATATATATTACTGGATGCTTAATAGCATGAAGTCATAAATGGGCAATTAGTGCCCTTACATTTTGATGTAGTATGGGAAATTTATTAAGTAGTGTATAATGCACGATATGTAGGTTGGAATGCTTCTCGTTGAACACTTAGATACATAAAGTGTCAGAAGGAAACCCAATACCTATATTTGTTTGAGTATGTTATGACGGCTCATATTGAGTGCTTAAGTGCAATAATTCATAAGGATGTTATGCTCCTTTGTTTTGAGGTAGAATAGAATTCCATACTTCAATGGTTAATTGCGAACCTTTAATGTTTAATAGATAAATGGTATTTGTATTTGTGATGGCAGAATTGTGAATGTGATCATAACATGTTGTGTTTAGGGTACCTAAAGTAAAGCAAACAGCTAATAATACCTGATCAATGTTATTAGAAGTTTACCCTTACTTTGCACATCCTGAATATGTCTGGTGACTAATCATGTGACGGTTTTGTCGTGAATGTTTAGTATGGCTTGCGTCTATCACCTTTTGTATTGGGTTAGATAAGATCCCTAGGATTCTAGACATTTAATCAAGGATGAGGTTGTGGTAGGAAATTTGCTCCTTGTGACCAAGGTTGTAGGAAGTGTTGAGTCACGGTTTGGGTAACATTTCCTGCGTCAACAATTCCTTGAGTGTTTTGAAGGCATTAGCCTGTTCGTCCCCCAAGCGAATTTTCCCTCTTTGCGGGTCAACTTGGTCAAAGGTGTGGCAATTTTGGAGAAGTCTTCGATAAACCTCCTATAGTAACCCGCAAGGCCAAGGAAGCTTCTTATTTCAGTCGGGTTCTCCGACGGGGCCCATTTAATCGCAACTTCAATTTTTGATGGGTCTTCCATTATTCCATTGACACTTATCACATGCCCTAGGAATTGCACCTCCCGAATCCAGAAGGCACATTTTGAAAATTTTGCATATAATTAGTACCTTCTTAAGGTTTCCAGTAGTTGCCGCCAGCGTTTTGCATGATCCGCCTCACTCTTGGAGTAGATGTGATAACCGTCACCATCAGTTTTATCATATATGCAATTTTAGCCCTTAATTTTTACTACATTTATGATTTCAGTCCTTATATACAAATATAACGCCTTACATGATACATTTTTCTTGTATAAATATCCTTTACATAAAAACCCACTACTTTATATACCTAGAACCTAATACCCAATTATTTTCAACGGAAAGAACCTACATTTTTGTGGAAAGGTCCCTACAAGTTTTTAAACTCATTTGCCACGTAAGACATTTTTTGCCACGTAGACTAACCGGGTTAGATCTCCGTTAGTTTGGGGGTGATGGAAAAAACTATCATATTAGAACTGGTGCTTGGGTCAACATTTCCTTGAGTGTTTTGAAGGCATTAGCCTGTTCGTCCCCCAAGTGAATTTAACCTCTTTGTAGGTCTACTTGGTCAAAGGTGTGGCAATTTTGGAGAAGTCCTCCATAAACCTCCTATAGTAACCCGCAAGGCCAAGGAAGCTTCTTATTTCAGTCGAGTTCTCCGACGGGGCCATTTAATCGCAACTTCAATTTTTTATGGGTCTCCCATTATTCCATTGACACTTATCATATGCCCTAGGAATTGCACCTCCCGAATCTAGAAGGCACATTTTAAAATTTTGCATATAATTAGTCCCTTCTTAAGGTTTCAAGTACTTCCCGCCAGCGTATTGCATGATCCGCCTCACTCTTGGAGTAGATGTGATAACCGTCACCCTCAGTTTTATCATATATGCAATTTTAGCCCTTAATTTTTACTACATTTATGATTTCGGTCCTTATATACAAATATAACGTCTTACATGATACATTTTTCTTGTATAAATATCCTTTACATAAAAATCCATTACTTTATATACCCAGAACCTAATACCCAATTATTTTCAACGGAAAGAACCTACATTTTTTTGAAAAGGTCCCTATAAGTTTTAAAACTCATTTGCCACGTAAGCCATTTTTTGCCACGTAGACTGACCGGGTTAGATCTCCGTTAGTTTGGGGGTGATGGAAAAAACTATCACATTAGAACTGGTACTTGGGTCAACATTTCCTTGATTGTTTTGAAGGCATTAGCGAGTTCGTCCCCGAAACGAAGTTTACCTCTTTGCGGGTCAACTTGGTCAAAGGTGTGGCAATTTTGGAGAAGTCTTCGATGAACCTCCTATAGTAACCCGCAAGGCCAAGGAAGCTTCTTATTTCAGTCTGTTTCTCCGACGGGGCCCATTTAATCGCAACTTCAATTTTTGATGGGTCTTCCATTATTCCATTGACACTTATCACATGCCCTAGGAATTGCACCTCCCGAATCCAGAAGGCACATTTTGAAAATTTTGCATATAATTAGTCCCTTCATAAGATTTCTGGTACTTCCCGCCAATGTTTTGCATGATCCGCCTCACTCTTGGAGTTGATGTAATAACCGTCACCCTTAGTTTTATCATATATGCAATTTTAGCCCTTAATTTTTCCTACATTTATGATTTCAGTCCTTATATACAAATATAACGTCTTACATGATACATTTTTCTTGTATAAATATCCTTTACATAAAAACCCACTACTTTATATACCCAGAACCTAATACCCAATTACTTTCAACGGAAAGAACCTACATTTTTTTTTTGAAAATGTCCCTATAAGTTTTAAAACTCATTTGCCACGTAAGCCTTTTTGCCACGTAGACTAACAGGGTTATATCTCCGTTAGTTTGGGGGTGATGGAAAAAACTATCACATTAGAACGGATGCTTGGGTGAACATTTTCTTGAGTGTTTTGAAGGCATTAGCCTGTTCGTCCCCCAGCCAATTTTACCTCTTTGCGGGTCAACTTGGTCAAATGTGTGTCAATTTTAGAGAAGTCATCGATAAACCTCCTATCGTAACCCGCAAGTCCAAGGAAGCTTGTTATTTCAGTCGGGTTCTCCGACGGGACCCATTTAATCGCAACTTCAATTTTTGATGGGTCTTCCATTATTCCATTGACACTTATCACATGCCCTAGGAATTGCACCTCCCGAATCCAGAAGGCACATTTTGAAAATTTTGCATATAATTAGTCCCTTCTTAAGGTTTCCAGTACTTCCCACCAGCGTTTTGCATGATCCGCCTCACTCTTGGAGTAGATGTGATAACCGTCGCCCTCAGTTTTATCATATATGCAATTTTAGCCCTTAATTTTTACAACATTTATGATTTTAGTCCTTATATACAAATATAACGTCTTACATGATACATTTTTTTTGAATAAATATCCTTTACATAAAAACCCACTACTTTATATACCCAGAACCTAATACACAATTATTTTCAACGGAAAGAACCTACATTTTTTTTTTGAAAAGGACCCTATAAGTTTTAAAACTCATTTGCCACGTAAGCCATTTTTTGCTACGTAGACTAACCGGGTTAGATCTCCGTTAGTTTGGGGGTTATGGAAAAAACTATCACATTAGAACTGGTACTTGGTTCAACATTTCCTTGAGTGTTTTGAAGGTATTAGCTTGTTCGTCCCCGAAGCGAAGTTTACCTCTTTGCGGGTCAACTTTGTCAAAGGTGTGGCTATTTTGGAGAAGTCTTCGATAAACCTCCAATAGTAACCCGCAAGGACAAGGAAGCTTCTTATTTCAGTCTGGTTCACCGACGGCGCCCATTTAATCGCAACTTCAATTTTTGATAGGTCTTCCATTATTTCATTGACACTTATCACATGCCCTAGGAATTGCACCTCCCGAATCCAGAAGGCACATTTTGAAAATTTTGCATATAATTAGTTTTTCTTAAGGTTTCCAGTACTTCCCGCCAGCGTTTTGCATGATCCGCATCACTCTTGGAGTAGATGTGATAATCGTCACCCTCAGTTTTATCATATATGCAATTTTAGCCCTTAATTTTTACTACATTTATGATTTCAGTCCTTATATACAAATATAACGTCTTACATGATACATTTTTCTTGTATAAATATCCTTTACATAAAAACCCACTACTTTATATACCCAGAATCTAATACACAATTATTTTCAACCGAAAGAACCTACATTTTTTTTAAAAGGACCCTATAAGTTTTAAAACTCATTTGCCACGTAAGCCATTTTTTGCTACGTAGACTAACCGGGTTAGATCTCCATTTGTTTGGGGATGATGGAAAAAATTATCACATTAGAACTGGTACTTTGTTCAACATTTCCTTGAGTGTTTTGAAGGCATTAGCCTGTTCGTCCCTGAAGCGAAGTTTACCTCTTTGCGGGTCAACTTGGTCTAAGGTGTGGCAATTTTGGAGAAGTCTTCGATAAACCTCCTATAGTAACCCGCAAGGACAAGGAATCTTCTTATTTCAGTCTGGTTCTCTGACGGGCCCATTTAATCGCAACACAAATTTTTGATGGGTCTTCCATTATTCCATTGACACTTATCACATGCCCTAGGAATTGCACCTCCCGAATCCAGAAGGCACATTTTGAAAATTTTGCATATAATTAGTCCCTTCTTAAGGTTTCCATTACTTCCCGCCAGCGTTTTGCATGATCCGCCTCACTCTTGGAGTAGATGTGATAACCGTCACCCTCAGTTTTATCATATATGCAATTTTAGCCCTTAATTTTTACTACATTTATGATTTCAGTCCTTATATACAAATATAACGTCTTACATGATACATTTTTCTTGTATAAATATCCTTTACATAAAAACCTACTACTTTATATACCCAGAACCTAATACCCAATTATTTTCAACAGAAAGAACCTACATTTTTTTGAAAAGGTCCCTATAAGTTTTAAAACTCATTTGCCATGTAAGCCATTTTTTGCCACGTAGACTAACCGGGTTAGATCTCCGTTAGTTTGGGGGTGATGGAAAAAACTATCACATTAGAACTGGTGCTTGGGTCAACATTTCCATGAGTGTTTTGAAGGCATTAGCCTGTTCGTCCCTCAAGCGAATTTTACCTCTTTGCGGGTCAACTTGGTCAAAGGTGTGCCAATTTTGGAGAAGTCTTCGATAAACCTCCTACAGTAACCCGCAAGGCCATGGAAGCTTCTTATTTTAGTCGGGTTCTCTGACGGGGCCCATTTAATCGAAACATCAATTTTTGATGGGTCTTCCATTATTTCATTGACACTTATCACATGCCCTAGGAATTGCACCTCCCAAATCCAGAAGGCACATTTTGAAAAATTTTGCATATAATTTGTTCTTCGTAAGGTTTCCGGTACTTCCCGCCAGCGTTTTGCATGATCCGCCTCACTCTTGGAGTAGATGTGATAACCGTCACCCTCAGTTTTATCATATATGCAATTTTAGCCATTAATTTTTACTACATTTATGATTTCAGTCCTTATATACAATATAACGTCTTACATGATACATTTTTCTTGTATAAATATCCTTTACATAAAAACCCACTACTTTATATACCCAGAACCTAATACACAATTATTTTCAACCGAAAGAACCTACATTTTTTTTAAAAGGACCCTATAAGTTTTAAAACTCATTTGCCACGTAAGCCATTTTTTGCTACGTAGACTAACCGGGTTATATCTCCGTTAGTTTGGGGATGATGGAAAAAACTATCACATTAGAACTGGTACTTTGTTCAACATTTCCTTGAGTGTTTTGAAGGCATTAGCCTGTTCGTCCCTGAAGCGAAGTTTACCTCTTTGCGGGTCAACTTGGTCTAAGGTGTGGCAATTTTGGAGAAGTCTTCGATAAACCTCCTATAGTAACCCACAAGGACAAGGAATCTTCTTATTTCAGTCTGGTTCTCTGACGGGCCCATTTAATCGCAACACAAATTTTTGATGGGTCTTCCATTATTCCATTGACACTTATCACATGCCCTAGGAATTGAACCTCCCGAATCCAGAAGGCACATTTTGAAAATTTTGCATATAATTTGTCCCTTCTTAAGGTTTCCATTACTTCCCACCAGCGTTTTGCATGATCCGCCTCACTCTTGGAGTAGATGTGATAACCGTCACCCTCAGTTTTATCATATATGCAATTTTAGCCCTTAATTTTTACTACATTTATGATTTCAGTCCTTATATACAAATATAACGTCTTACATGATACATTTTTCTTGTATAAATATCCTTTACATAAAAACCCACTACTTTATATACCCAGAACCTAATACCCAATTATTTTCAACAGAAAGAACCTACATTTTTTTGAAAAGGTCCCTATAAGTTTTAAAACTCATTTGCCATGTAAGCCATTTTTTGCCACGTAGACTAACCGGGTTAGATCTCCGTTAGTTTGGGGGTGATGGAAAAAACTATCACATTAGAACTGGTGCTTGGGTCAACATTTCCTTGAGTGTTTTGACGGCATTAGCCTGTTCGTCCCTCAAGCGAATTTTACCTCTTTGCGGGTCAACTTGGTCAAAGGTGTGCCAATTTTGGAGAAGTCTTCGATAAACCTCCTACAGTAACCCGCAAGGCCATGGAAGCTTCTTATTTTAGTCGGGTTCTCTGACGGGGCCCATTTAATCGAAACATCAATTTTTGATGGGTCTTCCATTATTTCATTGACACTTATCACATGCCCTAGGAATTGCACCTCCCGAATCCAGAAGGCACATTTTGAAAAATTTTGCATATAATTTGTTCTTCTTAAGGTTTCCGGTACTTCCCGCCAGCGTTTTGCATGATCCGCCTCACTCTTGGAGTAGATGTGATAACCGTCACCCTCAGTTTTATCATATATGCAATTTTAGCCATTAATTTTTACTACATTTATGATTTCAGTCCTTATATACAATATAACGTCTTACATGATACATTTTTCTTGTATAAATATCCTTTACATAAAAACTCACTACTTTATATACCCAGAACCTAATACACAATTATTTTCAACCGAAAGAACCTACATTTTTTTTAAAAGGACCCTATAAGTTTTAAAACTCATTTGCCACGTAAGCCATTTTTTGCTACGTAGACTAACCGGGTTATATCTCCGTTAGTTTGGGGATGATGGAAAAAACTATCACATTAGAACTGGTACTTGGTTCAACATTTCCTTGAGTGTTTTGAAGGAATTTGCCTGTTCGTCCCTGAAGCGAAGTTTACCTCTTTGCGGGTCAACTTGGTCAAAGGTGTGGCAATTTTGGAGAAGTCTTCGATAAACCTCCTATAGTAACCCGCAAGGACAAGGAAGCTTCTTATTTCAGTCTGGTTCTCCGACGGGCCCATTTAATCGCAACTTCAATTTTTGATGGGTATTCCATTATTCCATTGACATTTATCACATGCCCTAGGAATTGCACCTCCCGAATCCAGAAGGCACATTTTGAAAATCTTGCATATAATTAGTCCCTTCTTAAGGTTTCCATTACTTCCCGCCAGCGTTTTGCATGATCCGCCTCACTCTTGGAGTAGATGAGATAACCGTCACCCTCAGTTTTATCATATATGCAATTTTAGCCCTTAATTTTAACTACATTTATGATTTTAGTCCTTATATACAAATATAACGTCTTACATGATACATTTTTCTTGTATAAATATCCTTTACATAAAAACCCACTACTTTATATACCTAGAACCTAATACCCAATTATTTTCAACGGAAAGAACCTACATTTTTTTGAAAAGGTCCCTATAAGTTTTAAAACTCATTTGCCACGTAAGACATTTTTTTTGCCACGAAGACTAACCGGGTTAGATCTCCGTTAGTTTGGGGTGATGGAAAAAACTATCACATTAGAACTGGTGCTTGGGTCAACATTTCCTTGAGTGTTTTGAAGGCATTAGCCTGTTCGTTCCCAAGCAAATTTTACCTCTATGCGGATCAACTTAGTCAAAGGTGTGTCAATTTTGGAGAAGTCTTCGATAAACCTCCTATAGTAACCCGCAAGTCCAAGGAAGCTTCTTATTTCAGTCGGGTTCTCCGATGGGGCCCATTTAATCGCAACTTCAAATTTTAATGGGACTTCCATTATTCCATTGACACTTATCACATGCCCTAGGAATTGCAACTCCCGAATCCAGAAGGCACATTATGAAAATTTTGCATATAATTAGTCCCTTCTTATGGTTTCCGGTACTTCCCGCCAATGTTTTGCATGTTCCGCCTCACTCTTGGAGTAGATGTGATAACCGTCACCCTCAGTTTCATCATATATGCAATTATAGCCTTTAATTTTAACTACATTTATTATTTCAGTCCTTACATACAAATATAACGTCTTACATGATACATTTTTCTTGTATAAATATCCTTTACATAAAAACCCACTACTTTATATACCCAGAACCTAATACACAATTATTTTCAACAGAAAGAACCTACATTTTTTTGAAAAGGTCCCTATAAGTTTTAAAACTCATTTGCCACGTAAGCCATTTTTTGCTACGTAGACTAACCGGGTTAGATCTCCGTTAGTTTGGGGATGATGGAAAAAACTATCACAGTAGAACTGGTACTTGGTTCATCTTTTCCTTGAGTGTTTTGAAGGCATTAGCCTGTTCGTCCCTGAAGCGAAGTTTACCTCTTTGCGGGTCAACTTGGTCAAAGGTGTGGCAATTTTGGAGAAGTCTTCGATAAACCTCCTATAGTAACCCGCAAGGACAAGGAAGCTTCTTATTTCAGTCTGATTCTCCGACAGGCCCATTTAATCGCAACTTCAATTTTTGATGGGTCTTCCATTATTCCATTGACATTTATCACATGCCCTAGGAATTGCACCTCCCGAATCCAGAAGGCACATTTTGAAAATTTTGCATATAATTAGTCCCTTCTTAAGGTTTCCATTACTTCCCGCCAGCGTTTTGCATGATCCGCCTCACTCTTGGAGTAGATGTGATAACCGTCACCCTCAGTTTTATCATATATGCAATTTTAGCCCTTAATTTTTACTACATTTATGATTTTAGTCCTTATATACAAATATAATGTCTTACATGATACATTTTTCTTGTATAAATATCCTTTACATAAAAACCCACTACTTTATATACCTAGAACCTAATACCCAATTATTTTCAACGGAAAGAACCTACATTTTTTTGAAAAGGTCCCTATAAGTTTTAAAACTCATTTGCCACGTAAGACATTTTTTTGCCACGAAGACTAACCGGGTTAGATCTCCGTTAGTTTGGGGTGATGGAAAAAACTATCACATTAGAACGGGTGTTTGGGTCAACATTTCCTTGAGTGTTTTGAAGGCATTAGCCTGTTCGTTCCCAAGCAAATTTTACCTCTATGCGGATCAACTTAGTCAAAGGTGTGTCAATTTTGGAGAAGTCTTCGATAAACCTCCTATAGTAACCCGCAAGTCCAAGGAAGCTTCTTATTTCAGTCGGGGTCTCCGATGGGGCCCATTTAATCGCAACTTCAATTTTTGATGGGTCTTCCATTATTCCATTGACACTTATCACATGCCCTAGGAATTGCACCTCCCGAATCCCGAAGGCACATTTTGAAAATTTTGCATATAATTAGTCCCTTCTTATGGTTTCCGGTACTTCCCGCCAATGTTTTGCATGTTCCGCCTCACTCTTGGAGTAGATGTGATGACCGTCACCCTCAGTTTTATCATATATGCAATTATAGCCTTAAATTTTAACTACATTTATTATTTCAGTCCTTACATACAAATATAACGTCTTACATGATACATTTTTCTTGTATAAATATCCTTTACATAAAAACCCACTACTTTATATACCCAAAACCTAATACCCAATTATTTTCAACAGAAAGAACCTACATTTTTTTGAAAAGGTCCCTATAAGTTTTAAAACTCATTTGCCATGTAAGCCATTTTTTGCCACGTAGACTAACCGGGTTAGATTTCCGTTAGTTTGGGGGTGATGGAAAAAACTATCACATTAGAACTGGTGCTTGGGTCAACATTTCCTTGAGTGTTTTGAAGGCATTAGCCTGTTCGTCACTCAAGCGAATTTTACCTCTTTGCGGGTCAACTTGGTCAAAGGTGTGCCAATTTTGGAGAAGTCTTCGATAAACCTCCTACAGTAACCCGCAAGGCCATGGAAGCTTCTTATTTTAGTCGGGTTCTCCGACGGGGCCCATTTAATCGCAACTTCAATTTTTGATGGGTCTTCCATTATTCCATTGACACTTATCACATGTCCTAGGAATTGCACCTCCCGAATCCAGAAGGCACATTTTGAAAAGAGTTAAATGCCAATTTAGTCCTGAGGTTTGTCAAAAATTGCCACTTTCATCCAAATATTTTTTTTTGTCAATTTAGTCCCTGTGGTTTCATTTTTTTGTCATTTTAGTCCCTGTGGACTAACAAGATTTGGATGAAAGTGGCAATTTTTCTCAAACCTCTGGGACTAAAATAACAAAAAAATGAAACCACGGGGACTAAAATGACAAAAAAAAGATTTGGAAGAAAGTGACAATTTTTGACAAACCTCGGGGACTAGATTGGCAATTAACTCTTTTGAAAATTTTGCATATAATTAGTCCCTTCTTAAGGTTTCCAGTACTTCCCGCTAGCGTTTTGCATGATCCGCCTCACTCTTGGAGTAGATGTGAGAACCGTCACCCTCAGTTTTATCATATATGCAATTTTAGCCCTTAATTTTTACTACATTCATGATTTTAATCCTTATATACAAATATAAAGTCATACATGATACATTTTTCATGTATAAATATCCTTTACATAAAAACCCACTACTTTATATACCCAGAACATAATACCCAATTATTTTCAACGGAAAGAACCTACATTTTTTTGAAAAGGACACTATAAGTTTTAAAACTCATTTGCCACATAAGCCATTTTTTGCTACGTAGACTAACCGGGTTAGATCTCTGTTTGGGGGTGATGGAAAAAACTATCACATTAGAACGGGTACTTGGGTCAACATTTCCTTGTGTGTTTTGAAGGCATTTGCCTGTTCGTCCCCGAAGCGAAGTTTACCTCTTTGCGGGTCAACTTGGTCAAAGGTGTGGCAATTTTGGAGAAGTCTTCGATAAACCTCCTATAGTAACCCGAAAGGACAAGGAAGCGTCTTATTTCAGTCTGGTTCTCCGACGGGGCCCATTTAATCGCAACTTCAATTTTTGATGGGTCTTCCATTATTCCATTGACACTTATCACATGCCCTAGGAATTACACCTCCCGAATCCATAAGGCACATTTTGAAAATTTTGCATATAATTAGACCCTTCTTAAGGTTTCCAGTACTTCCCGCCAGCGTTTTGCATGATCCGCCTCACTCTTGGAGTAGATGTGATAACCGTCACCCTCAGTTTTATCATATATGCAATTTTAGCACTTAATTTTTACTACATTTATGATTTCAGTCATTATATACAAACTAGTATGTAACCCGCGCGTTGCGGCAGACGTGAACTTTATAGGGTATGTTGTATGTGTTATAATCTTGTTGCTCTTTGTTGTGAGTGTTATATGTTTATTTTTGTGTCGAATGCACGGTGGGTTTTGTTGGAAGTTGAGGCCATTATTCCGTTTTTTTCTTGATAAGATCGCTTTATAGCCCTACATATTAATGAGCATAAAACATACCCAAAACATCAACAACGTTGAAGTTTAAGTTACTAAAGTGAACCTCAAAACAAAATATGAACACATCACACCATCAAACATGAAATTTACAACCTAGAGTACAGTAATCTTAAAAGTTTATGCTTAAATGGTTTTCCAAAAGTATAAGATTGTCATGTCAGTGTAGCCAATTCTCTAATCACATAATTATTGCATCAAAATAGCAAATTCAATTCCACAACCCAGTTCACAAATTTAAGTAACAATGTCAGTGGCAGATTGGACTCACAAAAATCAAACTAACAAACATGTACAAACACCATATAGCAAGGCAACTTCCTGAAGCTACATGCTCAATACAGATTATTGGATGCCATGTAAAAATCAATACCAATTACCATGCCCACTCAATTGTCACTAATAGCAAAGCTGGAAATCAAATTTTACACCAGGACACAACGACTTCAAAAAATTGAAATCAAATTTTAAAAAAGATAAGTGATATTTTAAACAATGTGTTTCAATTCCAATTGTATTTGAATCTAATATTTATTTCAATCAACAATGCAATGGGAATTTGAGAGTACAAATTAATTCAGTGATTCTTCTAGGCCTATACATATCTTTAGAGTGAGTTGAAAAATAGAGAGGAGGACTAAGAAGGGGAGCTCACCGTCCACACAATCGCATCAAGACACAAGCATATTCTACCGTACTTGTCCAAGAAAAGGCGCTCTATTGGTGGCTTCCCGCATACCTCTTTTATGGCTGAGGTAACAACAGATATTGCTTCCGACACTTCACAAGAACAACATTCTCTTCTGCTACCTTATCGTTTCTATTAGACAGAATATATTTTTTTTAACAATAAAGCTGAGCTTTAGTCAACGCCAATTACAGCCCACAAATAAACTCCACAAGACAGTTGCATAGGAACGAAAGAAAACGTCCACCAGTCTCCAATCTTCCATTCTAAACCTGTTAGAAATCAACAGAAAGAGGAGATCTTTTGTCTTCTACAATTCTGTAAATCAAAGTCGTTTTAATGATGTAGATGCGCTTAATGTATGAATAAAAAATAACCGAAGTCAGAATACTTGCATAAATTATTTTGCTATTTAGCAAGACCCAACACGAACCCTCTCTACTTTTGTTGCAAAGTTTACGAAGTCAAAGTCTCATTTAAGTCATAATCCGCCGGACAACTTTACACAAACACTAATGTTTTCAAGTCAACACCTAAGGATATAATAAAACATACTTCAATATCTTTTAACAAAGATGGCTACTAAGAATCATAATTACTTAATGAATATTGTAGTTATGTGTGAGCCTTGAATGTTTAAGCCATGTATGAATTTTTGGCTTATGACTACTAACCCACGCAAGGCTGCAGGCATCCACTGAAAGGCTGCAGACATGAGCAACCTTCAACATGAAGCGAGAACAGTCTTAGAGCTTCAATAGGTATTAGAAATCTTAGATTTTTAATTAAAAAGAAAAGTCAACACTGTTGTCTACTGTGTCATAAAGGTAAACAAGATCCATTTTCTAGTATTAATGACCAGAGAACCTTACATTGACTTTGCAATCTCCACCCAAACATGTGTCATAAAGGTAAATAAGATCCATTTTCTAGTATTAATGATTAATGTTGTGTAAATTTGTCATCTTCCTTAACCGATCTAGTTCAACAAAACTGTTTTGATCTCAAACTGGTTAAACAAAAATTTTAGGTAAAAAGGGAACAAGTCAAACGGGATGAAAATCGCCCCAAATCTAGTTTTAGTGCATACCGGTATAATCTCTTCAATCATTTTATTTAAAACATAAATTATTAATGCAATAATATTATTTTTGCAATCACAATTACAGAATTAGCATGTGTAAAAATGAAATCCGATTTAAAAAATCTTACAATCAAGTAAATCAAACACAAAATTAAAAATGAAAACATGTACATACCTAGTAGCTATTGTCATCATCTACATTTGCAGATAAGCTAGATAAACAAACAATTCTAAACACCCTCTAACAGTCCCATAATAACCACTGCTATCAGCTTACGGGTTGTGGTGTCTAAAGGGCTCCCGAGCCCGACACCTAATGACTTGTTGTGGGGAGCATTTACGACCTCATACTCGTTACCAGCTAATTGTGTTGTTTGTCTCTGACCTGCAGAACAAAGCTGCCTACAATCACCGAAATGACTTACCGTCAAAGCCATTTATAGAACTCAATGCAACTTAAAAGCAATACATTCATTGTCAAGGCGAATAGGCGCCAAGGCAAATAGGCGCTTAGGCGTTTGAATCGCTTAGGTGCATAGACTATTCGCCTAGGCGCATAAATGATTATTTGCTTAGGCGCTAAGGCATTTGATTCGCTTAGGCACCTAGGCGAATATGCGCCAATCGCAAAAAAAATAAATAGCAACACTTTTCCATTTTCTATAATATTTTTGCCAATATATTAAACATAAAGCACATTATAATCTATAATCAGACTGCTTTGATAACTCTATAAGAGTTTAAGCTTTGATAACTACATCTTGGTTGCTTGATTCGACTTATCAACATATTATCTTTCCTTCCATTGTACAGGTTGAAAAATAAAGAAAACAACTTACAAAATATATAAATATACTACATATGTGAATGTGATCTCCACCTAATCCTCCATTTCCGTACCTTTGATTTCCACAGCCATCTTATGCGGGTTTAGGTATCTTCAGTTATGACCCATTTTGCTACAGAAGACAATTAAAACTGCAATGATCAAAAAAATAAATAACAATAACCTGAGAAGCTCAAAACGTGGCAGCCTCTCCGCTGCAGGAGATGGCAGTTTCATCGTCGTCTTCAATTTCTATCAATTTCTCTTCCTTCTCTCTCTGTCTCTCGGGCAAGTGGAAGGCATGGGTATGAAGCATTACATAAAGAGGGTTATATAAAGAGGGTTATGATATGCATTGAATAGAATGGTAGCCGAAGAAACCGTCGATGATGATCTGTAACCGTTGCTCTGATTACCATAGAAGCAATAACTGGTCGCGTCTTAAAGGAAATGAAGAGACGCGTCTTACATCTCTATGCATTGTAGGCTTGTAAATGTAGATTTAACACTTGTTTTATTGTTAAATTACAATTATACCCAAGAGAGATCTATTTATATATAGTATAGATATTTATTTGTTTATTTATTTTGCAAGAACCACATTACCCTGAAACCAACCAGTGAAATATGATGATAAAAACTGTATAGATCTATAAAATGAGAAAGGATTTAGTAACTACGGCTTTGTGTTTTTATCTAATATTTGAAAGAATAGAGACGAACAGTTTAGATCTTCATTCTTTGGAAAATAGCTCTGCTGGTAAGCACAACATTGATAATGACACTAAGCCATGACTCAGTGAGCACGATGTCAGAAGCGCTTCTTGTAGCAGTTAGCTTGGCTGTTGTTCAAAATCAACATTCTTTCAAGCAGGTGCATCGCTCATGTCATCTCCGATCATCCCACTAATGTACCTCCTCTCTTGTAATTTCTTCAAGATTTGCACTTCTATTTCAAGTTGTAGTTTCCAAATATATGCTTGACAAAACATTGAGATCAGCCTACATAATAGTAAACTAAGGTATGATTATTACCCGAAACGACCCGCAAGAGCCAATACGTCCAGCATCTTCGGTTACAAAAACATGAGTAACCCTTGCTTCGTGTTGTCAGAACTCCGAACTTCAAAGAGAAATAATGCAAATTAAGAACAAAGTACTTAAAACACATTCAACTAAATCAAAAGGGCTTGCTTACTCACATGCCAACTGAAGGGTTGCAAACATTACTTGTGTCATAACCTGTTAGGTCTAAGCAAGATCTAATAACTTCAGCAGCTTTAAGCCTTTATTTGACATGTTAAGATGAGTATAGGGAGTGGAATCAGGTGTAGGAACCTGTACAATCAAAGAGAGAAAAAGTGTCAAGTAACTTTAGAATGTGGCAACTGGCAACTCAACTCTATGTACCAAAGCTTTGAATTTTATCCATATTTCAAATAATATACCTAAAATCTATTTTACTATCTTTAGGCCTACCAAGCAGTAAATTGTTCTTCCTTTTTCATTCACTCAATTAACACCAACCGTTGGAATTCCTTTTTCCTTTGGTCGTTAGTTAGATTAGTAGCAGTACAAGGGCGGACAATTGACAAAGGGTTTTAGAGAAAAGAAAGGTCAAAGATGGTTTAACAACGACGTCGAGATCTGGGTTAAGGGGAGGTGGAGAATTCAGTGAGTTTTGAGCCTCCACCACAAAACTACAAAATTCTTTATTGTTGCTCATGTTAAAAATTTTTAGTAAATAGCATAATACCATAACAAAGAGAAAAACAAAGCTAGATCTATCTTCCGATGGCAATATACAACAAAAAAGCAATGCATAAAAATAATATATTTAAGCTTACAACCTTTTCACCTGGTGAATCCATGTAATACTTTTAAACTATCATTACAATTCGACATAATGTATAAATTTATACTTTTAAAGTAAATCCCGGAACTTCGAAACCAAAATTGACATCAAAAGCTTTATCAAATTTAAAATCATAAAATGAGGTGCTTGTCAGCAGAAGTTTTGCAAATACGATATAAAAATCAATAATTTCATTGTTTTACTTTGAATGTATATTACTTAGACTTACATGATGATTATCAAATGTCGTGAACATTAGACCACATATACACAATTGCCGCCACCGACCACATATACACAATTGCCGCCACCACTGGAACCAAGTCGAGCGCTATTTCAAAAAGTTGCATACCAGTACGTTTAAAGCAGCAAGTATGGCCGTTCCTTCGCGAGTGCACTGCATACACCAGGAACCATTAGTTAACACTTAACTTTGACATTTAACATCAAATAAAGAATAGTATAATACCTTCGATGTAGAAAATTAACGATGCTCGTTTCCAGGTAACAAGTTGTTCGCCACAAGAATTCACCATCATTCTGCCTAACGCAGATCCAATACGACCCACTCCCATCACACCAACAGTTTGTCCTTTAAGCATATTTCCCACTACATGATAAAAAAAATATTTTAGCTAAGAAAGCTTTAGGCTAAAAGATTCCTGAGCTCCCAATTCTAAAGAGCTCACAGAGTTAATTACACTTGCATCTATTATCTTCAATTGCATTTTAGTATGTATGATGATTAGTATTCAATAAATAATATAACACCACATCCTCAAAGACCCTTTCCAGCCCTAATCAAGAACCAAAAACCCAATAAACCATAAAAAGATTAAATTACGAAAACCATAAACACACATTCGAACATAATCACATTTGATAAAACAAAACCACAGAAAAAACCCTCACAAACGTCAAAAATCAAACCGTAAAACACAAAGTCTAGTACCTGCAACTACAAGCACTAGTTCTTTCCGCGGTTGTATCCATTCTGGTTCTCACCCCTGTTTTAAGAGTAGTCAATTTGGCCTTCAAAATATCAGCAATAGCTTCCACTGTCTCATCAGAAACATCTTCAACCTTTATATCCCCTAATCTGAGATGACCTCTCATCCGAGAAAAAGAACATATCAAAGCCAATCTTACCACTGTCGTTTCAATTAAGAATAAAACAAAACACTCTTACATGAATGAAATCTACGCTTTATTATTAAAAAAAAATGAATATTAATCGAAGGACAGAGTAGAACTCAACCTCGGAAATGGTATTCCTGAGAAAGTTGTCTCTTGAGAGGTTACTATCACTGAAGTAGAACTCAACCTGCAAGGGAAAGAGTTATAGATATATAAAAAAAGAATCAAAAGTACAGAGAGAAATGAACAGAATACCTATCTAATGATTTTCTTGACGGTTTCTTCATCGAATTCAGATGACACCATCTTCTTTGTCTTTGAGTTTAGAGAGAATTATGGATATCAGAGAGAGAAAGAGATATGGTTAACAACGATACTAAGAGGTCAAGACCAATGGATTTGGTGTTGTATTGGAGAAAACCCTAGGATCTTGAATCGCCTGGACGGGAGATGAGGGCGGATAAATGAGGATGTTTTGTCGTATTGAGAAACCCTAAATCAAAATCATATTGACGTACCGTGTTTTTTTCCATAGCATTAAGGGTTTGTACATGCTTTAGAGGCTTGTACATTTCTTAAAAGTGGCAAATGACCATTCCTGCCCTTCTAATATGCTTATTAATATAGTATAGATATAACGTCTTACATGATACATTTTTCTTGTATAAATATCCTTTACATAAAAACCCACTACTTTATATACCCAGAACCTAATACACAATTATTTTCAACCAAAAGAACTTACATTTTTTTTAAAAGGACCCTATAAGTTTTAAAACTCATTTGCCACGTAAGCCATTTTTTGCTACGTAGACTAACCGGGTTAGATCTCCGTTAGTTAGGGGATGATGGAAAAAACTATCACATTAGAACTGGTACTTGGTTCAACATTTCCTTGAGTGTTTTGAAGGCATTAGCCTGTTCGTCCCTGAAGCGAAGTTCACCTCTTTGCGGGTCAACTTGGTCAAAGGTGTGGCAATTTTGGAGGAGTCTTCGATAAACCTCCTATAGTAACCCGCAAGGACAAGGAAGCTTCTTATTTCAGTCTGGTTCTCCGATGGGCCCATTTAATCGCAACTTCAATTTTTGATGGGTCTTCCATTATTCCATTGACACTTATCACATGCCCTAGGAATTGCACCTCCCGAATCCAGAAGGCACATTTTGAAAATTTTGCATATAAATAGTCCCTTCTTAAGGTTTCCATTACTTCCCGCCAACGTTTTGCATGATCCACCTCACTCTTGCAGTAGATGTGATAACCGCCACCCTCAGTTTTATCATATATGCAATTTTAGCCCTTAATTTTTACTACATTTATGATTTCAGTCCTTATATACAAATATAACGTCTGACATGATACATTTTTCTTGTATAAATATCCTTTACATAAAAACCCACTACTTTATATACCTAGAACCTAATACCCAATTATTTTCAACGGAAAGAATCTACATTTTTTTAAAAGGTCCCTATAACTTTTAAAACTCATTTGCCACGTAAGACATTTTTTTGCCATGTAGACTAACCGGGTTAGATCTCCGTTAGTTTGGGGTGATGGAAAAAACTATCACATTAGAACCGGTGCTTAGGTCAACATTTCCTTGTATGTTTTGAAGGCATTATCCTGTTCTTCCCCGAAGCGAAGTTTACCTCTTTGCGGGTCAACTTGGTCAAAGGTGTGGCAATTTTGGAGAAGTCTTCGATAAACCTCCTATAGTAACCCGCAAGGACAAGGAAGCTTCTTATTTTAGTCTGGTTCTCCGACGGGCCCATTTAATCGCAACTTCAATTTTTGATGGGTCTTCCATTATTCCATTGACACTTATCACATGCCTAGGAATTGCACCTCCCGAATCCAGAAGGCACATTTTGAAAATTTTGCATATAATTAGTCCCTTCTTATGGTTTCCATTACTTTCCGCTAGCGTTTTGCATGATCCGCCTCACTCTTGGAGTAGATGTGACAACGTCACCCTCAGTTTTATCATATATGCAATTTTAGCCCTTAATTTTTACTACATTTATGATTTCAGTCCTTATATACAAATATAACGTCTTACATGATACATTTTTCTTGTATAAATATCCTTTACATAAAAACCCAATAGTTTATATACCTAGAACCTAATACCCAATTATTTTCAACGGAAAGAACCTACATTTTTTTGAAAAGGTCCCTATAAGTTTTAAAACTCATTTGCCACGTAAGACATTTTTTTGCCACGTAGACTAACCGGGTTAGATCTCCGTTAGTTTGGGGTGATGGAAAAAACTATCACATTAGAACTGGTGCTTGGGTCAACATTTCCTTGAGAGTTTTGAAGGCATTTGCCTGTTCGTTCCCAAGCAAATTTTACCTCTATGCGGGTCAACTTAGTCAAAGGTGTGTCAATTTTGGAGAAGTCTTCGATAAACCTCCTATAGTAACACGCAAGTCCAAGGAAGCTTCTTATTTCAGTCGGGTTCTCCGATGGGGCCCATTTAATCGTAACTTCAATTTTTGATGGGTCTTCCATTATTCCATTGACACTTATCACATGCCCTAGGAATTGCACCTCCCGAATCCAGAAGGCACATTTTGAAAATTTTGCATATAATTAGTCCCTTCTTATGGTTTCCGGTACTTCCCGCCAATGTTTTGCATGTTCCGCCTCACTCTTGGAGTAGATGTGATAACCGTCACCCTCAGTTTTATCATATATGCAATTATAGCCTTTAATTTTAACTACATTTATTATTTCAGTCCTTACATACAAATATAACGTCTTACATGATACATTTTTCTTGTATAAATATCCTTTACATAAAAACCCACTACTTTATATACCCAGAACCAAATACCCAATTATTTTCAACAGAAAGAACCTACATTTTTTTGAAAAGGTCCCTATAAGTTTTAAAACTCATTTGCCATGTAAACCATTTTTTGCCACGTAGACTAACCGGGTTAGATCTCCTTTAGTTTGGGGTGATGGAAAAAACTATCACATTAGAACTGGTGCCTGGTTCAACATTTCCTTGAGTGTTTTGAAGGCATTAGCCTGTTCGTCCCTCAAGCGAATTTTACCTCTTTGCGGGTCAACTTGGTCAAAGGTGTCCCAATTTTGGAGAAGTCTTCCATAAACGTCCTATAGTAACCCGCAAGGCCATGGAAGCTTCTTAACTTAGTCGGGTTCTCCGACGGGGCCCATTTAATCGCAACTTCAATTTTTGATGGGTCTTCCATTATTCCATTGACACTTATCACATGCCCTAGGAATTGCACCTCCCGAATCTAGAAGGCACATTTTGAAAATTTTGCATATAATTAGTCCCTTCTTAAGGTTTCCAGTACTTCCCGCTAGCGTTTTGCATGATCCGCCTCACTCTTGGAGTAGATGTGAGAACCGTCACCCTCAGTTTTATCATATATGCAATTTTTGCCCTTACTTTTTACTACATTTATGATTTCAGTCCTTATATACAAATATAAAGTCTTACATGATACATTTTTCATGTATAAATATCCTTTACATAAAAACCCACTACTTTATATACCTAGAACATAATACCCAATTATTTTCAACGGAAAGAACCTACATTTTTTTGAAAAGGACCCTATAAGTTTTAAAACTCATTTGCCTCATAAGCCATTTTTTGCTACGTAGACTAACCGGGTTAGATCTCTGTTTGGGGGTGATGGAAAAAACTATCACACTAGAACTGGTACTTGGGTCAACATTTCCTTGTGTGTTTTGAAGGCATTAGCCTGTTCGTCCCCGAAGCGCAGTTTACCTCTTTGCGGGTCAACATGGTCAAAGGTGTGGCAATTTTGGAGAAGTCTTCGATAAACCTCCTAGAGTAACCCGAAAGGACAAGGAAGCGTCTTATTTCAGTCTGGTTCTCCGACGGGCCCATTTAATCGCAACTTCAATTTTTGATGGGTCTTCCATTATTCCATTGACGCTTATCACATGCCCTAGGAATTGCACCTCCCGAATCCATAAGGCACATTTTGAAAATTTTGCATATAATTAGACCCTTCTTAAGGTTTCCAGTACTTCCCGCCAGCGTTTTGCATGATCCGCCTCACTCTTGGAGTAGATGTGATAACCGTCACCCTCAGTTTTATCATATATGCAATTTTAGCCCTTAATTTTTACTACATTTATGATTTCAGTCCTTATATACAAATATAACGTCATACATGATACATTTTTCTTGTATAAATATCCTTTACATAAAAACCCACTACTTTATATACCCAGAACCTAATACCCAATTATTTTCAATAGAAAGAACCTACATTTTTTTGAAAAGGTCCCTATAAGTTTTAAAACTCATTTGCCACGTAAGCCATTTTTTGCCACGTAGACTAACAGGGATAGATCTCCGTTAGTTTGGGGTGATTTAAAAAACTATCACATTAGAACTGGTGCTTGGGTCAACATTTCCTTGAGTGTATTGAAGGCATTAGCCTGTTCGTCCCTCAAGCGAAGTTTACCTCTTTGCGAGGCAACTTGGTCAAAGGTGTGGCAATTTTGGAGAAGTCTTCGATAAACCTCCTATAGTAACCCGAAAGGACAAGGAAGCGTCTTATTTCAGTCTGGTTCTCCGACGGGGCCCATTTAATCGCAACTTCAATTTTTGATGGGTCTTCCATTATTCCATTGACACTTATCACATGCCCTAGGAATCGCACTTCCCGAATCCAGAAGGCATATTTTGAAAAATTTGCATTTAATTAGTCCCTTCTTAAGGTTTCCGGTACTTCCCGCAAGCGTTTTGCATGATCCGCCTCACTCTTGGCGTTGATGTGATAACCGTCACCCTCAGTTTTATCATATATGCAATTTTAGCCCTTAATTTTTACTACATTTATGATTTCAGTCCTTATATACAAATATAACGTCATACATGATACATTTTTCTTGTATAAATATCCTTTACATAAAAACCCACTACTTTATATACCCAGAACCTAATACACAATTATTTTCAACCGAAAGAACCTACATTTTTTTTAAAAGGACCCTATAAGTTTTAAAACTCATTTGCCACGTAAGCCATTTTTTGCCATGTAGACTAACCGGGTTAGATCTCCGTTAGTTTGGAGTGATGTAAAAAACTATCACATTAGAACTGGTGCTTGGGTTAACATTTCCTTGAGTGTTTCGAAGGCATTAGCCTGTTCGTCCCCAAGCGAATTTTACCTCTTTGCGGGTCAACTTGGTCAAAGGTGCGGCAATTTTGGAAAAGTCTTCTATAAACCTCCTATTGTAACCCGCAAGGCCAAGGAAGCTTCTTATTTTAGTCGGGTTCTCCGACGGGGCCCATTTAATCGTATCTTCAATTTTTGATGGGTCTTCTATTATTCCATTGACACTTATCAGATGCCCTAGGAATTGCATCTCCCGAAACCAGAAGGCACATTTTGAAAATTTTGCATATAATTAGTCCCTTCTTAAGGTTTCCGGTACTTCCCGCAAGCGTTTTGCATGATCCGCCTCACTCTTGGCGTTGATGTGATAACCGTCACCCTCAGTTTTATCATATATGCAATTTTAGCCCTTAATGTTTACTACATTTATGATTTCAGTCCTTATATACAAATATAACGTCTTACATGACACATTTTTCTTGTATAAATATCCTTTACATAAAAACCCACTACTCTATATACCAGAACCTAATACCCAATTATTTTCAACGGAAAGAACCTACATTTTATTGAAAAGGTCCCTATAAGTTTTAAAACTCATTTGCCACGTAAGCCATTTTTTGCCACGTAGACTAACCGGTTTAGATCTCCGTTAGTTTGGGGGTGATGGAAAAAACTATCACAGTAGAACTGGTGCTTGGGTCAACATTTCCTTGAGTGTTTTGAAGGCATTAGCTTGTTCGTCCCCCAAGTGAATTTTACCTCTTTGCGGGTCAACTTCGTCAAAGGTGTGGTACTTTTGGAGAAGTCTTCGATAAACCTCCTATAGTAACCCGCAATGCCAAGGAAGCTTCTTATTTCAGTCGGGTTCTCCGACTGGGTCCATTTAGTCACAACTTCAATTTTTGATGGGTCTTCCATTATTCCATTGACACTTATCACATGCCCTAGGAATTGCACCTCCCGAATCCAGAAGGCACATTTTGAAAATTTTGCATATAGTTAGTCCCTTCTTAAGATTTCCGGTACTTCCCGCCAGCGTTTTGCATGATCCGCCTCACTCTTGGAGTATATGTGATAACCGTCACCCTCAGTTTTATCATATATGCAATTTTAGCCCTTAATGTTTACTGTATTTATGATTTCAGTCCTTATATACAAATATAACGTCTTGCATGACACATTTTTCTTGTACAAATATCCTTTACATAAAAATCCACTACTTTATATACCCAGAACCTAATACCCAATTATTTTCAACGGAAAGAACCTACATTTTATTGAAAAGGTCCCTATAAGTTTTAAAACTCATTTGCCACACAAGCCATTTTTTGCCACGTAGACTAACCGGGTTAGATCTCCGTTAGTTTGGAGTTGATGGAAAAAACTATCACAGTAGAACTGGTGCTTTGGTCAACATTTCCTTGAGTGTTTTGAAGGCATTAGCCTGTTCGTCCCCAAGCGAATTTTACCTCTTTGCGGGTCAACTTGGTCAAAGGTGTGGCAATTTTGGAAAAGTCATCTATAAACCTCCTATTGTAACCCGCAAGGCCAAGGAAGCTTCTTATTTCAGTCGGGTTCTCCGACGGGGCCCATTTAATCGCAACTTCAATTTTTGATGGGTCTTCCATTATTTCATTGACACTTATCAGATGCCCTAGGAATTGCACCTCCCGTATCCAGAAGGCACATTTTGAAAATTTTGCATATAATTAGTCCCTTCTTAAGGTTTCCAGTACTTCCCGCAAGCGTTTTGCATGATCCGCCTCACTCTTGGCGTAGATGTGATAACCGTCACCCTCAGTTTTATCATATATGCAATTTTAGCCCTTAATGTTTACTATATTTATGATTTCAGTCCTTATATACAAATATAACGTCTTACATGACACATTTTTCTTGTATAAATATCCTTTACATAAAAACCCACTACTCTATATACCAGAACCTAATACCCAATTATTTTCAACGGAAAGAACCTACATTTTATTGAAAAGGTCCATATAAGTTTTAAAACTCATTTGCCACGTAAGCCATTTTTTGCCACGTAGACTAACCGGTTTAGATCTCCGTTAGTTTGGGGGTGATGGAAAAAACTATCACAGTAGAACTGGTGCTTGGGTCAACATTTCCTTTGTGAGCGTTGGATTTTAGCTAAAACAGGATTATACGATCATACAAGTCACAAAACTAGGTGCGGAAACCCTAGATCTGAACAAATTGATAAAACACAAATCACGACACAATCAAGATCATTTTCAATAACATTTCATAGATTAACTTTCATTCAAAAAGCATTTACAATGAGTTTATGTTAATCTAGATCACACAGATAATCTCTCAAAAACACCTATGAACCTGATCTGAACCTGGACACAAATGACAACTCTCTTACATTATCAAAAACACAAAAACTATATATAGGCACTGCACATTCGCCCGTTTTCACTGGTCGAATGTGAGTGTTTTCCACATTCGCCCACTACAAGTGGTCGAATGTGTCTTCAGTTCATATCCATTCTTCCTTCGCCCACTACAGATCTACCTTCGCCCATTCTTGTTTACCTTCGCCCAGTCATATCTACATTCGCCCAGACTATAGTCACCTTCGGCCATCACTAACATATATTAATCAAGTATATCCAATCATTAGTCGCAAAACGCATCAACAAACTCCCCCTCGACTATTGATTGGATAGTTTTCTCTGATAGTCCATTGTCTTGTTCATCAGTTTGATTCTGAGCTGCTTCTTCTGCTCAGAAGTCATTGGCGGCTCAAATGTTTTCTTCACAGGCTTTGACACATTGGCCATCTTCACAGTCTTGCCAAGTTTACCCTCCAAGTTGCTTCCTGCATTTATATCATACGCAAAACACACTCCAACAACTTGAGTATACTTTCTCGCTTGAGCAAAGTCATTGGGTTCATAGTAGATCGGATTGTAGAACAACATGATGATGTCTTCGAATGTGCAATTAATCAGCCACATAGGATCAAATACATGAACATGCTTGTATTTATCCTTTCCATCTCTCAACACGATCACCGCTTCTGCCTTCCTCCAATCGTAATACCAAAAGATGAAATCAGCACTAAAATGCTGTGGCATTGGCATCAATGTTATCTTCCTCATCACATTAGGTGCTTTGTAAATTAAAGTAACACGTTTCATATTGGTTTGTGGATCAATATCCCTATGCATTTTTCTTCTGGGATATTGAGGCTTGAACCTGTTCCATCTCGTACGACTTTCCCAAACCAATTTGTCTGCGCACCAACCGACATGTGATCCATTTACCTCGGCACCTGACATTGGGAATCTGCATAAGTCTCTCACCGCCCAGTACGGTAGAGTAAGCAAGTCACAGAATCTGTTGAAATACAGAATTCCGGTTTCCCATTTTGCAGCAATACACTTCAGTCTGCCTATGTAAGTCCACCCGAGAGCTCTGCCCTTGAATTTGGCATTATGAAATCGATAAAAGTTACCTTGAGCTTCAGGCTTAGGTCGGTTCTCATCCATTTCCTTCAACTTCTTCATATAATTCTTCAACTCATCAGACTGGTTAGAAGAATCTTTCTTTTCAGTTCCAAATACCTTTTCAACAAACTCTTCACTTCTTTTCTTTGCTTTCTGTTTCGCTGACTTATTTGGTATCTCAGTGAAGTCAGGAAATACTTCATTCTCATCTTCTTGTCTGAAATACTGGGGAAACTCTTCATGAGTAATATCTTCTACTTCAACTTCATTGTTCTCTGGAGTATGCACATCATCTGAATGACTTCCCATATCCTTTTCAGGAATATCAAGAATCGATTCATCCATCATAAACTCCTCAAACGTCTTCCCTACCCTCTGTGCGAGACCATCTAGTATTTCTTTCGCCACAGATGCAGGTAATTCCCCTTCTTCAAGATCTGGATCTTCATATTCCAACTCATATCTTAAATCATCAGTCTGGAATATTTCAGCGAAGCATCCTGTGAACTCAATGGTCCACTCTCTCTTTTCCAACATATTCTTATATATCTGTTTAGCATCATCAGACAGAGATCTCACCTTCTCGTTCCAGAAAATACTTTCATCAGAATCAACATTCCCACCTTTCTTTTTGGAACTCGATTCTCCAGTATCTTTCTTCTTCTGTGGTGTTCTCTTCTCATAACTAAATCTAGAAGTATCATCTCCACCATCATGATCACTTCCACTGCTAAACTCATCACCTTGCTTTTTCCCAGTACCTTCAGCACCATCATCATCATCATCATTATTGTCATCATCATCATTGTCATCATCGCTTTTATCCGATCCATCATCATCCTCATCATCATCTTCTTCTTTCTCAGAATCAGAATACTCATAATCAACTTTCTGTTCATCTTCTTCTTCATCTTCTTCACCCTCTTTCAACTGGGGTGCCCTGCTATAAAGCTCTTCAATCAAACCACAAAGGCGTTTGTTTTCCTTCTTTAGTTCTTTATTATCAGCCTTAATCAGTTTGATTTTGCTCTTGTTTCTTTCACATTTTCTTTCAAGTTTCTCATTCTTAGCTTCAATCATTTTAATCTTATCATTTATATCATCCTGATTAGATTTCGAAGCAACCACAATCTGGAGCATCTTCTCCTCATTCTGCTTGAACTTAGCAATTTCAGCTTGTTGAGCAACCAACATCTTCATCATGTCCTCCATTTTCTTATTAACTTGTTTCATGACATCGTCATCCACAGTCACTTTCTTCGACTTAGATCTGGATGGCTCAACTTCAACAACTTTTTCTTTCTGAGGTTTTCTAAACATATCGAGCACTTTATCCATATCGATATTGAACTGATCGATTGGTAAAGTCTCTGCCTCTTTCGCTTTCTTCTGCTTCTTGGCAACTGGTGAAGATAGCTTAGATGGTGTTCCAGCATCAGGTAATCTCTTTCCCTTCAACAACTGAGCCAACTCTTTCTCTCTCAGTTCTTTTACACTTGATTTCTTGGCCATAGTCTTTTGTTTCTTTGTCTTCTTAGGCAAATTCACAACTACAGTTTCTCCAACACTCAGTTCAGCTAGGTCAACACCTAAACCTTCATCTTCAACCGATTTCTTTCTTCTCTCAGCTTCTTCTATCGACTGGTTCAAGGATTCAGACTCACCAACCATAGTGGCCTTACGTTTGGTGGTCCTCACATTCTCATCATCAGAATCCCACTGCTCATCAATCTCAGTCTCTTCTGAATCTACAGACTCTTCATCCACCAAACCCGATCCTTTCTTCGCCGTCGATTTCTTTCTAGCTACTTGTTGCTTAGTGCTTTCCTGATCCACAGCCTTTCCCTTGCCCTTCCCTTTGGCTCCAGGATTGACTACTTGACGTTTCCGCTTAGTACTTGAATCAACATACACTAAGGGATCATCGTTATCTGAGTCACTATCATCATGTCTTGCTTTGTTCTTGCCAGGATCAGTGTAATCCGGACGAGCCAAAGCGCCAAATAATCTCCTGTTAGGTGGCTTCTCACTATCAGGCACACCTTTGTAACCTTTCATCCTCATCAATGTCCTGATGTTCATATGATCTTGACCTAGGATCATAGTCGGATCCTTTTTCAGCATAGGATACTTGTAGTCAAAGATCATCATCAGAAATCTCGGATACAACATAAACTTCTTATTCTTCATTCCCTTCAGCATCTCCAGCATATGATCAAGAATCATCCCAGAAACATTAAATGGTTTGTTAAGTGTCAACGCAACCATTAATGAACTCAAACTCCTTCTCATCACGTCATAACCACCACTCACACATCCAAAGACATGAATAAGAACATGTGCAAAATACTTGTACTGCACTCCCAGCTTCCCCTTATACATAGATCCGTCAGTGATTGGACCTTTGTATTTCATACGTAAGAAACACGCCTTCTGTTCTGTCCATGACAATTCCCTGGGATCCTCACTATCTTCAAACTTAATCTGTAACGCCTCCCGAATATCAGCTTCAGTCAAGAACATCTCCATCTCCTGAATCTTGCTCTTGATGATCGTCTGATTCTCCCAGTAGTCATACTTAGCATTCTGGTAAAAATCTTCAATTATGTCTTTGTATATGATGGTTGGTGTGGCTAGAGCATGAACAATCCTGCTCCTCTTCAGAAATTCTATAATCCCGGTAAACTCCGTGTTCTTCTCAACGTCTCCTAGATAAGCGCAACAGTTGTGCGATCGTTCAAAAGGCCAACTGCTCGGAACAGACATCACAGCTTCTGGCACTGGATCTTGAACTGTAATCTCAGCTGGAGTTTCCACATTTACTGTTGGTGTCTCAACGTTCTCGGGTTGATCAGCCATCTGCACATAAAAATCAAAGAAACTCGTCAAAATACAAAAACGACAAAATTATAAAATTTTGGTCAAAATCATCTGCACATTCGCCCATTTTAAACTGGTCGAATGTGAGATTTTGTGGTCGAATGTGAAAATTTTGGTCGAATATGAAAAATATCTGATTAAAAATCACATTCGTCCATTTTTGTTGTTCATTCGCCCAACCCGTTCCACTTTCGCCCGTTTTATAACAACCGAATGTGAAATATTTACCCCCAAAATTTAAATTTTTGCCAAATCTGTTTTTAAACCATAAAAATGATTCAAATGTGTTCTATATTGGCCGATTATCACTCGTTCAACACCAATTGTCCATTTATTTCATTCTACATCAGTTTTTAAAAGTGAATTAGGTTTAACTATGTTCAATCACTCATTCAATCAATTTAAACGATGTTAAACACTAATTCCTCATTATATCTCCCCCTAAAACTAATGTGGAATGAAATGCTATCAAAAACAACATTTAAAACAGACTCGAAAACCATTAATTGTGAAACCCTAGGTCCGATGATAAACACGATGATTCTGTGCAAATTATCAGTCCAATACCTGTAAAAATTGTATCAAATTGATCACAAAGAACTAGGGAACAAATCAATGAAGCATAAAAGTCACGAGCAACAAGGTCTGGTTATCAAGAAATTCTGAAAAATATTTGAATGAGGGGCTCGAACCTGGAATGAGGTATTTATAAGAAGCTACCTTCGCCCGTTTGTGGTGGACGAACGTGGGAGAAGTTCACATTCGCCCCAAACGAATGGTACGAGTGTGAAACTGCTCCACCTTCGCCCCTATTTAAAGACCCGAAGGTGGAATTTGTACCCGGAAGTGGAATTTTCACCCGGAAGTGAAATATCCACATTCGCCCAAAATCAATACGGTCGAAGGTATGATTTTTCCACATTCGACCCATTTAAGGGGCGAATGTGAAATGGAAAAATCTGAAAATTTCGCCAAATCACGAATTCGAATCCCGTTCAACATTTTTCAATCCGTTAAACTTCCAAAACTTAAATTTTCACATTTTGAATATTACAAAGTCCAGATGGTGTTCTCAAATCTCAGAAATTGACCATCAAGCATCCCCGGATATCAAAAATAAAGCAGAAATGCAAATCTTTTGGATTTTCTGAAATTTTTATCAAAACACACCTAAAATCTTTTTGGATTTTGTATCTTTTTGACAATAAAAGTAAAATGCGACAAAGTAAAATGCATCAAAGTAAATGAAAGCAGTAAACATTTTGTGATTTCCGGTAAGAGGATCATATCAGTTTTCTGAGAAATCTGAACACAGCGTTGATCTGTTTCAATATTATCATTAGAAACAATATGTGACACGGCAATTTCTGATATTGTTGTCCACATAAGCTCACATGCAGACAATTACGCAATGCTTTAAAATGATACTAATTAGATGTATTAGACTTAACACATTGTGGTTCCCACACACACGACATACTCCCGTATCAAGAAGTAATTTGCACAAAGACTCATTGTAAAGCGTGATTATGCTTTCGTTGTCTGTAATTTTACAAGATATAATGCATAGAGGTATACAGGTCAGCAAATTAATGCAGCAAAGTAACATATGCATCATACCAGGTTGAGGACTGATATTAATCATGATTTGCATCAATGATCAATACGATATTATAGATAATCTTTGATCATCATATAACATGGAAAGTTCCTCAATTCGGTAACTTTAGGATTTGGCATAAAGCTCTTTTATAAAGACATCCTGTCTGATCTAGGTCCGTAATGACTTACAGCAAAAGATCAGATAGGCTATCCCCAGACAACTAATAACATAACGACCCTAAACCTCCGAGTTTTGTACAAACACCCTATCAAACGAAATTACGGTACCAAGACCATATGCCCATGAGGTGTTCATCCACAAACGCGTAGTTTGTTATGTTTGTATCACTAATGCACGCAATATATAGTCTACGAAGCCTATCAGCATATCACACGTAATCAACATACGTCTCATTAAAACTATACAATTCTTTAGCCTGTGTCAGATCCCCACTGATGTACTATCATTTCCTCTTTTTATCCAGGAAATCATTTTGGGTTTTTCTAATTTTTAGGTATTTTGAAAATTTTTCAATGTTTTTGGTTTTTCTGATAAAATGACTCCCCCTAAAATAAAGAACATATTTTTGGGTTTTTAATTTTTCTGAAAAACAAAACAAAAAAAAATTGAAAGAAACAATCCACTTGAAAGCATCAACTTCTTTGAGGATTAAACAACCCCTTCGAAAGCATCAACTTCTTTGAGGATTATGATAGTAAAGAGAAATTCCCAATTAGCAAAGAGAAATTCCCAATTAGCAAAAATTTAAAACTAAAACTAAAAACTAAAAATGATAAACCGAGGAGCCGATTAGTCCTGTTTTTCCTTTATATTGTTTACTTTCAAAAGATATTCAAAGCGGGATCTGTCAAAAGCTTTTGTAAACAAATCTGCACGCTGGTAGTCAGTATGGATTTTGACCATGTCAATCAATTCCTTAGCGTAACAATCACGGATAAAATGATATTTAATCCGGATATGTTTCGCTTTAGAATGATTTTCAGTATTTTTAGTTAACGCAATTGCGGCTTCGTTGTCACAGTGTATAGGGGTTTTAAGAAACTGCAAACCGTAATCGACCATCTGTTGTTGGATCCAGAGCACTTGCGAACAGCAACTCGAGGCTGAAATGTACTCGGCTTCACATGTAGACAGTGCGACGGAAGTCTGTTTCTTGCATTGCCAGGTAATTAACCTGCTCCCTAAAAACTGGCAACCGGCTGTTGTTGATTTGCTGTCTTTGTCACAGCCGCCCCAATCTGCATCACTAAAAGCAATAAAATCAAAATCATCATCATTAGGGTACCAAAGTCCTTTTGATGGACAACCCTTCAGATATCGAAGGATACGCTTGACCGCCGTCAGATGACTTTGTTTCGGCTTCGATTGGTAGCGAGCACAGAGAGACGTTGCATACATAATATCTGGTCGAGACGCTGTCAAATACATCAGAGATCCGATGATTGCTCTGTATGTAAATGGATCTGTCAGCTCCCCCTTAGCGTCCACTCCAATCCCGTGATTGGGTTGAATCGGGGTATCCATCGGCTTAGAGTCCTCCATCTGGAATCGGCTCAAGATGTCGGCTACATATTTCGTCTGGTGAATGAAGATCCCGTCGGGTCTTTGATCCACCTGTAAGCCGAGGAAAAACTGCATTTCCCCCATAGCGCTCATTTCGAACTTCTCCTGCATAACAGTTTCAAATTCCCTGCACAAAAGTTCGTTAGTTGACCCAAATATAATATCATCAACGTAAATCTGTACTAGAAGCAAGTCATCTCCCGTCTTCTTCGTAAAGAGTGTGCAATCGACGAGGCCGCGCTTGAATCCTTTGGAGATGAGGTATGTACTTAGCTCCTCGTACCACTGTCTTGGAGCCTGGTGCAGACCATATAAAGCTTTGTTCAGCACGTAGACCTTGTCCCGGTGGATTGGGTCCTCAAAGCCTGGTGGTTGCCCGACATAAACCTCCTCCTTGACTTTACCGTACAAAAATGCGCTCTTGACGTCCATTTGATAGACTTTGAATTTCTTATACGAAGCAAACGCAAGGAACATCCGAATAGCTTCAATTCGTGCTACTGGTGCATAGATTTCGTTGTAATCAATTCCTTCGATTTGATGGAAACCCTGCACAACCAATCTGGCTTTGTTCCTTACAATAACTCCACGATCATCCTTTTTGCACTTAAACACCCACTTAGTGCCTATTTTCTTTCTTCCCGGCGGCAAATCTGTGAGCGTCCAAACTCCCAATTTCTGGAATTGCAATAACTCCTCCTGCATTGCCTCAACCCAGGCATCTTCATTCAAAGCGTCTTTGTATGTCCTAGGCTCTACCTACGACACATAACATGCAAACGACCAATCATTTTGGCTACCAGATTTCTGAATTTTGGCATACAATGCTAAAGCACCAAAACTCTCTGGCGAATTAACGCTTTTAAGCTGCCCTCTGGTCATCACTCCACTACCAGGATCACCGATAACTTGCTCCAGCGGGTGAATACGATGAATCCGAGATTCCGGATTAACAGGTACAATCACTCCCGTCTGAGCAGTCAAGTTCTCTACAGCATCCTGATCATGACCCGTGTTAGATGATGAAGCAACATCTGGATTTGGAGTTGGGTTCACAGTTTGCTCTTCTAAATCTTCTGCATGTTCAAGAACGGCTTCTTCAAATTGTTCATCTTCAGATTCTGAAGTGTCTAATGAAGTTGAAGCTTCTTGAAACATCTCTTCTTCTTGTGTAGGAGCACTGGTATCATTAGAAGCTGGTGGGGGATTTACGGTGATTGGACGCATCAGCGGTGAAGTTGCCGCGTTTTCACACTCGTAAAGTAATCTGATAACAGCTTCTTCAACCAGGCTATCTAGGTTGAATGATTCAAAGAAATCTTTGTAATCAAACATCCAATCAGGGCCCGTGCCTTGCAAATTTTGTGTGTATCGTTGAACTTCCACGTTAGCCCAATCCTCCACTTGACGAGTTCTCTTGTTGAATACCCGTTTGAGCGGGGTTGCATATCCAACAAAATATCCCTCCTCAGCTTTAGGACTAAACTTCTCGCTTGGATTCAACATCGTACATGGCGCCCCAAATGGTTCTAGATACTCTAAATTGGGCTTTCGTCGGTGTAACAGCTCATAAGATGTTTTTCCAAACTTCTTCACTGTTAGAACTCGATTTAATGTATAATTTGCTGCATAAATCGCCTCATTCCAGAACATTACTGGAAGATTTGAGTCAGCGAGCATTGTTCTAGCAGCCTCAATCAGAGTCCTATTCTTTCTTTCAGCAACACCGTTCTGTTGTGGGGTATACGGAGCCGAATATTCATGATGAATCCCTTTGCTTTCACAAAGTTCATCCATCTTTGCATTTTTGAACTCCGTCCCGTTGTCACTCCTGATCCTTTTTATCTTCAAATTGTAGATATTCTCCAGTCGAGTGAACAGAACTTGTAGGTTGGTAAAGGTGTCGCTTTTGTTCTTCAAACACATCACCCATGAGAATCGAGAATAGTCATCAGTGACAACTAAACAATAAAGCTCTCCAAGATGACTTTTGCGTTTGACCGGTCCAAAAAGGTCCATGTGCAATCGCTCAAGCGGCATCTCAACAGAGTTAACTTTTTTCACTTTATGGGATTGTTTGTGTTGTTTTCCTTTCATGCAGCTCACACACTTGTCGTTCAGATGGAAATGTTTCACGTTTACTCCATCGACAAGTCCATTTCTCACTAACTGATTCATTTTCCTCAGATGAATGTGCCCCATTCTTCGGTGCCACATTATCGATTCTTTTTCGGTCGCCTTGGATAGAAAGCATGTTATCTGTCCCTGTGATGTCATCGCCTTGGACATATCAAGAATATAAAGATTGTTGACTCGAGGTGCCATCAACATAACCCACTCCTTTGGAATCTTGAAGCCCGGTTTGAGAATATAGCAGGATTTGTCATCAAAATGCACAGAAAATTGTTTATCGCATATTTGACTGACACTCAACAGATTATAGTCTATCTGCTTGACATAAGAAATCCGTTCGAAAGTCACAATCCCGTTACTCACGCTTCCTTCCATCGTAATATAACCTCCTTTATTACCCGCGAACGCGACATATCCTCCATTAATATTCTTCACATCAAACAGCAACGCCAAATCCCCCGTCATGTGGCCTGAAGCTCCACTATCAACAATCCAGAGACTGCTAATAGGGCCAGCTGAAGCTCCCTGCACACAAAAAGTAAACATTTAGTTCTTTTGGGGGACCCAAGCCTGAGTCTTGGGCCTTTGAACTTTGGCTTTCAAAGAAACATCCTCAACAACTTTTTCAACAACTTTTTGTTTTGAATCAACCGTTTTCTGATTTTTCAAAACAGTGTCATTTTTCTCACTCACCTTCGAAGTAGAAGCTCCTGGAGTACCATTAGGTGTCCAAGATTGTTCAGACCTTTTGAGAATACGAATTTGAGATTTTGGTTTCTCAATTGGTTTCTGAACATTGTTACTAAAAGTAACTTTCTTAGCAACCTTATCTGAATGAACAGACTTAGGTCCAACATCTGACTTGACAATAGATTTTTGTGGAACCTTTTGTCTATCAGTTGTTGTGTTCACCACAGGTTTTCTCCAAGATTGTTCCATTGCAATCCGATTCCTTCGATCATATTGAAATGGACGGTTGTTCCTCATTTGAAAATTGTTTTGATTATAAAATTGTTGTTGTTGAGGAACAGCCCGTCTATGTGGTGGTACATAATGATCAATCGGCTTTCTCATGGAATTCTTAACCTCAACCTCATGTCTTTTGTGCCTTATATATGGACACTGAGCAAGTAAATGCCCGCGTTCTCCAAATTTAAAGCATTTTCTATATTCCTCAAACACATAATGAGCATTTGGTGAAGCAAATGATCTCACAGGAAATTGAACATTATACTGTTGATTTCTCAAACTCTCAGGAAGTGGTCCTTTCGAGTAAGAGGGCTCATGAAAACCATTTGCTTTATCATTTGGACGAATGAACTCAGTGACATGGATTTTTGGTTCTTGAGGAACTTCTGAAAACAGTTTCTTTAAAATTTCTGGTGGAATTTCATTGGTTCTTTCATGTTTTGGAAACCATATTGTGCTTTCTTGCCAGATTTTATCAAGTTTAGAATAGTTAACATTTTTAATCGGAAATTCCTCATCAGAAATGATTTTATCGGATCCTTCCATTCGATAAAACACTTTAACCGGTTTGTCACTTGGTTCATTCAGCTCATTCTTTTTGACCTCATTCTTAACAACATTATCTTTCTTAACATCAACCTTTTCAGACTTTTTATCACGATTAACATTTGCCATCGGATGAGCATGATCAGATGGTGACACTGGTTTAGTAGTAATGATGTGATTTTCTTTTGGAATCTCACATTCATTAACAGATTGATCACTACCAGTATCATCATTTTCTGAGTCTGAACTATCACTCTCAGCATAAACACCCTCATTGTTCAAGCCCAAAATCGGTCTCACATCGGAATATGGATCACCAATACTCGAGGTATTAGATTCCTTTTCCGATGTCGAGTCTGATTTTACCGAACTCTCCGGTATAACTTGGTGATAGTTATGGTTTTCAAAAAGAACCGGAGATGGTACAGACTTGTAATTGGTGGTTTTATCATCAATGATATGATCTACCACATAAGCAACATTCTTATAACTTTCCAGCTTTTTGTTCACCTTTTCAGCAAAGCATTTTATGGCTGCCATTTCCAACTTGGTGTTTTCAATTTCATTGATATAGTTGTTTATGGCCAATTGTTTCAATGACAAAGTGTTTTTCAAGTCAGAAATGTCCTTTTTATAGCCATCTAATACTTTGTTAAAAGCATTCAACTCTTTGCGAGTAGATTGACAGTTCAAGATAGCACTATCTCGTGAAATTCGGAGTTGTTTATTCTCCTCTGTCAATCTATCACATGTTCCACAATATTTATCACTCATAACATCAGTGCTAGATTCAGAACTTACAAGTTTTGGCGGTTCAGTCATGGCCATCAACGCAAAATGAGCTTCCTTTCCAGTGAAAAACTTGGAGTAATCGATCTTGGTGAAAGCATCATCAGCGATACACGACTTCCTCGTCATCAAAAAGTCAGCTTCTGCCAGCAATTGGTCAATATCATCATCTAAAGAATCAACACTTGCCTCTGTGTCTGATTCGCTCTCAGAATCTGAATAAACTGATCTACACTCCTCGGGAACATCAGAAACTGAATCAATCACCATTCCAGAACTCTTTTCCTCAGCTTTAACCTCAACAGGTTCACTCTCCACTTCCATCTCAGTCTCAGAATCATCACTTTCACTCTCCTCAGTTTCTTTCTTCTCATCAACTGCCACCGACTCTTCCATATCAACCTGATAAGCAACACAAGCCACATTCCCACCAGTAGTCACTTCCTCAACTCCTATTTGCATACCCGACCAGTCAAACCTCTCATCCTGTTGAGTCACCAAAGCTTGGTTCTGACTCGCATTTTGTTGTGTCTCATTGGGTGTAGTGATAGGTACAACTGTTCGGTTTGTGTGATTAGGAGATTGGTTTTGAATCTGGTGTTGAGTGTTTGGTTGTCTATTTTGGTTGTTAAAGTTTCGGTTTTGGTAGTTGTTGTTATTTTGGTAAGAAACTTGGTTTTGTTGACGGTTCTGGTAATTTGCATTGAAAGGGTTTCGATTACCTTGTTTAGATGGTTGGGTGCATTCCCTTTTGAAGTGTCCTTTTTCTCCACAATTAAAACACGTAACCTTCTCCTTGTTGAAACCATAGGTTGTGTTGGGAGAAGTTGCCAAATCAGTTCTTCCAGTTTTCTCGATGAACTCTGTTGCTCTTCTCATTATACTCGCAAAAGCCCATTGAATGTCAATGAGTTCCATCTCTTCTTTGTCTATCTGTGCGTAGTCTTCGTTGGTTAAGTTGTTGTTCCCAATCTGACTAGCAACCAACCCATTGTAGGATGAAACCATTGCTGAGACTAATGCAATGTGTTGCTGAGCAACCTCCACAGTCACATTTCCCAAGTTAGATGTATCTAAAACCACCTGTTGTTGTTTATGTTGAGTAACTTGGTTTAATGGTTGTTGTGATTGGTTAGCGGTGTAAAAACTTGCTTGTTGCATTGGAGAGATTGGTGAAATGTAGGAATTATATTGTGGTGGTGTGTATGATGGTTGTGAGTAGGAATTGTATTGTGTTGGTGTGTAGTTGGTGGTTGGTTTTGATGATTCCATGACATTAGAAATACATGCAACATGTGGTGCAACGCTTCCAGAGCTCGAGTTTCCAGTTGGAACTGAAGTGCCTCCAAAATACAAACTGGGATTCTGAGGAATCTGTGACCTTCTAGCTTTCCTCCTGTCCTCCAACTCTTTGTTCTCCAGCTTTTCAATAAACTCTGAAATGGTCCAAAATTGATAAGCATCCTTCTCTCTGAGTACCTCCACATGCTGATCCCATTGTGGTGGTAAAGCATCTGCAAACTTATCCACCTGCTTAGTCATTGGAATCTGTACACCATAACTAGACAATTCAGACAACAAATGCATATGTCTCGGAGTTAGTTCTTTCAAAGTTTCATTATTAATAAAAGAAAAATTCTCAAACTCTTTGACCAATTCCTCCATTCTCAGACTCCTGGTCTTCTCATTACCATCATGCTTCCTCTTCAACTTATCCCAAAGCTGCTTTGACGTAGTACATGTCCCAAACTGATGCAACAGATCACTTGTGATTGCCTGTGTCAGTTGAGAGAACGCCTTCTTCTCCACCACATATTTCTTCTTTTCATCCTCAGTCAAGCTTTCCAAAGGAATCAACTCACCGGTATTCTCCAAAATTGGTGCTGTGTAACCTTTGACAATCATGCTCCAAGCCTCTGCTCCTTCAACTCCCATGCCTTCCAGATGGATCTTGAACATGGTGTGCCACTGGTTATACTCTTGCATATCCATGAGCTTCGGTGGCCGAGTTCCACTACCTGTAGACAAATCTTTAATCAAAGTAGAAATAGCATTAGTGGTTTGAGTATTTACCGCCGCTGCAGCTACTCCCCAGTAATCAGATTGTAGTGCCTGATGTGCTACACTTTGAGGCATCGTGCTCGTTGTTGTCATGTAGTTAAGTGGTTGTGAGGATTGCGTGTTCGTCTTTTGCGCTGCCACTGTCCATGGGTCCATTGTCTGCTGTTGTGGTTGTGTTGGTGCTGATCCCGAAGTAGTTTGAAAACGCCACATGATCACAAACTGAAAATCTCAACACTTAGAAAAATTTTTCAGCAAAAATCCTAGGTTCGCCCGAAATTCAGTAGATTCGTCCAAAAACTCCTATGTTCATCCAAATTTCCCACTCTCGTCCCTTCTGACTCTACGTTCGACCACACAGTAACACCCGAAGGTA
Organism: Ambrosia trifida; assembly: GCA_028751855.1. Classification (NCBI taxonomy): domain Eukaryota; kingdom Viridiplantae; phylum Streptophyta; class Magnoliopsida; order Asterales; family Asteraceae; genus Ambrosia; species Ambrosia trifida. The sequence continues at coordinate 104,025,728 of CM054122.1, read as the reverse complement.
GCTTTGTCCAGAATGTAAATCAAACTAACACACTTTCCACTTTCGCCCGAAATGAAAACGGTCGAATGTGAAAATTTCTACCCAAAAGTGAAAGATTTCAACAAGAATTTTCAGGTTCGCCCAAAAACTACTCAGGTTCGCCCACTTTTTATCAGGTTCGACCACAACACTCAGTCCAGGTTCCAGGTTCGCCCAAAACTAGCAGATCTCATTTTTGAAAAACGGTTATTGTTTGAAAAACGGTTATTCTGATCTCAGATTTTCAAAAGTTCATGGATTTGAATGATCTCAATCAGGTTATGTTTCGGAATTGATTTGGAACAACTTTAAGTCTTGGAAAACTTGAATTCGACCACAAATTCACCTTTAAATCGATCAAAAACTCTTAGAAACAAAGTTTATGTAAAAACAGATGATTTTATGTCAAAAACATGTCCAAATCAGCTCTGATTTTATCAAATTTGTTGTTGTATGATCCTCTATGCTCTGATACCACTTTGTGAGCGTTGGATTTTAGCTAAAACAGGATTATACGATCATACAAGTCACAAAACTAGGTGCGGAAACCCTAGATCTGAACAAATTGATAAAACACAAATCACGACACAATCAAGATCATTTTCAATAACATTTCATAGATTAACTTTCTTTCAAAAAGCATTTACAATGAGTTTATGTTAATCTAGATCACACAGATAATCTCTCAAAAACACCTATGAACCTGATCTGAACCTGGACACAAATGACAACTCTCTTACATTATCAAAAACACAAAAACTATATATAGGCACTGCACATTCGCCCGTTTTCACTGGTCGAATGTGTCTTCAGTTCATATCCATTCTTCCTTCGCCCACTACAGATCTACCTTCGCCCATTCTTGTTTACCTTCGCCAAGTCATATCTACATTCGCCCAGACTATAGTCACCTTCGGCCATCACTAACATATGTTAATCAAGTATATCCAATCATTAGTCGCAAAACGCATCAACATCCTTGAGTGTTTTGAAGGCATTAGCCTGTTCGTCCCCAAGCGAATTTTACCTCTTTGCGGGTCAACTTGGTCAAAGGTGTGGCAATTTTGGAAAAGTCTTCGATAAACCTCCTATAGTAACCCGCAATGCCAAGGAAGCTTCTTATTTCAGTCGGGTTCTCCGACTGGGTCCATTTAGTCACAACTTCAATTTTTGATGGGTCTTCCATTATTCCATTGACACTTATCACATGCCCTAGGAATTGCACCTCCCGAATCCAGAAGGCACATTTTGAAAATTTTGCATATAGTTAGTCCCTTATTAAGATTTCCGGTACTTCCCGCCAGCGTTTTGCATGATCCGCCTCACTCTTGGCGTAGATGTGATAACCGTCACCCTCAGTTTTATCATATATGCAATTTTAGCCCTTAATGTTTACTATATTTATGATTTCAGTCCTTATATACAAATATAACGTCTTACATGACACATTTTTCTTGTACAAATATCCTTTACATAAAAATCCATTACTTTATATAACCAGAACCTAATACCCATTTATTTTCAACGGAAAGAACCTACATTTTATTGAAAAGGTCCCTATAAGTTTTAAAACTTATTTGCCACGTAAGCCATTTTTTGCCACGTAGATTAACCGGGTTAGATCTCCGTTAGTTTGGAGGTGATGGAAAAAACTATCACATTAGAACCGGTGGTTTGGTCAACATTTGCTTGAGTGTTTTGAAGGCATTAGCCTGTTCGTCCCCGAGCGAATTTTACCTCTTTGGGGGTCAACTTGGTCAAAGGTGTGCTACTTTTGGAGAAGTCTTCGATAAACCTCCTATAGTAACCCGCAATGCTAAGGAAGCTTCTTATTTCAGTTGGTTCTCCGACGGGGTCCATTTAATCGCAACATCAATTTTTGATGGGTATTCCATTACTCCATTGACACTTATCACATGCCCTAGGAATTGCACCTCCCGAATCCAGAAGGCACATTTTGAAAATTTTGCATATAATTAGTCCCTTCTTAAGGATTCCAGTACTTCCCGCCAGCGTTTTGCATGATCCGCCTCACTCTTGGAGTATATGTGATAACCGTCACCCTCAGTTTTATCATAAATGCAATTTTAGCCCTTGATTTTTACTACATTTATGATTTCTTTCCTTATATACAAATATAACGTCTTACATGATACATTTTTCTTGTATAAATATCCTTTAAATAAAAATCCATTACTTTATATAACCAGAACCTAATACCCAATTATTTTCAACGGAAAGAACCTACATTTTATTGAAAAGGTCCCTATAAGTTTTAAAACTTATTTGCCACGTAAGCCATTTTTTGCCACGTAGATTAACCGGGTTAGATCACCGTTAGTTTGGAGGTGATGGAAAAAACTATCACATTAGAACTGGTGCTTTGGTCAACATTCCTTGAGTGTTTTGAAGGCATTAGCCTGTTCATCCCCGAGCGAATTTTACCACTTTGCTGGTCAACTTGGTCAAAGGTGTGGCAATTTTGGAGAAGTCTTCTATAAACCTCCTATAGTAACCCGCAAGGCCAAGAAAGCTTCTTATTTTAGTCGGGATCTCTGACGGGGCCCATTTAATCGCAACTTCAATTTTTGATGGGTCTTCCATTATTCCATTGACACTTATCACATAACCTAGGAATTGCACCTCCCGAATCCAGAAGGCACATTTTGAAAATTTTGCATATAATTAGTCCCTTCTTAAGGTTTCCGGTACTTCCCGCTAGCGTTTTGCATGATCCGCCTCACTCTTGGCGTATATGTGATAACCGTCACCCTCAGTTTTATCATATATGCAATTTTAGCCCTTAATTTTTACTACATTTATGATTTCAGTCCTTATATACAAATATAACGTCTTACATGACACATTTTTCTTGTAAAAATATCCTTTACATAAAAACCCACTACTTTATATACCCAGAACCTAATACCCAATTATTTTCAACGGAAAGAACCTACATTTTATTGAAAAGGTCCTTATAAGTTTTAAAACTCATTTGCCACACAAGCCATTTTTTGCCACGTAGACTAACCGGGTTAGATCTCCGTTAGTTTGGAGTTGATGGAAAAAACTATCACATTAGAACTGGTGCTTTGGTCAACATTTCCTTGAGTGTTTTGAAGGCATTAGCCTGTTCGTCCCCGAGCGAATTTTACCTCTTTGCGGGTCAACTTGGTCAAAGGTGTGGTACTTTTGGAGAAGTCTTCGATAAACCTCCTATAGTAACCTGCAATGCCAAGGAAGCTTCTTATTTCAGTCGGGTTCTCCGACGGGTCCATTTAATCGCAACTTCAATTTTTGATGGGTCTTCCATTATTCCATTGACACTTATCACATGCCCTAGGAATTGCACCTCCCGAATCCAGAAGGCACATTTTGAAAATTTTGCATATAATTAGTCCCTTCTTAAGGTTTCCGGTACTTCCCCCAGCGTTTTGCATGATCCGCCTCACTCTTGGAGTATATGTGATAACCGTCACCCTCAGTTTTATCATATATGCAATTTTAGCCCTTGATTTTTACTACATTTATGATTTCATTCCTTATATACAAATATAACGTCTTACATGATACATTTTTCTTGTATAAATATCCTTTACATAAAAATCCATTACTTTATATAAAAAGAACCTAATACCCAATTATTTTCAACGGAAAGAACCTACATTTTATTGAAAAGGTCCCTATAAGTTTTAAAACTCATTTGCCACGTAAGCCATTTTTTGCCACGTAGATTAACCGGATTAGATCTCCGTTAGTTTGGGGTGATGTAAAGAACTATCACATTAGAACTGGTGCTTTGGTCAACATTTCCTTGAGTGTTTTGAAGGCATTAGCCTATTCGTCCCCCAAGCGAATTTTACCTCTTTGCGGGTCAACTTGGTCAAAGGTGTGGTACTTTTGGAGATGTCTTCGATAAACCTCTTATCGTAACCTGCAATGCCAGGGAAGCTTCTTATTTCAGTCGGGTTCTCCGACGGGGTCCATTTAATCGCAACTTCAATTTTTGATGGGTCTTCCATTATTCCATTGACACTTATCACATGCCCTAGGAATTATACATCCCGAATCCAGAAGGCACATTTTGAAAATTTTGCATATAATTAGTCCCTTCTTAAGGTTTCCAGTACTTCCCGCCAGCGTTTTGCATGATCCGCCTCACTCTTGGAGTATATGTGATAACTGTCACCCTCAGTTTTATCATATATGCAATTTTAGCCCTTAATTTTTACTACATTTATGATTTCAGTCCTTATATACAAATATAACGTCTTACATGATACATTTTTCTTGTATAAATATCCTTTACATAAAAATCCATTACTTTATATACGCAGAACCTAATACCCAATTATTTTCAACGGAAAGAACCTACATTTTTTTGAAAAGGTCCCTATAAGTTTTAAAACTCATTTGGCACGTAAGCCATTTTTTGCCATGTAGACTAACCGGGTTAGATTTCCGTTAGTTTGGAGTGATGTAAAAACCTATCACATTAGAACCGGTGCTTGGGTCAACATTTCCTTGAGTGTATTAAAGGCATTAGCCTGTTCGTCCCCAAACGAATTTTACCTCTTTGCGGGTCAACTTGGTCAAAGGTGTGGCAATTTTGGAGAAGTCTTCTATAAACCTCCTATAGTAACCCGCAAGGCCAAGGAAGCTTCTTATTTTAGTCGGGATCTCCGACGAGGCCCATTTAATCGCAACTTCAATTTTTGATGGGTCTTCCATTATTCCATTGACACTTATCACATGCACTAGGAATTGCACCTCCCGAATCCAAAAGGCACATTTTGAAAATTTTGCATATAATTAGTCCCTTCTTAAGGTTTCCAGTACTTCCCGCTAGCGTTTTGCATGATCCGCCTCACTCTTGGCATAGATGCGATAACCGTCACCCTCAGTTTTATCATTGATGCAATTTTAGCCCTTAATTTTTACTACATTTATGATTTCAGTCCTTATATACAAATATAACGTCTTACATGACACATTTTTTTTGTATAAATATCCTTTACATAAAAACCCACTACTTTATATACCCAGAACCTAATACCCAATTATTTTCAACGGAAAGAACCTACATTTTATTGAAAAGGTCCCTATAAGTTTTAAAACTCATTTGCCACGTAAGCCATTTTTTGCCACGTAGATTAACCGGATTAGATCTCCGTTAGTTTGGGGTGATGTAAAGAACTATCACATTAGAACTGGTGCTTTGGTCAACATTTCCTTGAGTGTTTTGAAGGCATTAGCCTATTCGTCCCCCAAGCGAATTTTACCTCTTTGCGGGTCAACTTGGTCAAAGGTGTGGTACTTTTGGAGATGTCTTCGATAAACCTCTTATCGTAACCTGCAATGCCAGGGAAGCTTCTTATTTCAGTCGGGTTCTCCGACGGGGTCCATTTAATCGCAACTTCAATTTTTGATGGGTCTTCCATTATTCCATTGACACTTATCACATGCCCTAGGAATTATACATCCCGAATCCAGAAGGCACATTTTGAAAATTTTGCATATAATTAGTCCCTTCTTAAGGTTTCCAGTACTTCCCGCCAGCGTTTTGCATGATCCGCCTCACTCTTGGAGTATATGTGATAACTGTCACCCTCAGTTTTATCATATATGCAATTTTAGCCCTTAATTTTTACTACATTTATGATTTCAGTCCTTATATACAAATATAACGTCTTACATGATACATTTTTCTTGTATAAATATCCTTTACATAAAAATCCATTACTTTATATACGCAGAACCTAATACCCAATTATTTTCAACGGAAAGAACCTACATTTTTTTGAAAAGGTCCCTATAAGTTTTAAAACTCATTTGGCACGTAAGCCATTTTTTGCCATGTAGACTAACCGGGTTAGATTTCCGTTAGTTTGGAGTGATGTAAAAACCTATCACATTAGAACCGGTGCTTGGGTCAACATTTCCTTGAGTGTATTAAAGGCATTAGCCTGTTCGTCCCCAAACGAATTTTACCTCTTTGCGGGTCAACTTGGTCAAAGGTGTGGCAATTTTGGAGAAGTCTTCTATAAACCTCCTATAGTAACCCGCAAGGCCAAGGAAGCTTCTTATTTTAGTCGGGATCTCCGACGAGGCCCATTTAATCGCAACTTCAATTTTTGATGGGTCTTCCATTATTCCATTGACACTTATCACATGCACTAGGAATTGCACCTCCCGAATCCAGAAGGCACATTTTGAAAATTTTGCATATAATTAGTCCCTTCTTAAGGTTTCCAGTACTTCCCGCTAGCGTTTTGCATGATCCGCCTCACTCTTGGCATAGATGCGATAACCGTCACCCTCAGTTTTATCATTGATGCAATTTTAGCCCTTAATTTTTACTACATTTATGATTTCAGTCCTTATATACAAATATAACGTCTTACATGACACATTTTTTTTGTATAAATATCCTTTACATAAAAACCCACTACTTTATATACCCAGAACCTAATACCCAATTATTTTCAACGGAAAGAACCTACAATTTATTGAAAAGGTCCCTATAAGTTTTAAAACACATTTGCCACGTAAGCCATTTTTTGCCACGTAGACTAACCAGGTTCGATATTCGTTAGTTTGGGGATGATGGAAAAAACTATCACATTAGAACTGGTGCCTGGGTCAACAATTCCTTGAGTGTTTTGAAGGCATTAGCTTGTTCGTCCCCAAGCGAATTTTACCTCTTTGCGGGTCAACTTGGTCAAAGGTGTGTCAACTTTGGAGAAGTCTTCGATAAACCTCCTATAGTAACCGCAAGTCCAAGGAAGCTTATTATTTTAGTCGGGTTCTCCGACGGGGTCCATTTAATCGCAACTTCAATTGTTGATGGGTCTTGCATTATTCCATTGACACTTATCACATGCCCAAGGAATTGCACCTCCCGAATCCAGAAGGCACATTTTGAACATTTTGCATATAATTAGTCCCTTCTTAAGGTTTCGAGTACTTCCCGCCAGCATTTTGCATGATCCGCCTCACTCATGGAGCAGATGTGATAACCGTCACCCTCAGTTTTTATCATATATGCAATTTTAGCCCTTAATTTTTACTACATTTATGATTTCAGTCCTTATATACAAATATAACGTCTTACATGATACATTTTTCTTGTATAAATACCCTTTACATAAAAACCCACTACTTTAAATACCCAGAACCTAATACCAAATTATTTTCAACGGAAAGAAACTACATTTTTTTGACAAGGTCCCTATAAGTTTTAAAACTCATTTGCCACGTAAGCCATTTTTTGCCACGTAGACTAACCGGGTTAGATCTCTGTTAGTTTAGGGGTGATGGAACAAACTATGAAATTAGAACCGGTGCTTGGGTCAACATTTCCTTTAGTGTTTTGAAGGCATTAGCCTATTCGTCCCCGAAGCGAATTTTCCCTCTTTGCGTGTCAACTTGGTCAAAGGTGTGGCAATTTTGGAGAAGTCTTCGATAAACCTCCTATAGTAACCCGCAAGGCCAAGGAAGCTTCTTATTTCATTCGGGTTCTCCGACGGGGCCCATTTAATCGCAACTTCTATTTTTGATGGGTCTTCCATTATTCGATTGACACTTATCACATGCCCTAGGAATTGCACCTCCCGAATCCAGAAGGCACATTTTTAACATTTTGCATATAATTAGTCCCTTCTTAAGGTTTCTAGAACTTCCCGCCAGCGTTTTGCATGATCCGCCTCACTCTTGGAGTAGATGTGATAACCGTCACCCCCAGTTTTGTCATATATGCAATTTTAGCCCTTAATTTTTACTACATTTATAATTTCAGTCCTTATATACAAATATAACGTCTTACATGATACATTTTTCTTGTATAAAAATCCTTTAAATAAAAATCCATTACTTTATATAACCAGAACCTAATACCCAATTATTTTCAACGGAAAGAACCTACATTTTATTGAAAAGGTTCCTATAAGTTTTAAAACTTATTTGCCACGTAAGCCATTTTTTGCCACGTAGATTAACCGGGTTAGATCTCCGTTAGTTTGGGGTGATGTAAAAAACTATCACATTAGAACTGGTGCTTGGGTCAACATTTCCTTGAGTGTTTTGAAGGCATTAGCCTGTTCGTCCCCCAAGCGAATTTTACCTCTTTGCGGGTCAACTTGGTCAAAGGTGTGATACTTTTGGAGATGTCTTCGATAAACCTCCTATAGTAACCTGCAATGCCAAGGAAGCTGCTTATTTCAGTCAGGTTCTCCGACGGGGTCCATTTAATCACAACTTCAATTTTTGATGGGTCTTCCATTATTCCATTGACACTTATCACATGCCCTAGGAATTGCCCCTCCCGAATCCAGAAGTCACATTTTGAAAATTTTGCATATAATTAGTCCCTTCTTAAGGTTTCCAATACTTCCCGCTAGCGTTTTGCATGATCCGCCTCACTCTTGGCGTAGATGTGATAACCGTCACCCTCAGTTTATCATATATGCAATTTTAGCCCTTAATTTTTACTACATTTATGATTTCAGTCCTTATATACAAATATAGCGTCTTACATGACACATTTTTCTTGTACAAATATCCTTTACATAGAAACCCACTACTTTATATACCCAGAACCTAATACCCAATTATTTTCAACCGAAAGAACCTACATTTTATTGAAAAGGTCCCTATAAGTTTTAAAACACATTTGCCACGTAAGCCATTTTTTGCCACGTAGACTAACCAGGTTAGATCTTCATTAGTTTGGGGATGATGGAAAAAACTATCACATTAGAACTGGTGCTTGGGTCAACACTTCCTTGAGTGTTTTGAATGCATTAGCTTGTTCATCCCTAAGCGAATTTTACCTCTTTGCGGGTCAACTTGGTCAAAGGTGTGTCAATTTTGTAGAAGTCTTCGATAAACCTTCTATAGTAACCCGCAAGTCCAAGGAAGCTTATTATTTTAGTCGGGTTCTCCGACGGGGTCCATTTAATCGCAACTTCAATTTTTGATGGGTCTTGCATTATTCCATTGACACTTATCACATGCCCAAGGAATTGCACCTCCCGAATCCAGAAGGCACATTTTGAACATTTTGCATATAATTAGTCCCTTCTTAAGGTTTCGAGTACTTCCCGCCAGCATTTCGCATGATCCGCCTCACTCTTGGAGTAGATGTGATAACCGTCACCCTCAGTTTTATCATATATGCAATTTTAGCCCTTAATTTTTACTACATTTATGATTTCAGTCCTTATATACAAATATAACGTCTTACATGATACATTTTTCTTGTATAAATACCCTTTACATAAAAACCCACTACTTTATATACCTAGAACCTAATACCAAATTATTTTCAACCGAAAGAAACTACATATTTTTGACAAGGTCCCTATAAGTTTAAAACTCATTTGCCATGTAAGCCATTTTTTGCCACGTAGACTAACCAGGTTAGATCTCTGTTAGTTTAGGGGTGATGGAACAAACTATGAAATTAGAACTGGTGCTTGGGTCAACATTTCCTTGAATGTTTTGAAGGCATTAGCCTATTCGTTCCCTAAGCGAATTTTACCTCTTCACGTGTCAACTTGGTCAAAGGTGTGGCAATTTTGGAGAAGTCTTCGATAAACCTCCTATAGTAACCCGCAAGGCCAAGGAAGCTTCTTATTTCATTCGGGTTCTCCGACGGGGCCCATTTAATCGCAACTTCTATTTTTGATGGGTCTTCCATTATTCCATTGACACTTATCACATGCCCTAGGAATTGCACCTCCCGAATCCAGAAGGCACATTTTGAACATTTTGCATATAATTAGTCCCTTCTTAAGGTTTCCAGAACTTCCCGCCAGCGTTTTGCATGATCCGCCTCACTCTTGGAGTAGATGTGATAACCGTCACCCCCAGTTTTGTCATATATGCATATTTAGCCCTTAATTTTTACTACATTTATAATTTCAGTCCTTATTTACAAATATAACGTCTTACACCATACATTTTTCTTTTGTAAATATCCTTTACATAAAAACCCACTACTTTATATACCCAGAACCTAATACCCAATTATTTTCAACGGAAAGAACCTACATTTTTTTGAAAAAGTCCCTATAAGTTTTAAAACTCATTTACCATGTAAGCCATTTTTTGCCACGTAGACTAACAGGGTTAGATCTCCGTTAGTTTGGGGGTGATGGAAAAAACTATCACATTAGACTTGGTGCTTGGGTCAACATTTCCTTGAGTGTTTTGAAGGCATTAGCCTGTTCGTCCCCCAAGCGAATTTTACCTCTTTGCGGGTCAACTTGGTCAAAGGTGTGGCAAATTTGGAGAAGTCTTCTACAAACCTCCTATAGTAACCCGCAAGGCCAAGGAAGCTTCTTATTTTAGTCGGGTTCTCCGGCGGGGCCCATTTAATCGCAACTTCAATTTTTGATGGGTCTTCCATTATTCCATTGACACTTATCAAATGACCTAGGAATTGCACCTCCAAAATCCAGAAGGCACATTTTGAAAATTTTGAATATAATTAGTCCCTTCCTAAGGTTTCCAGTACTTCCCGCCAGCGTTTTGCATGATCCGCCTCACTCTTGGAGTAGATCTGATAACCCTCACCCTCAGTTTTATCTTATATGCAATTTTAGCACTTAATTTTTACCACATTTATGATTTCAGCCCTTATATACAAATATAACGTCTTACATGATACATTTTTCTTGTATAAATATCCTTTACATAAAAACCCACTACTTTATATACCCAGAACCTAATACCCAATTATTTTCAACGGAAAGAACCTACATTTTTTTGAAAAGGTCCCTATAAGTTTTAAAACTTATTTTCCATGTAAGCCATTTTTTGCCACGTAGACTAACAGGGTTAGATCTCCGTTAGTTTGGGGGTGATGGAAAAAACTATCACATTAGACTTGGTGCTTGGGTCAACATTTCCTTGAGTGTTTTGAAGGCATTAGCCTGTTCGTCCCCCAAGCGAATTTTACCTCTTTTCGGGTCAACTTGGTCAAAGGTGTGGTACTTTTGGAGAAGTCTTCGATAAGCCTCCTATAGTAACCCGCAATGCCAAGGAAGCTTCTTATTTCAGTCGGGTTCTCCGACGGGGTCCATTTAATCGTAACTTCAATTTTTGATGGGTCTTCCATTATTCCATTGACACTTATCACATTCCTTAGGAATTGCACCTCCCGAATCCAGAAGGAACATTTTGAAAATTTTGCATATAATTAGTCCCTTCTTAAGGTTTCCGGTACTTCCCGCTAGCGTTTTGCATGATCCGCCTCACTCTTGGAGTATATGTGATAACCGTCACCCTCAGTTTTATCATATATGCAATTTTAGCCCTTAATTTTTACTACATTTATGATTTCAGTCCTTATATACAAATATAACGTCTTACATGATACATTTTTATTGTATAAATATCCTTTACATAAAAACCCACTACTTTATATACCCAGAACATAATACCCAATAATTTTCAACGGAAAGAACCTACATTTTTTTGAAAAGGACCCTATAAGTTTTCAAACTCATTTGCCACATTCGCCATTTTTTGCTACGTAGACTAACCGGGTTAGATCTCTGTTTGGGGGTGATGGAAAAAACTATCACATTAGAACTGGTACTTGGGTCAACATTTCCTTGTGTGTTTTGAAGGCATTAGCCTGTTCATCCCCGAAGCGAAGTTTACCTCTTTGCGGGTCAACTTGGTCAACGGTGTCGCAATTTTGGAGAAGTCTTCGTTAAACCTCCTATAGTAACCCGAAAGGACAAGGAAGCGTCTTATTTCAGTCTGGTTCTCCGACGGGGCCCATTTAATCGCAACTTCAATTTTTGATGGGTCTTCCATTATTCCATTGACACTTATCACATACCCTAGGAATTGCACCTCCCGAATCCATAAGGCACATTTTAAAAATTTTGAATATAATTAGACCCTTCTTATGGTTTCCAGTACTTCCCGCCAGCGTTTTGCATGATCCGCCTCACTCTTGGAGTAGATGTGATAACCGTCACCCTCAGTTTTATCATATATGCAATTTTATACCTTAATTTTTACTACATTTATGATTTCAGTCCTTATATACAAATATAACGTCTTACATGATACATTTTTCTTGTATAAATATCCTTTACATAAAAACCCACTACTTTATATACCTAGAACCTAATACCCAATTATTTTCAACCAAAAGAGCCTACATTTTTTTGAAAAGGTCCCTTTATGATTTAAAACTCATTTGCCCCGTAAGCCGTTTTTTGCCACATAGACTAACCGGGTTAGATCTCCGTTAGTTTGGGGGTGATGGAAAAAACTATCACATTAGAACTCGTGCTTGGGTCAACATTTCCTTGAGTGTTTTGAAGGCATTAGCTTGTTCGTCCCCAAGCGAATTTTACCTCTTTGCGGGTCAACTTGGTCAAAGATGTGTCAATTTTGGAGAAGTCTTCGATAAACCTCTCATACTAACCTGCAAGTCCAAGGAAGCTTCTTATTTTAGTCGGGTTCTCCGACGGGGCCTATTTAATCGCAACTTCAATTTTTGATGGGTCTTCCATTATTCCATTGACACTTATCACATGCCCTAGGAATTGCACCTCCCTAATCCAGAAGGCACATTTTGAAAATTTTGCACATAATTAGTCCCTTCTTATGGTTTCCTGTACTTCCCGCCAATGTTTTGCATGATCCGCCTCACTCTTGGAGTAGATGTGATAACCGTCACCCTCAGTTTTATCTTATATGCAATTTTAGCCCTTAATTTTTACTACATTTATGATTTCAGTCCTTATATACAAATATAAAGTCTTACATGATACATTTTTCATGTATAAATATCCTTTACATATAAACCCACTACTTTATATACCCAAAACATAATACCCAATTATTTTCAACGGAAAGAACCTACATTTTTTTGAAAAGGACCCTATAAGTTTTAAAACTCATTTGCCACATAAGACATTTTTTGCTACGTAGACTAACCGGGTTAGATCTCTGTTTAGGGGTGATGGAAAAAACTATCACATTAGAACTGGTACTTGGGTCAACATTTCCTTGTGTGTTTTGAAGGCATTAGCCTGTTCGTCCCCGAAGCGAAGTTTACCTCTTTGCGGGTCAACTTGGTCAAAGATGTGTCAATTTTGGAGAAGTCTTCGATAAGCCTTCTATAGTAACCCGCAATGCCAAGGAAGCTTCTTATTTCAGTCGGGTTCTCAGACAGGGTCCATTTAATTGCAACTTCAATTTTTGATGGGTCTTCCATTATTCCATTGACACTTATCACATGCCCTAGGAATCGCACTTCCCGAATCCAGAAGGCACATTTTGAAAAATTTGCATTTAATTAGTCCCTTCTTAAGGTTTCCAGTACTTCCCGCCAGCGTTTTGCATGATCCGCCTCACTCTTGGAGTATATGTGATAACCGTCACCCTCAGTTTTATCATATATGCAATTTTAGCCCTTAATTTTTACTACATTTATGATTTCAGTCCTTATATACAAATATAACGTCTTACATGATACATTTTTCTTGTATAAATATCCTTTACATAAAAATCCATTACTTTATATACCCAGAACCTAATACCCAATTATTTTCAACCGAAAGAACCTACATTTTTTTGAAAAGGTCCCTATAAGTTTTAAAACTCATTTGCCACGTAAGCCATTTTTTGCCATGTAGACTAACCGGGTTAGATCTCCGTTAGTTTGGAGTGATGTAAAAAACTATCACATTAGAACTGGTGCTTGGGTTAACATTTCCTTGAGTGTTTCGAAGGCATTAGCCTGTTCGTCCCCAAGCGAATTTTACCTCTTTGCGGGTCAACTTGGTCAAAGGTGTGGTACTTTTGGAGAAGTCTTCGATAAACCTCCTATAGTAACCCGCAATGCCAAGGAAGCTTCTTATTTCAGTCGGGTTCTCCGACTGGGTCCATTTAGTCACAACTTCAATTTTTGATGGGTCTTCCATTATTCCATTGACACTTATCACATGCCCTAGGAATTGCACCTCCCGAATCCAGAAGGCACATTTTGAAAATTTTGCATATAATTAGTCCCTTCTTAAGATTTCCCGTACTTCCCGCCAGCGTTTTGCATGATCCGCCTCACTCTTGGAGTATATGTGATAACCGTCACCCTCAGTTTTATCATATATGCAATTTTAGCCCTTAATTTTTACTACATTTATGTTTTCAGTCCTTATATACAAATATAACGTCTTACATGATACATTTTTCTTGTATAAATATCCTTTACATAAAAATCCATTACTTTATATACCCAGAACCTAATACCCAATTATTTTCAACGGAAAGAACCTACATTTTTTTGAAAAGGTCCCTATAAGTTTTAAAACTCATTTGCCACGTAAGCCATTTTTTGCCATGTAGACTAACCGGGTTAGATCTCCGTTAGTTTGGAGTGATGTAAAAACTATCACATTAGAACTGGTGCTTGGGTTAACATTTCCTTGAGTGTTTTGAAGGCATTAGCCTGTTTGTCCCCAAGCGAATTTTACCTCTTTACGGGTCAATTTGGTCAAAGGTGTAGCAATTTTGGAAAAGTCTTCTATAAACCTCCTATTGTAACCCGCAAGGCCAAGGAAGCTTCTTATTTTAGTCGGGTTCTCCGACGGGCCCATTTAATCGCAACTTCAATTTTTGATGGGTCTTCCATTATTCCATTGACACTTATCAGATGCCCTAGGAATTGCACCTCCCGAATCCAGAAGGCACATTTTGAAAATTTTGCATATAATTAGTCCCTTCTTAAGGTTTCCAGTACTTCCCGCAAGCGTTTTGCATGATCCGCCTCACTCTTGGCGTAGATGTGATAACCGTCACCCTCAGTTTTATCATATATGCAATTTTAGCCCTTAATGTTTACTACATTTATGATTTCAGTCCTTATATACAAATATAACGTCTTACATGACACATTTTTCTTGTATAAATATCCTTTACATAAAAACCCACTACTCTATATACCGAGAACCTAATACCCAATTATTTTCAACGGAAAGAACCTACATTTTATTGAAAAGGTCCCTATAAGTTTTAAAACTCATTTGCCACGTAAGCCATTTTTTGCCACGTAGACTAACCGGTTTAGATCTCCGTTAGTTTGGGGGTGATGGAAAAAACTATCACAGTAGAGCTGGTGCTTGGGTCAACATTTCCTTGAGTGTTTTGAAGGCATTAGCCTATTCGTCCCCCAAGCGAATTTTACCTCTTTGCGGGTCAACTTGGTCAAAGGTGTGGTACTTTTGGAGAAGTCTTCGATAAACCTCCTATAGTAACCCGCAATGCCAAGGAAGCTTCTTATTTCAGTCGGGTTCTCCGACTGGGTCCATTTAGTCACAACTTCAATTTTTGATGGGTCTTCCATTATTCCATTGACACTTATCACATGCCCTAGGAATTGCACCTCCCGAATCCAGAAGGCACATTTTGAAAATTTTGCATATAATTAGTCCCTTCTTAAGATTTCCAGTACTTCCCGCCAGCGTTTTGCATGATCCGCCTCACTCTTGGAGTATATGTGATAACCGTCACCCTCAGTTTTATCATATATGCAATTTTAGCCCTTAATTTTTACTACATTTATGATTTCAGTCCTTATATACAAATATAACGTCTTACATGATACATTTTTCTTGTATAAATATCCTTTACATAAAAATCCATTACTTTATATACCCAGAACCTAATACCCAATTATTTTCAACGGAAAGAACCTACATTTTTTTGAAAAGGTCCCTATAAGTTTTAAAACTCATTTGCCACGTAAGCCATTTTTTGCCATGTAGACTAACCGGGTTAGATCTCCGTTAGTTTGGAGTGATGTAAAAAACTATCACATTAGAACTGGTGCTTGGGTTAACATTTCCTTGAGTGTTTTGAAGGCATTAGCCTGTTCGTCCCCAAGCGAATTTTACCTCTTTGCGGGTCAATTTGGTCAAAGGTGTGGCAATTTTGGAAAAGTCTTCTATAAACCTCCTATTGTAACCCGCAAGGCCAAGGAAGATTCTTATTTTAGTCGGGTTCTCCGACGGGGCCCATTTAATCGCAACTTCAATTTTTGATGGGTCATCCATTATTCCATTGACACTTATCAGATGCCCTAGGAATTGCACCTCCCGAATCCAGAAGGCACATTTTGAAAATTTTGCATATAATTAGTCCCTTCTTAAGGTTTCCAGTACTTCCCGCAAGCATTTTGCATGATCCGCCTCACTCTTGGCGTAGATGTGATAACCGTCACCCTCAGTTTTATCATATATGCAATTTAGCCCTTAATGTTTACTACATTTATGATTTTAGTCCTTATATACAAATATAACGTCTTACATGACACATTTTTCTTGTATAAATATCCTTTACATAAAAACCCACTACTCTATATACCCAGAACCTAATACCCAATTATTTTCAACGGAAAGAACCTACATTTTATTGAAAAGGTCCCTATAAGTTTTAAAACTCATTTGCCACGTAAGCCATTTTTTGCCACGTAGACTAACAGGTTTAGATCTCCGTTAGTTTGGGGGTGATGGAAAAAACTATCACAGTAGAACTGGTGCTTGGGTCAACATTTCCTTGAGTGTTTGAAGGCATTAGCCTGTTCGTCCCCCAAGCGAATTTTACCTCTTTGCGGGTCAACTTGGTCAAAGGTGTGGTACTTTTGGAGAAGTCTTCGATAAACCTCCTATAGTAACCCGCAATGCCATGGAGCTTCTTATTTCAGTCGGGTTCTCCGACTGGGTCCATTTAGTCACAACTTCAATTTTTGATGGGTCTTCCATTATTCCATTGACACTTATCAAATGCCCTAGGAATTGCACCTCCCGAATCCAGAAGGCACATTTTGAAAATTTTGCATATAATTAGTCCCTTCTTAAGATTTCCGGTACTTCCCGCCAGCGTTTTGCATGATCCGCCTCACTCTTGGAGTATATGTGATAACCGTCACCCTCAGTTTTATCATATATGCAATTTTAGCCCTTAATTTTTACTACATTTATGATTTCAGTCCTTATATACAAATATAACGTCTTACATGATACATTTTTCTTGTATAAATATCCTTTACATAAAAATCCATTACTTTATATACCCAGAACCTAATACCCAATTATTTTCAACGGAAAGAACCTACATTTTTTTGAAAAGGTCCCTATATGTTTTAAAACTCATTTGCCACGTAAGCCATTTTTTGCCATGTAGACTAACCGGGTTAGATCTCCGTTAGTTTGGAGTGATGTAAAAACTATCACATTAGAACTGGTGCTTGGGTTAACATTTCCTTGAGTGTTTTGAAGGCATTAGCCTGTTTGTCCCCAAGCGAATTTTACCTCTTTACGGGTCAATTTGGTCAAAGGTGTAGCAATTTTGGAAAAGTCTTCTATAAACCTCCTATTGTAACCCGCAAGGCCAAGGAAGCTTCTTATTTTAGTCGGGTTCTCCGACGGGCCCATTTAATCGCAACTTCAATTTTTGATGGGTCTTCCATTATTCCATTGACACTTATCAGATGCCCTAGGAATTGCACCTCCCGAATCCAGAAGGCACATTTTGAAAATTTTGCATATAATTAGTCCCTTCTTAAGGTTTCCAGTACTTCCCGCAAGCGTTTTGCATGATCCGCCTCACTCTTGGCGTAGATGTGATAACCGTCACCCTCAGTTTTATCATATATGCAATTTTAGCCCTTAATGTTTACTACATTTATGATTTCAGTCCTTATATACAAATATAACGTCTTACATGACACATTTTTCTTGTATAAATATCCTTTACATAAAAACCCACTACTCTATATACCCCGAACCTAATACCCAATTATTTTCAACGGAAAGAACCTACATTTTATTGAAAAGGTCCCTATAAGTTTTAAAACTCATTTGCCACGTAAGCCATTTTTTGCCACGTAGACTAACCGGTTTAGATCTCCGTTAGTTTGGGGGTGATGGAAAAAACTATCACAGTAGAACCGGTGCTTGGGTCAACATTTCCTTGAGTGTTTTGAAGGCATTAGCCTGTTCGTCCCCCAAGCGAATTTTACCTCTTTGCGGGTCAACTTGGTCAAAGGTGTGGTACTTTTGGAGAAGTCTTCGATAAACCTCCTATAGTAACCCGCAATGCCAAGGAGCTTCTTATTTCAGTCGGGTTCTCCGACTGGGTCCAATTAGTCACAACTTCAATTTTTAATGGGTCTTCCATTATTCCATTGACACTTATCACATGCCCTAGGAATTGCACCTCCCGAATCTAGAAGGCACATTTTGAAAATTTTGCATATAATTAGTCCCTTCTTAAGATTTCCGGTACTTCCCGCCAGTGTTTTGCATGATCCGCCTCACTCTTGGAGTATATGTGATAACCGTCACCCTCAGTTTTATCATATATGCAATTTTAGCCCTTAATTTTTACTATATTTATGATATCAGTCCTTATATACAAATATAACGTCTTACATGATACATTTTTCTTGTATAAATATCCTTTACATAAAAATCCATTACTTCATATACCCAGAACCTAATACCCAATTATTTTCAACCGAAAGAACCTACATTTTTTTGAAAAGGTCCCTATAAGTTTTAAAACTCATTTGCCACGTAAGCCATTTTTTGCCATGTAGACTAACCGGGTTAGATCTCCGTTAGTTTGGAGTGATGTAAAAAACTATCACATTAGAACTGGTGCTTGGGTTAACATTTCCTTGAGTGTTTTGAAGGCATTAGCCTGTTCGTCCCCAAGCGAATTTTACCTCTTTGCGGGTCAACTTGGTCAAAGGTGTGGCAATTTTGGAAAAGTCTTCTATAAACCTCCTATTGTAACCCGCAAGGCCAAGCAAGCTTCTTATTTTAGTCGGGTTCTCCGACGGGCCCATTTAATCGCAACTTCAATTTTTGATGGGTCTTCCATTATTCCATTGACACTTATCAGATGCCCTAGGAATTGCACCTCCCGAATCCAGAAGGCACATTTTGAAAATTTTGCATATAATTAGTCCCTTCTTAAGGTTTCCAGTACTTCCCGCAAGCGTTTTGCATGATCCGCCTCACTCTTGGCGTAGATGTGATAACCGTCACCCTCAGTTTTATCATATATGCAATTTTAGCCCTTAATGTTTACTATATTTATGATTTCAGTCCTTATATACAAATATAACGTCTTACATGACACATTTTTCTTGTACAAATATCCTTTACATAAAAACCCACTACTTTATATACCCAGAACCTAATACCCAATTATTTTCAACGGAAAGAACCTACATTTTATTGAAAAGGTCCCTATAAGTTTTAAAACTCATTTGCCACGTAAGCCATTTTTTGCCTCGTAGACTAACCGGGTTAGATCTCCGTTAGTTTGGAGGTGATGGAAAAAACTATCACATTAGAACTGGTGCTTTGGTCTACATTTCCTTGAGTGTTTTTGAAGGCATTAGCCTGTTCGTCCCCGAGCGAATTTTACCTCTTTGCGGGTCAACTTGGTCAAAGGTGTGGTACTTTTGGAGAAGTCTTCGATAAGCCTCCTATAGTAACCCGCAATGCCAAGGAAGCTTCTTATTTCAGTCGGGTTCTCCGACTGGGTCCATTTAGTCGCAACTTCAATTTTTGATGGGTCTTCCATTATTCCATTGACATTTATCACATGCCCTAGGAATTGCACCTCCCGAATCCAGAAGGCACATTTTGAAAATTTTGCATATAATTAGTCCCTTCTTAAGGTTTCCAGTACTTCCCCCAGCGTTTTGCATGATCCGCCTCACTCTTGGCGTAGATGTGATAATCGTCACCCTCAGTTTTATCAAATATGCAATTTTAGCCCTTGATTTTTACTACATTTATGATTTCAGTCCTTATATACAAATATAACGTCTTACATGATACATTTTTCTTGTATAAATATCCTTTACATAAAAATCCATTACTTTATATACCCAGAACCTAATACCCAATTATTTTCAACGGAAAGAACCTATATTTTTTTGAAAAGGTCCCTGTTAGTTTTAAAACTCATTTGCCACGTAAGCCATTTTTTGCCATGTAGACTAACCGGGTTAGAACTGGTGCTTGGGTCAGCATTTCCTTGAGTGTTTTGAAGGCATTAGCCTGTTCGTCCCCCAAGCGAATTTTACCTCTTTGCGGGTCAACTTGGTCAAAGGTGTGGTACTTTTGGAGAAGTCTTCGATAAACCTCCTATAGTAACCCGCAATGCCAAGGAGCTTCTTATTTCAGTCGGGTTCTCCGACTGGGTCCATTTAGTCACAACTTCAATTTTTGATGGGTCTTCCATTATTCCATTGACACTTATCACATGCCCTAGGAATTGCACCTCCCGAATCCAGAAGGCACATTTTGAAAACATTGCATATAATTAGTCCCTTCTTAAGGTTTCCAGTACTTCCCGCCAGCGTTTTGCATGATCCGCCTCACTCTTGGCGTAGATGTGATAACCGTCACCCTCAGTTTTATCATATATGCAATTTTAGCCCTTAATGTTTACTACATTTATGATTTCAGTCCTTATATACAAATATAACGTCTTACATGACACTTTTTCCTTGTATAAATATCCTTTACATAAAAACCCACTACTTTATATACCCAGAACCTAATACCCAATTATTTTCAACGGAAAGAACCTACATTTTATTGAAAAGGTCCCTATAAGTTTTAAAACTAATTTGCCACGTAAGCCATTTTTTGCCACGTAGACTAACCGGGTTAGATCTCCGTTAGTTTGGAGGTGATGGAAAAAACTATCACATTAGAACTGGTGGTTTGGTCAACATTTCCTTGAGTGTTTTGAAGGCATTAGCCTGTTCGTCCACGAGCGAATTTTACCTCTTTGCGGGTCAACTTGGTCAAAGGTGTGGTACTTTTGGAGAAGTCTTCGATAAACCTCCTATAGTAACCCGCAATGCTAAGGAAGCTTCTTATTTCAGTCGGGTTCTCCGACGTGGTCCATTTAATCGCAACTTCAATTTTTGATGGGTCTTGCATTATTCCATTGACACTTATCACATGCCCAAGGAATTGCACCTCCCGAATCCTGAAGGCACATTTTGAACATTTTGCATATAATTAGTCCCTTCTTAAGGTTTCGAGTACTTCCCGCCAGCATTTTGAATGCTCCGCCTCACTCTTGGAGTAGATGTGATAACCGTCACCCTCAGTTTTATCATATATGCAATTTTAGCCCTTAATTTTTACTACATTTATGATCTCAGTCCTTATATACAAATATAACGTCTTACATGATACATTTTTCTTGTATAAATACCCTTTACATAAAAACCCACTACTTTATATACCCAGAACCTAATACCAAATTATTTTCAACCGAAAGAAACTACATTTTTTTGACAAGGTCCCTATAAGTTTTAAAACTCATTTGCCACGTAAGCCATTTTTTGCCACGTAGACTAACCGGGTTAGATCTCTGTTAGTTTAGGGGTGATGGAACAAACTATGAAATTAGAACTGGTGCTTGGGTCAACATTTCCTTTAGTGTTTTGAAGGCCTTAGCCTATTCGTCCCCGAAGCGAATTTTACCTCTTTGCGTGTCAACTTGGTCAAAGGTGTGGCAATTTTGGAGAAGTCTTCGATAAACCTCCTATAGTAACCCGCAAGGCCAAGGAAGCTTCTTATTTCATTCGGGTTCTCCGACGGGGCCCATTTAATCGCAACTTCTATTTTTGATGGGTCTTCCATTATTCCATTGACACTTATCACATGCCCTAGGAATTGCACCTCCCGAATCCAGAAGGCACATTTTTAACATTTTGCATATAATTAGTCCCTTCTTAAGGTTTCTAGAACTTCCCGCCAGCGTTTTGCATGATCCGCCTCACTCTTGGAGTAGATGTGATAACCGTCACCCCCAGTTTTGTCATATATGCAATTTTAGCCCTTAATTTTTACTACATTTATAATTTCAGTCCTTATATACAAATATAACGTCTTACACGATACATTTTTCTTGTATAAATATCCTTTACATAAAAACCCACTACTTTATATAACCAGAACCTAATACCCAATTATTTTCAACCGAAAGAACCTACATTTTTTTGAAAAGGTCCCTATAAGTTTTAAAACTCATTTTCCATGTAAGCCATTTTTTGCAACGTAGACTAACAGGGTTAGATCTCCGTTAGTTTGGGGTGATGGAAAAAACTATCACATTAGACTTGGTGCTTGGGTCAACATTTCCTTGAGTGTTTTGAAAGCATTAGCCTGTTCGTCCCCCAAGCGAATTTTACCTCTTTGCGGGTCAACTTGGTCAAAGGTGTGGCAATTTTGGAGAAGTCTTCTACAAACCTCCTATAGTAACCCGCAAGGCCAAGGAAGCTTCTTATTTGAGTCGGGTTCTCCGGCGGGGCCCATTTAATCGCAACTTCAATTTTTGATGGGTCTTCCATTATTCCATTGACACTTATCAAATGCCCTAGAAATTGCACCTCCCGAATCCAGAAGGCACATTTTGAAAATTTTGAATATAATTAGTCCCTTCTTAAGGTTTCCAGTACTTCACGCCAGCGTTTTGCATGATCCGCCTCACTCTTGGCGTAGATGTGATAACCGTCACCCTAAGTTTTATCATATATCCAATTTTAGCCCTTAATTTTTACTACATTTATGATTTCAGTCCTTATATACAAATATAACGTCTTACATGATACATTTTTCTTGTATAAATATCCTTTAAATAAAAATCCATTACTTTATATAACCAGAACCTAATACCCAATTATTTTCAACGGAAAGAACCTACATTTTATTGAAAAGGTCCCTATAAGTTTTAAAACTTATTTGCCACGTAAGCCGTTTTTTGCCACGTAGATTAACCGTGTTAGATGTCCGTCAGTTTGGGGTGATGTAAAAAACTATCACATTAGAACTGGTGCTTGGGTCAACATTTCCTTGAGTGTTTTGAAGGCATTAGCCTGTTCGTCCCCCAAGCGAATTTTACCTCTTTGCGGGTCAACTTGGTCAAAGGTGTGGTACTTTTGGAGATGTCATCGATAAACCTCCTATAGTAACCTGCAATGCCAAGGAAGCTTCTTATTTCAGTCAGGTTCTCCGACGGGGTCCATTTAATCGCAACTTCAATTTTTGATGGGTCTTCCATTATTCCATTGACACTTATCACATGCCCTAGGAATTGCGCCTCCCGAATCCAGAAGTCACATTTTGAAAATTTTGCATATAATTAGTCCCTTCTTAAGGTTTCCAGTACTTCCCGCTAGCGTTTTGCATGATCCGCCTCACTCTTGGCGTAGATGTGATAACCGTCACCCTCAGTTTTATCATATATGCAATTTTAGCCCTTAATTTTTACCACATTTATGATTTCAGTCCTTATATACAAATATAACGTCTTACATGACACATTTTTCTTGTATAAATATCCTTTACATAAAAACCCACTACTTTATATACCCAGAACCTAATACCCAATTATTTTCAACGGAAAGAACCTACATTTTATTGAAAAGGTCCCTATAAGTTTTAAAACACATTTGCCACGTAAGCCATTTTTTTCCACGTAGACTAACCGGGTTAGATCTTCATTAGTTTGGGGATGATGGAAAAAACTATCACATTAGAACTGGTGCTTGGGTCAACATTTCCTTGAGTGTTTTGAAGGCATTAGCTTGTTCGTCCCCAAGCGAATTTTACCTCTTTGCGGGTCAACTTGGTCAAAGGTGTGTCAATTTTGTAGAAGTCTTCGATAAACCTCCTATAGTAACCCGCATGTCCAAGGAAGCTTATTATTTTAGTCGGGTTCTCCGACGGGGTCCATTTAATCGCAACTTCAATTTTTGATGGGTCTTGCATTATTCCATTGACACTTTTCACATGCCCAAGGAATTGCACCTCCCGAATCCAGAAGGCACATTTTGAACATTTTGCATACAATTAGTCTCTTCTTAAGGTTTCGAGTACTTCCCGCCAGCATTTTGCATGATCCGCCTCACTCTTGGAGTAGATGTGATAACCGTCACCCTCAGTTTTATCATATATGCAATTTTAGCCCTTAATTTTTACTACATTTATGATTTCAGTCCTTATATACAAATATAACGTCTTACATGATACATTTTTCTTGTATAAATACCCTTTACATAAAAACCCACTACTTTATATACCCAGAACCTAATACCAAATTATTTTCAACGGAAAGAAACTATATTTTTTTGACAAGGTCCCTATAAGTTTTAAAACTCATTTGCCACGTAAGCCATTTTTTGCCACGTAGACTAACCGGGTTAGATCTCTGTTAGTTTAGGGGTGATGGAACAAACTATGAAATTAGAACTGGTGCTTGGGTCAACATTCCCTTGACTGTTTTGAAGGCATTAGCCTATTCGTCGCCGAAGCGAATTTTACCTCTTTACGTGTCAAATTGGTCAAAGGTGTGGCAATTTTGGAGAAGTCTTCGATAAACCTCCTATAGTAACCCGCAAGGCCAAGGAAGCTTCTTATTTCATTCGGGTTCTCCGACGGGGCCCATTTAATCGCAACTTCTATTTTTGATGGGTCTTCCATTATTCCATTGGCACTTATCACATGCCCTAGGAATTGCACCTCCCGAATCCAGAAGGCACATTTTGAACATTTTGCATATAATTAGTCCCTTCTTAAGGTTTCCAGAACTTTCCGCTAGCGTTTTGCATGATCCGCCTCACTCTTGGAGTAGATGTCATAACCGTCACCCCCAGTTTTGTCATATATGCAAATTTAGCCCTTAATTTTTACTACATTTATAATTTCAGTCCTTATATACAAATATAACGTCTTACACCATACATTTTTCTTGTATAAATATCGTTTACATAAAAACCCACTACTTTATATACCCAGAACCTAATACCCAATTATTTTCAACCGAAAGAACCTACATTTTTTTGAAAAGGTCCCTATAAGTTTTAAAACTCATTTTCCATGTAAGCCATTTTTTGCCACGTAGACTAACAAGGTTAGATCTCCGTTAGTTTGGGGGTGATGGAAAAAACTATCACATTAGACTTGGTGCTTGGGTCAACATTTCCTTGAGTGTTTTGAAGGCATTAGCCTGTTCGTCCCCCAAGCGAATTTTACCTCTTTGCGGGTCAACTTGGTCAAAGGTGTGGCAAATTTGGAGAAGTCTTCTACAAACCTCCTATAGTAACCCGCAAGGCCAAGGAAGCTTCTTATTTTAGTTGGGTTCTCCGGCGGGGCCCATTTAATCGCAACTTCAATTTTTGATGGGTCTTCCATTATTCCATTGACACTTATCATATGCCCTAGGAATTGCACCTCCCAAATCCAGAAGGCACATTTTGAAAATTTTGAATATAATTAGTCCCTTCTTAAGGTTTCCAGTACTTCCCGCCAGCGTTTTGCATGATCCGCCTCACTCTTGGAGTAGATCTGATAACCCTCACCCTCAGTTTTATCATATATGCAATTTTAGCACTTAATTTTTACCACATTTATGATTTCAGTCCTTATATACAAATATAACCTCTTACATGATACATTTTTCTTGTATAAATATCCATTACATAAAAACCCACTACTTTATATACCCAGAACCTAATACCCAATTATTTTCAACCGAAAGAACCTACATTTTTTTGAAAAGGTCCCTATAAGTTTTAAAACTCATTTGCCACGTAAGCCAATTTTTGCCACGTAGACTAACAGGGATAGATCTCCGTTAGTTTGGGGGTGATGGAAAAAACTATCACATTAGACCTGGTGCTTGGGTCAACATTTCCTTGAGTGTTTTAAGGCATTAGCCTGTTCGTCCCCTAAGCGAATTTGACCTCTTTGTGGGTCAACTTGGTCAAAGGTGTGGCAATTTTGGAGAAGTCTTCGATAAGCCTCCTATAGTAACCCGCAATGCCAAGGAAGCTTCTTATTTCAGTCGGGTTCTCCGACGGGGTCCATTTAATCGCAACTTCAATCTATGATGGGTCTTCCATTATTCCATTGACACTTATCACATTCCTTAGGAATTGCACCTCCCGAATCCAGAAGGAACATTTTGAAAATTTTGCATATAATTAGTCCCTTCTTAAGGTTTCCAGTACTTCCCGCCAGCGTTTTGCATGATCCGCCTCACTCTTGGAGTATATGTGATAACCGTCACCCTTAGTTTTATCATATATGCAATTTTAGCCCTTAATTTTTACTACATTATGATTTCAGTCCTTATATACAAATATAACGTCTTACACGATACATTTTTCTGGTATAAATATCCTTTACATAAAAATCCATTACTTTATATACCCAGAACCTAATACCCAATTATTTTCAACGGAAAGAACCTACATTTTTTTGAAATGGTCCCTATAAGTTTAAAAACTCATTTGCCATGTAAGCCATTTTTTGCCATGTAGACTAACCGGGTTAGATCTCCGTTAGTTTGGAGTGATGTAAAAAACTATCACATTAGAACTGGTGCTTGGGTTAACATTTCCTTGAGTGTTTTGAAGGCATTAGCCTGTTCGTCCCCAAGGGAATTTTACCGCTTTGCGGGTCAATTTGGTCAAAGGTGTGGCAATTTTGGAAAAGTCTTCTATAAACCTCCTATTGTAACCCACAAGGCCAAGGAAGCTTCTTATTTTAGTCGGGTTCTCCGGCGGGGCCCATTTAATCGCAACTTCAATTTTTGATGGGTCTTCCATTATTCCATTGACACTTATCAAATGCCCTAGGAATTGCACCTCCCGAATCCAGAAGGCACATTTTGAAAATTTTGAATATAATTAGTCCCTTCTTAAGGTTTCCAGTACTTCCCGCCAGCGTTTTGCATGATCCGCCTCACTCTTGGAGTAGATGTGATAACCCTCACCCTCCGTTTTATCATATATGCAATTTTAGCACTTAATTTTTAACACATTTATGATTTCAGTCCTTATATACAAATATAACGTCTTACATGATACATTTTTCTTGTATAAATATCCTTTACATAAAAACCCACTACTTTATATACCCAGAACCTAATACCCAATTATTTTCAACCGAAAGAACCTACATTTTTTTGAAAAGGTCCCTATAAGTTTTAAAACTCATTTGCCACGTAAGCCATTTTTTGTCACGTAGACTAACCGGGTTAGATCTCCGTTAGTTTGGGGTGATGGAAAAAACTATCACATTAGAACTGGTGCTTGGGTCAACATTTCCTGGAGTATTTTGAAGGCATTAGCCTATTCGTCTCCAAGCGAATTTTACCTCTTTTCGGGCCAACTTGGTCAAAGGTATGGTACTTTTGGAGAAGTCTTCGATAAGCCTCCTATAGTAACCCGCAATGCCAAGGAAGCTTCTAATTTCAGTCGGGTTCTCCGACGGGGTCCATTTAATCGCAACTTCAATTTTTGATGGGTCTTCCATTATTCCATTGACACTTATCACATTCCTTAGGAATTGCACCTCCCGAATCCAGAAGGAACATTTTGATAATTTTGCATATAATTAGTCCCTTCTTAAGGTTTCCAGTACTTCCCGCCAGCGCTTTGCATGATCCGCCTCACTCTTGGAGTATATGTGATAACCGTCACCCTTAGTTTTATCATATATGCAATTTTAGACCTTAATTTTTACTACATTATGATTTCAGTCCTTATATACAAATATAACGTCTTACACGATACATTTTTCTGGTATAAATATCCTTTACATAAAAATCCATTACTTTATATACCCAGAACCTAATACCCAATTATTTTCAACGGAAAGAACCTACATTTTTTTGAAATGGTCCCTATAAGTTTTAAAACTCATTTGCCATGTAAGCCATTTTTTGCCACGTAGACTAACAGGGATAGATCTCCGTTAGTTTGGGGGTGATGGAAAAAACTATCACATTAGACCTGGTGCTTGGGTCAACATTTCCTTGAGTGTTTTGAAGGCATTAGCCTGTTCGTCCCCTAAGCGAATTTTACCTCTTTGTGGGTCAACTTGGTCAAAGGTGTGGCAATTTTGGAGAAGTCTTCTAAAAACCTCCTATAGTAACCCACAAGGCCAAGGAAGCTTCTTATTTTAGTCGGGTTCTCCGGCGGGGCCCATTTAATCGCAACTTCAATTTTTGATGGGTCTTCCATTATTCCATTGACACTTATCAAATGCCCTAGGAATTGCACCTCCCGAATCCAGAAGGCACATTTTGAAAATTTTGAATATAATTAGTCCCTTCTTAAGGTTTCCAGTACTTCCCGCCAGCGTTTTGCATGATCCGCCTCACTCTTGGAGTAGATGTGATAACCCTCACCCTCCGTTTTATCATATATGCAATTTTAGCACTTACTTTTTAACACATTTATGATTTCAGTCCTTATATACAAAATCGAGTCCCGTTCAAAATATTTGTCAACTTTTAAGCATCCGACAATCATATTTTCTCAATTAAAGATGACAAAGCTCAAATGGTTCATCAAGGTTTAGAAAATCAGCATCAACCACCATCAGCTATCAAAAATAAGATAGAAATGTAAAATCTTTTTGGATTTTCTAAAATTTATGTTAAAACACACCTAAAATATTTTTGAGTTTTGTAATTTTTGACGAGAAAATAAAATGCAAAAATGTAAAGAGAAAACAGTAAATGTTTTGGGATTTCAGGTAAAGGAATCATATCAGTTATTGAGAAATCTGATCACACCGTTGATCTTTTGATTATTATCATTAAAGACAATGTGTGATCTGGCAACTGCTGATATTGTGATCCACATAAACTCACATGCAGACTTTTGTGTAGTGCTTTAAACTGATACTATTATGTATAGTATAAACATAATTGTCTGTGGTTCCCACGCACACGACATACCCCCGTATCAAGAAGTAAATGTACAAAGACTCATTGTAAAGCGTGATTATGCTTTCGTCGTCTTTAATTTACAAGGTATAATGCACAGAGGTATACAGGTCAGCAAATTAATGCAGCAAAGTAACATGTGCAATTTACCAGGTTGAGGACTGAAATTAATCATCATTTGCATCAGTGATTAATACGATGTTATAGATAATCTTTGATCATCATAAAACATGGAAAGTTCCTCATTCGGTAACTTTAGGATTTGGCATAAAGCTCTTTTATAAAGACACCCTATCTGATCTAGGTCCGTAATGACTTACAGCAGAAGATCAGAGAGGCTATCCCTAGACAACTAATAACATAATGACCCTAAACCTCCGAGTTTTGTACAAATACCCTATCAAACAAAATTACGGTACTAAGACCATATGCCAATGAGGAGTTCATTCACACAACAATACGTTTGATATGTATGTATCAGGCACGCAATATTAGGTCAACGAAGCCTATCAGCACATCACACAGACTCAGACACACGCCCTATATAGCAGTTGATTTCTTAGAATGTGTCAGATCCCTACTGATGTACTATCATTTCCCCTTTTTCTCTAGGAAAGCATTTTTGGTTTTTCTGATTTTTATAAATTTTTGAATTTACTGTTCCCACGGATAACTGGAGCATTTCAAATATGTGACTGCCCAGATATCGTTTGTTCACAAAAATCTGACGGCATTAATCTAAGGGAAGAAGATATAGCAGTCAGCAAAGAAATTTTCTAATTTTTATGGATTTTGAAATTTTTCAATGTTTTTGGATTTTTGAAATTTTTCTGAAAAACAGTAATAATTAAACTAAAAAGCGATAAACTGAGGTGGTGATCAGTCTTGTTTTTCTTTAATACCATTAGCTTTCAAAAGATATTCAAATCTCGATTTATCAAAAGCTTTGGTAAAAAGGTCTGCGCGTTGGTAATCAGTGTGGATTTTGACCATATCGATCAACTCTTTAGCATAACAATCGCGGATAAAATGATATTTAATCCGGATATGTTTAGTCTTTTGTTAATGCGATTGCGGCTTCATTATCACAGTAAATAGGGGTTTTAAGAAATTGCAAACCGTAGTCCACCATCTGTTGTTGGATCCAAAGAACCTGTAAGCAGCAGCTCGATGCTGAAACATATTTTGCTTCACATGTGGATAGTGCAACTGCGGTTTGTTTCTTGCATTGCCAGGTCACGAGCCTACTCCCAATAAACTATCATCCAGCCGTTGTGGATTTGCTGTCTTTGTCACAGCCGCCCCAATCTGCATCACTAAAAGCGATTAGGTCAAAATTATCATCATTAGGGTACCATAGTCCTCTCGATGGACAACCCTTAAGATATCTAAGGATACGTTTGACAGCTGCAAGATGAATCTGTTTCGGCTTTGATTGATAACGTGCACAGAGACATGTGGCAAACATTATATCAAGTCTGGAGGCAGTGAGATACATCAGAGATCCGACGATTGCTCTGTATGTAAATGGATCAGTTAGCTCCCCCTTAGCATCAACACCAATCCCGTGATTAGGTTGTATTGGGGTGTCCATCGGCTTTAAATCATCCATCTGGAATCGGCTCAAGACTTCAGAAACATATTTCGTCTGGTGAATAAAGATACCCGTTGGTCTTTGTTCCACCTGCAAGCCTAGGAAAAACTGCATCTCTCCCATTGCGCTCATCTCGAACTTTTCCTGCATAACACGTTCAAATTCTCTGCACAGAAGTTCGTTAGTAGACCCAAATATAATATCGTCAACATAAATCTGCACTAGAAGCAAGTAATCGCCTGTTCGTTTAGTGAACAGTGTGCAGTCTACCAAACCTCGCTTGAATCCTTTTGAGAGAAGATACGTGCTCAGCTCCTCATACCATTGTCTTGGAGCTTGGTGCAACCCATAAAGAGCTTTGTTTAGTACGTAGACCTTATCCCGGTGAATAGGGTCTTCAAAGCCTGGTGGTTGACCTACATATACTTCCTCTTTGACCACACCGTAAAGAAATGCGCTCTTGACATCCATCTGATACACCTTAAATTTCTTGTATGATGCAAACGTCAGAAACATTCGGATTGCCTCTAGGCGTGCAACTGGTGCATAGATTTCGTTGTAATCGATTCCCTCAACCTGATGAAATCCTTGTACAACCAAACGAGCTTTGTTCCTTACGATCAATCCTCTATCATCCTTTTTGCAATTAAACACCCACTTCGTTCCAATTTTCTTTCTTCCCGGGAGTAGATCTGTCAATGTCCAGACGCCAAGTTTCTGAAACTGCAACAACTCCTCTTGCATAGCTTCCACCCAAGCGTCGTCCAAAAGAGCATCCTTGTAAGTTCGCGGCTCCACTTGCGAAACATAACAAGCAAAAGACCAGTCATTCTGAAAACCCGATTTTTGTATTTTGGCATATAAAGCAAGATTGCCAAGGTTTTCTGGTAAGTTCGCTTTCCTCAATTGCCCTCTTGTCATCACACTGCTACCAGGATCACCAATAACTTGCTCGATCGGGTGAATTCGATGTATCCAGGATTCCGGATAATTGGGTACTTGGACTCCCGTCTGAGTAGTTAAGTTTTCTGTAGAAACCAGATCATTACCCACATTCGATGTTGAAGCACCATTTATAGTTGGGTTCACTGGTGGTGTCACTGTAGCATGATCTAAGATAGCTTCACTAGTAACATCATCGTCATCATCTTGTGATTCTGATGAATTAAACGTTGTGGAAGCTTCTTAAAATACTTCTTCTTCAACGACAGGAACATTGGTATCATTAGAAGCTGCTTGAGGATTCACGGTAATCGGACGCACTAACGGTGAAGTCACTGCGTTTTCGACCTCGTAATATAAACGTAGTACAGCCTCTTCAACCAAGCTATCTAGATTGAATGATTCAAAGAAATCTTTGTAATCAAACATCCAGTCTGGACCGCTTCCCTGTGTACCGTTGCACTTCAACATTAGCCCACTCCTCGACCTGACGAGTTCTTCTGTTGAATACCCGTTTGAGCGGGGTTGCATATCCAACAAAATATCCTTCCTCGGCCTTCGGTGCGAACTTCTCAGATGGATTAAGCATAGTACAAGGAGCTCCAAACAGTTCTAGATACTCCAAATTCGGCTTGCGACGATTAACAACTCATAAGAAGTTTTGCCAAACTTCTTCACTGTTAAAACACGATTGAGAGTATAACAAGCTGCGTAAATTGCTTCGTTCCAGAACATTACTGGAAGATTTGAGTTCGCAAGCATTGTCCTCGCCGTTTCAATTAGAGTCCTGTTTTTACGTTCTGCAACACTGTTCTGTTGTGGGGTATACGGAGCACTATATTCATGATGAATTCCTTTGTTTTCACAAAGATCGTCCATCTGTGCATTTTTAAACTCCGTCCCATTGTCACTCCTAATCCTCTTGATCATTAGACCATAGATATTTTCCAGACGAGTGAACAGAACTTTCAAGTTGTCAAATGTGTCGCTCTTTCTGTGTAAGCACATCACCCATGAAAATCTTGAGTAATCATTAGTCACCACAAGACAATATAACTCCCCAGCATGACTCTTACGCTTGACCGGTCCAAACAGATCCATGTGCAAACGTTCAAGTGGCAGTTCAACGGAATTAACTTTCTTTGGTCTATGGGATTGTTTGTGCTGCTTTCCATTTTTGCAACTCACACACTTGTCATTTAGGTGAAAATGTTTGACGTTTACGCCTGTGACAAGTTCATTCTTCACCAATTGATTCATCATTCTGAGGTGAATGTGTCCCATCCTCCTGTGCCACATAATGGATTCTTTTTCTGTAGCCTTGGAGAGGAAACACGTGACTTGGCCTTCGGTGATCATTGCCTTTGACATATCGAGAATGTACAGGTTGTTCACTCTCGGTGCCTTTAACATCACCCACTCTTTTGGTAATTCAAACCCCGGCTTGAGAATGTAGCAAGATTTGTCGTCAAAGTACACAAAAAATTGCTTGTCGCATATCTGACTGACACTCAACAGATTGTAATCTATCTGCTTCACATAAGAAATTCTTTCAAAGCTCACAATCCCATTACTCACACTACCATCCATGGTAATGTATCCTCCTTTGTTCCCGGCAAATGCTACATAGCCTCCATTAATATTTCGAATATCGAACAGTAGCGATAGATCCTCGGTCATATGGCCAGAAGCTCCACTGTCAACAATCCAAAGACTGCTAACAGGGCCAGCTGAAGCTCCCTGCACATATCAAGTAGAAAAGTTAGATTTTTTGGGGGACCCAAGCCTGTTTGGTCTTGGGTCTTTGAACTAATTGTTTCAAAGAGTCATTTGTTTCACAAACATCTTGGGTTTTATCAACCGCTTTCTTTTCAAACAAATCTTTTGCTTTCTCATATTTTACATTTTGTGAAGTTGAAGCACCCTCAGACCCCTTTGATGACCAAGATTGTTCAGTCCGTTTCAAGATCCGGATCTGAGATTTTGAGGTCTCAGCCGGTTTCTTTACTTCTTCCTTGAATGATACCTTCTTGGTTACCTTCTCTGATTTAACAGAGACAGGTCCAACTGCTGGTTTGACATTAGGTTTAATAGAAACCTTTTTGTTTTCAGCAGTTGTGTTCACCAATGGTTTCTTCAATGGTTTCTCAGTGGCTATTCGGTTGCGTTTATCATAAGTCATCGGACGATTTTCCCTCCTTTTGAAATAATTGTTTTGGTTATAATAAGGTGCTTGTTGAGGAAAAACCTATCTCTGTGGATAACTGTAATTATCAACCGGACAGTCATATCTTTGTTTCATCTCCACCTCGTGCCTCTTGTGTCGTACATACGGGCAGGTGGAAAGTAAATGTCCCCTTTCCCGCACTTAAAACACGCACGGTTTTCCTTGATGTTCGACTTAGAATAACTAGCAATGGGATATTGATCAACCATACACTGTCTTCTTAAACTCTCAGGAGCTGGGTCCTTTGAGTAAGCCGGCTCAATAAAACTATTTAACTTGTCTGTTGGTTTAACAAATTGTGTGACATAACCTTTGGGTCTTTAGAATTATCCGAATGAATTTTCTTTAAAATAGCTGGAGGAATATCATTGGTTCGTTCATGTTTTGGGAACCAAATTGTACTTTCCTGCCAGATCTTTTCAATTTTAGAATAGTTTGCAAATTGAATCGGATATTCTTCATCAGACATAATCTTATCGGAGCCTTGCATCCGATAGAAAACTTTCACAGGTTTATCACACGATTCGTTTTTCACTTCATTTGACTTTTCCGTTTTATTTTCAATTTTCTTTTCAACAGATTTAACAACATTCTTTTCAACATTTTTAACCACTTTCTTTTCAACATTCTTATCAACATACCTCTCAACTTTCTTAGCAACATTCTTTGCTGATTGATTCATTCTGTGTGCATTAGCCATGGGATGAACAATTTGAGATGGTGAAACCGGTTCAGTAGTGATGATGTGATTTTCATTAGGAATATCACTCACTTTTTCAACAACCGTCTCAGACTGTTCATCCTCTTCATCAGAATCATCAGTAGCAACCACACCTTCATTGTTTCCCAGAACATGTCTAACATCAGAATATGAGTCTCCGACACTGGATGTGTTGGACTCGTTATCTGATGTAGAGTCAGATTTGACTAAGCTCTCCGGTGCTATCGCATGCAAATTATGGTTTTCGAACAACACCGGAGCTGGGACAGCTTTGTAGTTTGCACTACTCGACTGTGAAGGTTCTTCTATGATGTGGTCAACTACATAAACAATGTGCTTATAGCTTTCAAGCTTTTTGTTCACTTTCTCGGCAAAGCACTTGATGGTGGCCATTTCCAATTTTGTGTTTTCTAAATCGTTTATATAATTGTTTATGGCCATTTGCTTTAAAGACAAAGTCTTTTTCAATTCAGAAATATCTTTCTTATACCCATCAAGTACTCTGTTGAATTCTTTTGATTCCTTTTAATATAATTGACAGTTAATTTTTGCACTCTCAAGTTGAACCTTGAGTTGCTTGTTTTCATCTGTCAATTTATCACAAGATTTGCAATTTTTAACACAAGTAGAATTAACAGTAGATTCAGTACTTACCTGCTTAGGAGGTTCTGTCATGGCCATTAGAGCAAAATGAGCTTCCTTCCCAGCGAAAAACTTGGAGTAGTCAATTCTGGTGCAAGTCATAAAGAAATCAGCTTCAGCAAACAGCTGGTCAATGTCGTCATCCAGTGAATTAACACTAGTTTCAGAGTCAGAATCACTTTCCTCATCAGAATAAGTGGAATCAAACTGTTCTGGAATATCAACAACAGTATCCATCACCATTCCAGTCTTCTTCTCAGCACAATCAACATCAACATTCATCTCATCACTCACCTCTTCAATCTTTAACTCACTCATCTTCTCAGACACAACCTCTTCTTCAACCTCCACCGGTTCATCCAAGTTCATCTTCTGTGCCACACAATCCACATTCCCAGCAGTAATGTCTTCCACTCCCAACTGCATACCGGTCCAATCGAAACCCTCATCCTTCTGTATCACCAAAGCTTGGTTTGGGTTTTCAGTTTGAGTTTGTGTGTTTGGTGTAGATATGGGAATGATTGTTCGGTTTGAGTTCTGTTGTGTTTGGTGTTGGTTTTGTGATGTGGATTGTCTAGCATTGTTATTTTGTTGGTTATTTTGGCGGTTTTGATAGTTGTTGTGAGGTTGAAAGCTTGAGATATTATTGGTACTTTGGTATGATACTTGGTTTTGGTTTTAGTTTGACGGTTTTGCTATGAAGAGTTGAATGGATTTCGAT
This sequence comes from Ambrosia trifida, assembly GCA_028751855.1. Lineage (NCBI taxonomy): Eukaryota > Viridiplantae > Streptophyta > Magnoliopsida > Asterales > Asteraceae > Ambrosia > Ambrosia trifida. Next base: position 103,990,051 of record CM054122.1, on the reverse strand, counting down.
TACCTTGTTGTGCTGGCTTTGTGCACTCTCTTTTAAAATGACCTTTTTCACCACAGTTGAAACAAGTTACTTTGGCTTTGTTGAAGCCATAAGTGGTGTTAGGAGAAGTTGAAAGATCCGTTCTCCCGGTCTTCTGAATGAAATCAGTGGCTCTTCCCATGATGCTTGCAAAATCCCACTATATATCCATCAATTCCATCTCTTCCTTGTCGATCTGTGCATAGTCCTCATTGGTCAAATTGTTGTTCCCAATTTGACTAGCAACCAGACCGTTGTATGATGCTACCATCGCTGAAACTAATGCTACTTGCTGTTGTGCAATCTCAATAGTAACATTATTCAGATTTGAAGTCTCCAACACAATCGAGCTTTGGTTCGGTTGGTTTTGGTTCATTTGAGGGTTATAAGGTTGTTGTTGTTGAGGTTGGCTAACAGAGTAACACGCTGCTTGTTGTATGGGTGAAAATGGTGGGATATAGGAAGTTGTTGTAGGATATGTTGGTGAGGTATATGAAGATGTTTGAGCAAGGTAGTTGATTGGTTATTTAGGTGGTTCAACGATGTTGGACACGCACGCAATGTGTGGAGCAATGTTGGTAGTAGAACTGGAAGTAGTATGAGAAGAAGATGTACCACCAAGATAAGGTTCCGGATTCTAAGGAATCTGAGCCCTCTTTGCTTTCCTCTTCTCCTCCATCTCTTTGTTCTCCAGTTTCTGTATGAACTCATTGATCGTCCAATACTGGTACGCATCATTCTCTTTCAACACTTCAATATGTTGGTTCCAATACGGTGGCAAAGCATCGGCAAACTTGTCCACCAGTTCGGACATAGGTATGCTAATCTCATAGCTTGACAGCTCTGTGAGTAAGTGGCAATACCTTGGAACTAACTCTTTAAAAGTCTCGTTACCCATGTAACTAAAATTCTCAAACTCTTTGCGAAGCTCCTCCATCCTTAGCTTCCTAGTCTTCTCATTGATGCAGCAAATCTGTGTTGATAGCTTGGGATAATTGAGAAAACGCCTTTTTCTCAATAGCAAACTTTTTCTTCTCATCGTTTGCTAGATTCTCCAAAGGAATAGGGTCTCCAGTGTTCTCCAAGATCGGAGCAACATAGCCTTTCGCAATCATTTGCCATGCCTCAGTACCCTCTAAACCCATACCCTCCAAATGGATCTTGAATTTAGTCTTCCACGTGTTGTAATCGACCATTTCCATCAGCTTAGGTGGTCGGTTTCCACTTCCAGATGACAAGTCTTGAATAAGCGTTGATATAACATTGGTCGTCTGTGTGTGAACCGCTGCTGCTGCTACTCCCCAATAGTTGCCAATCGGTTGCGGTTGTGGTTGCGCAACATGTTGAGGAATAGAACTAGTCATAGCCATATAGTTGATAGGTTGTGATGGTTGACTAGTCTTTTGGGCAGCAACCGACCAAGGATCCATGGTTGTCTGCTGTTGTGGTGTCGTGTTGGGTCGTGGTGTAGTCGGAAAGTTCCACATCTTGATCTGAAAAAGTTTAAACACGAAAAGATTAGAAAAGTTTAAAACAGTTTACTCCTTCGTATGAGTCGAATGGTCAAATGAGAGAAAATCTTCTCCTTCGACCGTTTTCAAAGATACGAATGTAAGATATAACAAACACAAATATCCTTCGACCGTTTAAATTTCTCCTTCGACCGTCCGAATGGTCGAATGAAGCAGGTATGGTCGAATGAACACCAATTCACTAACAAACTCTAGGTTTGACCACTTAAAACACCACCTTCGATCAAAAATCCTTTGGTTCGACTGTTTAACATACACGTTCGCCCATATCTCCCTAGGTTCGACCATGAAATTTTCAAAAACGGTTATTCTTTGAAAATCAGTTGATTTTGATCAAATTTTTCAAAAGTTGAAAGAATTTGATGATATTAATCAGGTTTTGATTCGGATTTGATTTGGAACAAGTTTATCAAAGAGAATTATGTATTTTATCCATGAAAACAAGCTCTAATCAATCAATTTATCACCAATTCAATGTTATCAATGAAAACAGAAAGTTTTTGATCAAAATAGGGTCCAAATCTGCTGTAAAATTATCAAATTGTGGTTGTTTGATCCATAATGGCTCTGATACCACTTTGTATGTGCTTAGGATCGTCAAATCAACAAAGAGATTGATCAAACAAGTTTGATTCAGGTGTGGAATCCCTGAATCAATCACAATTATGATAATTAAACAATCAAAACACAGAAATCATCATTTCAAAGGTTTTTCTCATTAATAATCAACTCAAATTACACGTTTTAATAAAGATTACAATCAGATATGACGTGAAAATAAGTTGACAAAACACTAGGAAGAGACACAAAACAGGAGGGAAATAAAATGATCAACAACTAACATTCAAAAATGGCTTAACCTATTTATAGGCCTGCACATTCGCCCAAACACTTCGTGCGAACCAAGCACTATATAACAATAAATCTACATTCGCACTCCTTGTCTCTCCTTCGTATATTTCTTCTCCTTCGCACCCACTAAATCCTTCATTCGCCCACATTCATACTCCTTCGCCCGTTCGACAATCACCATTAACATATGTTTATTGTAATCCAATGCATTAGTCGCACAATAATGCATCTACAAATTACTCATTCCGGAAAGCTAAGACCACGTACGACATGTTCAAATAAAAAAAAGCAATTAAACTAGTTAGTTTAAAATTGAAATATAACACATACAAGTCGACACTACGAATCTGTCCAGTTTTAATCGTGAATGTAACTCAATATTAACGAACCCTAGATCTATAATATCTCCTAATATCATTATAAAAATCTATTACAATACTCATAGCATGTAAATCAGATGTAACACGACAAGATTCATCATGAATATTATCTTTTATAAACCCAATTTATTAATGATCATACACATACAATAACCATGCAAGACTCATCATAATACAACATAATCAATGTTATTTAGCATGTTAATCCTTATTAAAACTCACGTTTATATTAATTAAGTTTCACATCAGATCTGGACAAACAAGTTTTGATGCTTGACAAACATGATTAAGAAGATTCAAAACATAAATGATTGTGGTTATACCTTAAGCACTTCAAACAATTGATCATATACCTTTCCAAGCTCTAAAATAATTGGTTTCTTGATTATGGCCAAGGTTAGGGTTTATATTTTCGTATTATAGTAGGTTGGGGTGATTAGGGTTGAGTTAGGATGGTAAAAATTAAGTAAAAACGAGATTTTATAAAAGTTCAGCGAATTTGCCCTTAGGCGCTTGTTGGGCCATCCTTACCTGATCTGCTCCACGCATTTAAGCAGCCCAAAGCTGCATTCTTTTGTTTCTCCCACCCACATGCCTCTGTTGCTTTTATATATATATTTCTTTTTATGCACTAATGCATTTATTGCTTCTTGTCAACATCTTCCAACACAATTATTTGTGTTGATTTTATTCATGCCATTTTAATTGAAGTCACTAAATTTTTGAAGTCAATTGATGAATTGTAGACTTGGCCTTGCGCCAAAGTCAACATCACATATCTTTTTTTTTATTTATATATATATATAATAAGTAATATATATAATAATTAATCTATAAAATATTTAACCCAAACATTTTATAACTTATATATGATCATCGATCTGTCAAGTGTCGGTTACGAATTCAGTAACATATTTTCGCGTAATAACATGTAACGTCACATAAGTTCAAAAATAAATTCACATAAGCATATAATTGCAAATAATATCAAACAAGTTATTCTACAATTATTTGTTTTATTGTTTTATTAACGTTCAGGGTTCAAGACTCGTATATTAAGTTGTTCACCTATAATCGCGTATCGTGTGACTCCCTTAACTAACTCTAGTCAAGTAAAATGCTACAAATCTATGTATAAGTTAACTAGAGTTCAGTTAAAGTAGGAACCTGAAAATGCGGGGTGCCACATCATCCTCAAGTTATAAAGAATTTCGTCCCGAAATTCAGTAAGTAAACAGTAAAGCCAATGTACAATTGTGTGCTAGGTTTCCGGATGCCACATCATCCCCAAGTTGAAATGAATTTCGCCTCGAAATTCACTTTGAGTGAGTTACTTTACGTTTAGCGTTTGATCTATGCACAGGTTCAGGTTCAGTAAACAGATGTGGGTATTTAAGCCGCATTTGATCCCTGCATTCCCACGTGTATTCCGTTCCTAGACGGAAATTCCATCGTACCTTCACAATAGGTATAGTGCTTTGTCTGAGTTTCTTGACGCCCTGCTCAAGAATCTCCACCGGTTCTTCCACAAACCGTAACTGTTCGTCCACCTGGATCTCCTCTAGTGGCACCACCAATGTCCCATCAGACAGACATTTCTTAAGGTTCGATACGTGGAATACATTGTGTATTCCACTGAGTTCGTCAAGCAGGTTTAACCTGTAAGCTACTGGACCAATCCTTTCGACGATCTCGAATGGTCCAACGTATCGTGGGTTTAACTTTCACCGTTTCCCAAAGCGCATCACACCCTTCCAAGGTGACACCTTTAGTAGTACCTTATCCCTAATCTGGAACTCCAAAGGTTTCCTACGCTTATCAGCGTAGCTTTTCTGTCGATCACGAACAGCAGCCATCCGGTTTCTGATTTCCACTATCTTGTTAGAAGTTTCGTGCACGAGTTCAGGACCTGTCAGCTGGCTATCCCCAACTTCAGTCCAGCAGATGAGAGACCTACACTTGCGTCCATATAGTGCCTCAAAAGGTGCACACTAGATAGAAGTGTGGTAAATGTCGTTATACGAGAATTCGATTCAAGGCAAGTGCTTATCCCAACTGTTTCCAAAGTCCACCACACACGCTTGTAGTAGATCTTCCAATGTTTAGATGGTACGTTCACTTTGTCCATCCGTCTGTGGGTGATAGGCTGTGCTCATATCTAAGCGAGTCCCCAATGAATCTTGGAGAGTAGTCCAAAAACGAGGAGTAAATTGCGAGTCGCGATCGTATATTATAGAGGTAGGCATCCCGTTCCTAGAGACAACTTCCTTAATATATAGGGCGACTAGACATTTCAACTTGTCCGTCTCCTTAATTGCCAAGAAATGCATTGATTTGGTCAAACGGTCAACAATGACCCCAAATCATACCGTTCCTGTTGGGTGTTTTAGGATGTTTGGTGATAAAGTCCATGGAAATCCCATCCCATTTCCACATGGGAATTCCGGGTTGCTGCAGTAAGCCTGAAGGTTTCTGATATATAATCATAACCTTTGCACAAGTCAAGCACTAACTGATATAAGTGGCTATCTCAACTTTCATGTTTGGCCACCAGTAGAGAGTTTTGAGATCTTGGTACATCTTATCCGAACCAGGATGTACCGAATAACGAGAGGTGTGAGCTACGTCAAACACGAGTTGTCTAAGATCTCCACAACGGGGAATCTAGACTCGATTCATAAAGTACTGAAGACCATCCGACTTTAGTTCCAGGTGCTTATCAGCACCGTGCAAGGTTTCAAGCTCGACGTTTTCTTCTTTCGAAGCCTCAACCTGGGCTTCTCGAATCTTATTAGGAAGATTAGAATGGGTAGTGAGTTGTAAGGCTCACACCCACTTGGGTTTTGTTTCCTTACAACTGAGGGCATCCACTACTACGTTAGCCTCCCTAGATGATAACTGATGGCACAATCATCATCATCCAGAAAATCGACCCATCGACGCTGTCGCATGTTTAGCTCCTTCTGATCAAATATGTGTTGGAGGTTCTTATGATCTATAAAGATCGTACACTTCATTCCATAAAGATAATGCCTCCAAATCTTTAGAGATAAAATCACTACTTATTCCTCAATAGTTCAAAGATCAGCTGCAGGTGTTTCTTATGCTCCTCCCTGCTCTTGGTATGGATTAATATGTCATCAATGAACACTGACGAATTTGTCCAAATAGGGCTTACACACGCGGTTCATAAGATCCATGAACACTGCCGGTGCATTGGTTAGCCTAAATGGCCTTACCAAAAACTCATAATGTCCAAAGCGAGTTCGGAAAGCTGTCTTAGCTACTTCCTCCTCTCGGACTCTCAATTGATGGTATCCTGACCTCAAGTCAACTTTGGAACAAAATCTTGATCCTTGGAGCTGGTCAAACAATTCATCAATACGAGGTATCCGGTAACGGTTGTTAACAGTCACCTTGTTCAGTTCTCAATAGTCAATACACATGCGGAAGCTCCCATCCTTCTACTTAACAAACAGGATTGAGGCTCCCCATGGTGAAGAACTAGGTCTAATAAAACCCTTATTCAATAGCTCTAGGAGTTGGGTAGACAGTTCTTGAAGTTCACCTGGTGCTAGGCGATATGGTGCGCGTGCAACTAGGCTGCTCCAGGTGCAATATCGATTTGGAACTCCACTTGATGAACAGGTGGAAGTCCAGGTACTTCCTCTGGAAAGACAACAGGGAAATCACAAACTACAGGGATGTCCTCAATCCTCGTTTAAACTTCAGCTCGAGTGTCAGAGATGTTAGCCAGAATGGCTGGATAGCCCTTTCTAATGCACTTCTGGGCTTTCAAGAATGAGATGATACCCACCATCGCACCACCACGATCACCCTGAATGGATAAAAGTTTTCCAAATACGCTCTCTTCGGGTTTGATTGGTTCGGGTTCTTTCAAGGGTTCTCTCCCATGTATCTAATAGTTGGTACCCTCACTGGTACTCTATTGCCGACTTCCCCGTCCGTGAAGCTGGTTGGAATTTTAGTGTCAATTGATAGCCACATGGCCTAGCTCTCATCCTTGACCAAAGATGTGCCCACTATAGGGTTTAGTGTTAAAGAAATATGTATCTCCTATAACATGTTAAGCAAGTATACGTAGCCCAAGTGCTAGTTGTGCACTTAAGTTGTGAGTATACTAACACTTATGCTATGATGATTATAGACTAGACTCAACATGCGGTCCTAGTTCACTATAACCAATGGCTCTGATTCCAATCTGTCACACCCTCAAATTTCCACTGCAGGGTTTATACCGCGAGGCGCATGACATACCAGGAACCCATAGCCATAAGTCATATGAACGAACTCTAAATGCCCAAACCATTTAGTTCATTTTCAAAAATCAAGTTTAGTTAAGCTGCGGAAGCGTAAACCAAATTAAACCTTTTAAAACCATGCACAAAACAACGCGCCCAAATTAAAACCATATGATAGAAAACCTAAAAGCATAGAATGTTAGGACAAAAAGGATTGAGGAAACCACTTTTGTAAACCTTAGTCTAATTCACTTCTGTAAAAATATCCTAAGTATAGAACTACTGAAGAAAGAAGACTAAAGTACTGAAGAAGGATTCTACAAGTACTGAAGAAGAAATATCAGAAGTTTTGAAGTCCAAACCAGACAGTTCACTGAAGAACTACTGAAGACAAACTACTCATCGGTAGTTTGTCATTCATCAGCACTTGTACAAGAATCTTTTTCCACCGCCTTACGTTTCCGTAGTTTATTAGTTTAATATTACTTTATCTTTTTGTACAAGTTCCAAGATTGCAACTTGTTGCAACTTGTTTCTGACTTGCTTTTTGGTAAGGTTCATGTATATGTAAAGTCTATAAATAGATGGGTTCATCCCTCTGTTTTAGACATTGATTTTTATTGAAACAAGAATCCTTCAATGCTTATTATTGTTCTGTCCATTTCATTTATTGAGAATCTATTTGAGTATTTATTATCATTCACATTCAATACTTAGATTCTCATTAAACTTGTCTTTAGTTTTCAAACATCCAGGGGGAGTAATAACTCCTGTTGATAGTGTAGCTTTACTTAATCATTCCGCTGTGCAAATCTGATTGAACTTGCTAAGCACATAAGTGTTCACTAGCAAGCAATACATCAAGAGCATTACTGATCCAACAAGTGGTATCAGAGCACGGGTTTATCTGATCACATATCAATCTAACACATTAAGAATCAGACATAGGCTCTTATTGATATTCAATAAAGGATTAAAAGTTCACTTTTATCAACATCCACTTTAAGAGATATTTGACAAATCAATACTCTTTAAAATGGATCCTCATAATACTGGTTCTGCCAATAAACCTGCTATGCTAGTTAGAAATGAATACAATATCTGGCAAAGGAGAATGGCACATACATTATCACAGACCAACACTGGTTGCTGGAAATCAGTGATATATGGTCCTCGGAAACCAGTAAATATCAATCTTGAAACTAAAGAAGAAATACCAAAAGACCCAAAAGACTATACAGATGATGATTTCCTAAAACTCGAGCTTGATGCTAAAGCTTTCTCTATGTTGGCAATGTCACTCCCAAATGAAATCTACTCTGGACTATTACATTGTGATAGTGCCAAAGAGCTTTGGGACTGCCTAAAAGAACAGTTTGGAGGAACTGAAGAGGTGATTGCCAACACCAGAGAAATCCTAGCTCAACAATATGAAACTTTTGCTCATATAAATGGGGAAACTTTAACTCAACAATTTGAAAGATTCTCCTCATTAATATCTGCGCTAAAATTAAATGGTCAGATCTACACAAGTGTATCAATACTTCATAGATTTTTAAGGTCTTTACCTGAAAAATGGGAAACATACTCTATAGTCCTAAGATCCTAACCAAGCTTTAGCTCCCTCACTATTACAAAATTACATGGGAGATTACTAACTTTTGAAAGAGAAATTGATCAAAAGAAAATGTTGCAAAGTTCTGGTAAAACTGCTGATGACTATCTATCAGGTTGTACAGCACTATTGGGACAAGATTCCCCTACTTGTTCAAATAGTTTTGGATCTTTTGACCACATTGACATAACTGCTGGGAACTCATCTGAAAGATCATTCCCAAGTTATGACAATGATGAAAACAGTCAAAATGCTGATAACATGTGTTTTATCATGGATGATTTAAAAAATTTCAGCAATGATGACTTAGAAGAAATGGACATCTTACACCAACTGGCCATGTTAAGTATCAAAACAAACAAATTTTACAAAAAGGTCAGGAAGGAAATTTCCAGGACTTAACAGTTCTACAAAAATTGGTTTTGACAAATCTAAACTTAGATGTCACAAGTGTCAAAAGTTGGGACACTTTGCTAGAGAGTGTAGAAGCTCTAGCTACAACCAATCTCAGTCTGGAAATCAGTTTAACCCTAGTTATAATAGGAATAATGGAACACAAGGGAGTGCACATTTTGTACAGGCACAAGCTCCAAAAATCCAATATGTGCCACAAGCACAATATGTACAGATGCCTGCTCAACAGATGCAGAGCTAACAATCAATCCCTCCCATTCCAGCTGCTCAACAACCTCCACAGACTCAGCAACCCTCACAACAAAGCTTGTTCACCTCAGGGTATGTTGACTGGAGCAGTCTTCCTTTTGACACTACAGAGTGTAATCCTGATGCAGACAACAAAATGTTTGACATCAACTGGGGAGAACCTGACAATGGCAGAAAGAATTTTGCCTTAATGGCATTTGAGGGCTACACCTCAAAATCTGCCTTGTCTCAGGTATCAAAAGAATCTTTAACAAAACTTTGTTCAACTTCATGTAAAGAATCTTTTGCTCTCATAAGAGAGACTAATGTGCACTTACAAGGCAAAGCAAATGACTCTGAGAGAAAATTCACTCATATGAAATGTGATTTAGAAAGAAAACTTATTGCAAAGGCAAAAGAAAATTCTAAATTAACTAACAATGCTATTGAAACCCAAGCACAACTTAAAATCATGATAAATGACCTAGGAAATGTCAGAAAAGAGCTTGCTGACACCAAGGTTACTTGTGAAAAATGGGTAGAATCTTGTAAGGGGTACCAACTGCTGCTAAACAAACAAAGTGCTTCAAATGTTAGGTTTGGCATAGGGTACAATCACACTAAAACACCAACAAATTTTTCCCCTAAAACTATAGAAGATGGGAGAAAAATTGTTTCAGGTGAAACTTCTGAAGAGAAAGAATGCACATCTTTCCATGAAAACTTCCTAAAAAATCACAAAGAAAGTTTTTCAGAAGTACTGATAAAATCTGACTTTAAGCCATCAGTAGTTTCATTTACATCAGGAGTTGAGAACCTGAAAACTATTGATGACCTAAAACCCATCAAGACAGTCAGAAATTTGCCTTTAAATGAAAAAGAAAAGGCGAAAGAATGTGAAATCTGTGGTTTGTTTAACCACAAGACAGAATTTCGCAGATATAGAAAAGGAATTCAGTACAACAAGAAAATTTCACAACTGTTTATGGGAAAACAAATCAAAAATGATTTTTGTTGATGCACTATTATGTGGACGTCACTGTCGAATAGACTAGGGTTGAGTCATGTATTGTGTTACATGAGATTGTGGTGATCCATAAGGGCATTTTATGGATCCGATGCATTTGTAAATATTGACCATAATCATAAGCTAGATTCGACCATTCGAATGGGTCGAATGTGGAAGAGTTCCACATTCGACCTCCTTAAATGGGCGAAGGTGGCTTTATGATTATGGACTATAAATAGCACTCTCATGTTTGGTTTTCAATTGTAGATTTGAATTTGTACTTTGAATGCTCTCAAGGGGGAGGTCATGCCCGACCTCCCCCGGCCCCGAGATAGATGTTTATCCTACTGATGATAGTGTCTACAACCGTTTCTGATGTAATACGAATCTATGATGACTTTGTTATGGTATATTTTTGTCTCGTCTCGAATCTCCCGTTTGAAACTGAGTTGTTTTCGCTTATTCGATCCGTGGATTCCGTTTTTAACCGGATTCTCAACTGGTATCAGAGCTGTGGTACCGATTTAAACGATCTAACAGTCATTTGAATCAATCACAGCTCGTTTTCATGATTTCAGACGTTAAAATTCAGTTTTTGATTGAAAGGTTGAAACTCTAGAAACCCTAAATTCTTAATTGAACCCAAAATCATGTGATTTTTCCATGTTTCTGTTAATTCAAGGATTAGGTTTTCATTTCCGCACCTTTCTGTACAAGTTTCATCATCATATTCGAACAATCAGAGTGTTTATGGACTGATTTGCAGAAAATATTAAAGAAGAACACGTTTCCTGCAAACGGTCGAATGTGCAGCAGATTCAAACTTACGAGTGGTCGAACGTGGCTTGTAAAGGGTCGAACGTAGGTTTTGAAGGTCGAATCTGCTAATTTGAATTGATAAGAACAGTCGAACCTGGAAGGTTTCCACATTCGACCTCACGACTGGTCGAATGTGGAATCTTAATTTTAGTCAGGTTTAAATGAACTTGGTTTGACCCAATCATGGTACATTCGACCATACACAGGGGTCGAATGTAGTGTTATTTCCACTTTCGCCCCTTCGACATAGAGAATGAAAAATTGGTATTTTAAGGGGTAAAAAATTTCGAAAATATGGTAATTTTTGAAGGTTTTTGGGAGAATGGTGATGATATCTACATAAATTGTTGAAGAAATAATGATGATGAAATGTTTTATTATGGGGTAGTCATGAGAATCAATAGTATGATAATCTGATTCAAATGACTATTAAGGGCCAGAAAAATCAAATACATTTTTATTCCGCAAGTTGAGAACAGTCAACCCAGTTCCAATGAGATTGTAGGAACCTGGAAGCATTTCAATCTGGTTGAAAACCTTGAGTACAACTTGCTAAGTATGTCTCAAATGTGTGATAAAGGATATTCTTCCTTTTTCACAAAGACAGCATACAAGATCATATCACCAGAAGGCCAGAAGTTGATAGAGAAGATCATTGAAGATCATACTTTGTTGATAGCCAAAAGATGTGGCAATGTCTATGCAGTGGACATTGAAAAGGACAAAGTACTGAATAACACTGCCTGTTTCTTCTCAAAGGCATCAACTTTAGAGACTGATCTCTGGCATAGGAGACTTGGCCATGTGAACTTTAAAACCATAAATAAAGTCACAAAAATGGGCTTGGTTAGAGGTCTACCTTTGAAAGTATACCAATGTTAAGAACACTGTGTATCCTGTTTAAGGGGAAAGCAGCACAAGTCCTCCTATAAGTCCATTGAAGAATCAAAAACAACTGCATGTCTTTAACTACTCCATATGGACTTATTTGGGCCTGTAAAAATCATGAGCCTTGGTAAGAAGAAATACTGCTTGGTCATCATTGATGACTATTCAAGGTTCACATGGGTATTCTTCTTATTCTCCAAGGATGAGGCAGCTGAAATCATCAAGTTCTTCATTCTACAAGTAGAGAAACAATATTCTCTATCTGTCAAAGCCATTAGAAATGATAATGGGACAGAGTTCAGGAACAAAACTCTGGATGAATTCTGTTTGTCTAAAGTGATTATTAGACAATTCAGTGTTCCTAGAACTCCTGAACAAAATGGTGTGGTAGAAAGGAAGAACAGGACATTAATTGAAGCAGCAAGAACTATGTTAGCTGATTCAGGCCTACCATTGTATTTCTGGGCTGAAGCAGTTAACACTGCATGTTATGTTCAAAATAGAGTCCTTGTCAACAAGAGACACTCCAAGACTGCCTATGAAGTTCTTCATGGCATGAAGCCCCTTATCTCCTTTTTCATGGCTTTTGGATGTCAATGTTTCATTGTAAACATTAAAGACTATATTTCAAAGTTTGCTGCTAAAGTTGATTCAGGTTACTTTCTTGATTATTCTTCCACTAGAAAAGCCTACAAGATTTTTAATTCAAGAACCAATATAGTAGAAGAAACAATGAATGTCAAGTTCAATGAGTCAAAACTCACTCTTATTCCAGCACATCCTGCTGAACTCTTTGACCTTGATAGCTTCCACTTTGGACCTGAAAAGACTGTTACTTCATCTAAACCTACTTATTATGGTGATTAAAAGTTTGATGATGACTCCTCAAACAGTCATTTAGTCAACTTTCAAACCTTCAGAAGTTTCGCAAACTTTTGATTCAACAACTGTTGTGTACAAACTCAAACATCTGCTTCAGTACCTACAACTACTGAAGATGTTCAAACAGCTGAACCAGACATTATAAACCTTAGTGGTTTGTTTGATGAAGTACAAGAGCCACCTACACCTGTCAGTGGTTCACAACAACTGATTGAACACAGAGATCAACCTTTGGAACAAATCATGGGTGATATTGCTTCAGTTGTTCTCACAAGAAACCAGCTTTCCAACTTTTGCTTCTTCTCAGCATTCATTTCTCAGTTGGAACCTATGAAGTACCAAGAAGCCCTCAAAGACAACAATTGGGTGGAAGCTATACAAGATGAGCTGCTTCAATTCAAGAAGCAACAGGTTTCTATCCCTTACCACCAAACAAGCTACCAATTGGAACAAGATGGGTTTTTAGGAACAAACAAGATGAGGCTGGTATGATCATTAAAAACAAGGCAAGACTGGTGGTACAAGGTTACTCTCAAGAAGAGGGAATTGATTATGATGATACCTTTGCTCCAGTTGCAAGGCTTGAGGCTATCAGGTTATTTCTGGCCTATGCCATTTCCAACAAAATAAAAGTTTTTCAAATGGATATTAAGAGTGCATTTTTGTATAGAAAAATCAACGAGGAAGTGTATGTTTGTCAGCCACCTGGGTTTGAGGATCCTTCTCATCCTGAGTGGGTGTACAAACTTGACAAAGCTCTTTATAGGGTCAAACAGGCTCCAAGAGCCTAGTATGAAACACATTCCAACTTTTTACTCAAAAATAACTTTACAAGAGGCTCCATTGATAAAACTCTTTTCATTAAGAATGTGGGAAATCATGTCTTACTTGTTCAAATTTATGTTGATGATATCATATTGGGTTCAACAAACATAAAATTGTGTGATAAATTTAAGAAACTCATGCAATCAAAATTTGAGATGAGTACAATGGGAGAACTACAATACTTTTTAGGACTGTAGATTAAACAACAAACTAATGGAACTTTTATACATAAATCAAAATATGTTAAAGAATTATTGAGCAAATTTTATTTACAAGACTGTAAATCATGTTCCAATCCCATGACCCCTGCCACACAAGTTGAACCAGATGATCAAGGAAAACAGGTTGATCAAACCATGTATAGATGTATGATAGGTTCCCTTTTGTATCTACCTGCTTCTAGACCAGATATTATGTTTTCAACATGTGTCTGTGCTAGATATCAATCAGCTCCTAGGGAATCACACCTCAATGCAGTCAAAAGAATCTTCGGATATCTGAAAGGAACTCCTACACTTGGAATTTGGTATCCTGCTTCTAGCAATACCAGGTTATCAGCTTTTTTAGATAGTGACTATGCAGGGTGTAAAATGTCAAGAAAATCAACATATGGTGGTTGTCAATTCTTGGGAAACTGTCTAGTGTCCTGGCAATCAAAGAAGCAAACATCTGTTGCAACATCAACTGCTGAAGCTGAATACATTGCAACTGCAAGTTGTACATCACAGATACAATGGCTCCAATATCAACTTCTTGATTATGGAATCAAAGAGACCAAGATACCATTGCTTGTAGATAGCAAATCTGCCATTAGCATCATTCAAAATCCTGTTCAGTTCTCAAAAACTAAACATATTGAAATCAGGTATCATTTCATAAGGGATTGCTATGAAAAAGGCATAATTGAAGTGTAGCATGTCACAACAGCTAATCAAATAGCTGACATATTCACAAAACCCCTTGACACATCAACATTTCAGAAGTTAGTATCCATGTTTGGGATGCTAAATTTGTAAGTGTTCTTTTACTTTTCCTTCACATATTTTATTTTTCACTTACATCTGTTTAGACCAAACCTTCTGAAAAACAAAAAGAGAGAAATTACTGATGAACAAAAACATCAGTATGGGAATATTTTCTGAAAAATGATTAACTTCTGATAAAATAATCTTCAGAAGTTATGAATAAAGTGTTTATAAACATTATCATCAGTTGTTAACAAACTACTGAAGAGAAAATGAGAACTACTGATGACAATTGTTCTTCATCAGCAGTTTTGTCATTAAGGGCAAATCAGACATTTCCCACTTCAGAAGTTTGACCTAGGGCGGTTAGAAACTTCTGATAAACACCTTTTCCAACACTTATCCTTTCAAAAAGCAAAAATTCCATCCTTCTCTCTCAAAAAGATCTCAAACCCTTAAACTTGCAAAAACACTGTTCGATCCACAAACACACAAACCACATGGCTCTAATATTGAAACAGGGACACAATCAAAGAGGCTACTTTGAGAAACATGAAGCCTGGTCCCAATACGACAAAATCATTGATTTAGTCGTTTAATCCCAATACTTTACTGCCCTCACCATTGATCCTCCAATCAACACTGAAACTCTTAATGAGTTATGGGCAAATGCGGAGACGGTGACAGTAAATGATAAGGTGATCTCCCTCAATTCAACCATCCAAGGGAGAAGAATGGCAATCACACTCGAAACTTTGGGAATTAGACTGGGTCTAGATGATGTTGGTGCCCCAGATCAATTTCCAAACTCTGAAATTCATCTAACCATGACAAAGTATGGTTACCAAGGTACTCTCTCACATGCTACTATTTTTAAGAAATATTTTGAACCGAAGTACAAACTTTTGTTTCACTATATAATAATGTGTCTGAGTCCAAAAACTGGATCTTATGATCAGATGCCCTCTACTTTTCAACCTATTTTTCATTCCATTGTGAATGAAACAAAATTCAGGGCATCAACACTTTTCTTTAATGAGTTGGTGTTACATCATCTCAATTCTAAAAAGAAGTTTTTGTTGTATCCAAGATTTATTAGGCAATGCATAATAAAGGAACTTGGAGAAGAGGTGCTTGTGGGTAAAACAACTGTTTTAAACCCTTTAACCTTACAAGCATACTCTAGGCATAATAAACCGGTCACCTGGCCAGAAGATGACCAAGGGGAACACACAACAGTCCCCAAGGAACCCTCATCTTCCAAACTTTCACCTAAAAAGGCCAAGAAACCAAAACAACAAAAACAAAAACCCACCAGCCTGAAAAGAAAGGCAGTTCAGGAGGTTGAGATGCCCAAACTTGCTAATGTGCAATCTGCACTTGATAAAGATATGACTGAAACATCCTCTCAGTCTCATCCATCTCAAACCCCCACTAGAGCACCAATCACCATCTTATTCAAAAGAAAGAAATTTAAGAAAACAATCCCCATTGACTCTTCTTTTGAAACAACTGAACCCTTAGACCAAACTACTGAACCAGCATCACAAATTTCTGAACCTGAAGCCCTTGAAATTGCCAAACTTCTCTCTAGGCTAAAAGAGAACATCCCATCAGAACATGTCAATCCCCAACAACCACATCAAACAGGGGACATATCTTCAGAACTTGACATGGGTGTGAATGTTCATAGCCCTAACCCAAGAGACGAGGATGAACCAGGGTCTCTAAGCCCAAACTTAGAAACTCTAGGTACATTTGAGGCTGCTACTACTCATATACCACCTAGTGGTGGATGTGAGGATAGAAGTAACATTGCTAAGACCTCACTTGTGGCAACTACTGATGAAAGCTTAATGCCTGAGGTAGGAAATCCTCTGAACCAAGAACAAGAGGTATATGAGACAACTGGGTTGGGCCCAGCTCATGATGTAACTGATACTGTCCTCATTGAGGAAGTAAGAAGGGATTCAGATGATTCCATTGATTTGGATGATGATTCACATTCCACCAAAATTGAATTGACGGCTGCTAGTGAAGATCCCGCACCTGGTGTCTCTAAGCTCAAAGAGCTGGTCACACCAGATCAGGTTAAAGTCCTGTTGATCCTTGATTCCCCTAAAGTGACATCTTCTGTACAACATGAAGATCACCCAAAAACACACCCTCACTAAAAATGCCTACCCAATTCCTTGGGTCATCCAGCATAGACTTGAACCAACTATGCAACCCAGATGGTCCCCCTATATCAGTTGATGAACACCCTAATTGCCAATCACCTCAAAACTTTCACAACTACTTTGGAGTTGTCAACCAAAGCTCAGTTTGAGGTGATCAACAAAAAACTTGGTGAGTTGTCCAACAAAACAGACACAAACTCAAGACAGCTTGCTGAACTCACTGGCAGAACTTCCAAACCTAGCAGGCTTCCAAAAGTGGATGAAGCCAAAAAGGGGGAGAAGATTAAGGAACCTAAGGAGTCACTGGAAGCCAGGATAAAGGCAAGAGTGGCTCTATAACAGCAACAACTTCTAGAGAAAGCCCAAAAATAAAAAGATCACCAAAGGCTTGTCTCTGAAACTGAAGTTGAAGCTGAACTTTCCCAAGGCCATAATGAAGAAACTGCTGAAGAAACCTCTGATGAATCAGAAAGTACTGAAGACAATCCTTCAGTAGTTGACACATCTGTCAACACTTCAGCAGTTTACACTTCCAACATACAAACAGCTGAAGAGCCTTCCAAAATAACTAAACAACAACAACCAACTCATATTCCAAGGCCTACAACAACTACAACAATGACAGTGCTGAACCCTTCTCCATTATCAATGTCCAAAAACTACTTGAGAAGAGTTTGATTGCAGCCCAAAGAAAGGCTAAGGAAGAAGAGATCTGGAATAACATGGAGGCAAGGGAAGATCTAGCTTAAATAAAAGCTTCAAGCGTATGAAGCAGAGTTGAATAGGCAAGCTGAAATAGAGAGAGTTGCTGAAGAAGACAAAAGACAACAACTGGTGTCTTTTATGACAAAGAACAGCAAAACAAAAGCCTATTCACTCAAAGGGCTCTCAATAGATGAGCTAACTAGAAGAGCTCAACTTGTTGCTAACAAACTTGCAACAAACAAAGATGGAAAAGCCAAGAGAGCTAATATGATTGAAGAACTGGTAGCAAATGACTATGGTTCAAAAGCCTCTGTGTCAAGATGGAATGAAGATAGGCTACTAGACACATACAAGAAGTACAAGGCTGCCAAGGCTGCTAATCCAGAGAAGTTCAAAACTTCTGAAGTATCAACTTCAGTAGTTAGAACTTCTGGTGTTAAAAGACCAGCTACCAAGAAGAAACCAGAGGACAATATAAAGACTTACTTCAAGATGGTGTTGCTGGAAGGCAACACAGTTGTGCAAGGAGACTTTGATATTGAAGAGAAGCCTCTGATAACTCAATTCAAGGATCCTTCAACATTTGCTTACCAAATTCAGAAGACAATCACTGACAGACTGCACAAAAAGGTAGTTACTGAACATCATTTACCAACCTTTAAATTACCTGAAGTAGTGCAAGAAGAAGATAGAAGTGAATCCCACCTGAGAGTCACAGAAATAGAAAATATCCAACACTCAGGAACATCCCAGGGATCCAGCATGGTTCCCTATACTTCAGACTTTGACAAGTCTAAAGTGCTGATCATCAGATGGTCCTTTACTGATGACAATTCAGTCATCAACACTTTTCTTTAATGAGTTGGTGTTACATCATCTCAATTCTAAAAAGAAGTTTTTGTTGTATCCAAGATTTATTATGCAATGCATAATAAAGGAACTTGGAGAAGAGGTGCTTGTGGGTAAAACAACTGTTTTAAACCCTTTAACCTCACAAGCATACTCTAGGCATAATAAACCGGCCACCTGGCCAGAAGATGACCAAGGGGAACACACAACAGTCCCCAAGGAACCCTCATCTTCCAAACTTTCACCTAAAAAGGCCAAGAAACCAAAACAACAAAAACAAAAACCCACCAGCCTGAAAAGAAAGGCAGTTCAGGAGGTTGAGATGCCTAAACTTGCTAATGTGCAATCTGCACTTGATAAAGATATGACTGAAACATCCTCTCAGTCTCATCCATCTCAAACCCCCACTAGAGCACCAATCACCATCTTATTCAAAAGAAAGAAATTTAAGAAAACAATCCCCATTGACTCTTCTTTTGAAACTACTGAACCCTTAGACCAAACTACTGAACCAGCATCACAAATTTCTGAACCTGAAGCCCTTAAATTGCCAAACTTCTCTCTAGGCTAAAAGAGAACATCCCATCAGAACATGTCAATCCCCAACAACCACATCAAACAGGGGACATAACTTCAGAACTTGACATGGGTGTGGATGTCCATAGACCTAACCCAAGAGATGAGGATAAACCAGGGTCTCTAAGCCCAAACATAGAAACTCTAGGTACATTTGAGGCTGCTACTACACATATACCACCTAGTGGTGGATCTGAGGATAGAAGTAACATTGCTAAGACCTCACTTGTGGCAACTACTGATGAAAGCTTAATGCCTGAGGTAGGAAATCCTCTGAACCAAGAACAAGTGGTATATGAGACAATTGGGTTGGGCCCAGCTCATGATGTAACTGATACTGTCCTCATTGAGGAAGTAAGAAGGGATTCAGATGATTCCATTGATTTGGATGATGATTCACACTCCACCAAAATTGAATTGACGGCTGCTAGTGAAGATCCCGCACCTGGTGTCTCTAAGCTCAAAGAGCTGGTCACACCAGATCAGGTTAAAGTCCTGTTGATCCTTGATTCCCCTAAAGTGACATCTTCTGTACAACATGAAGATCACCCAAAAACACACCCTCACTAAAAATGCCTACCCAATTCCTTGGGTCATCCAGCATAGACTTGAACCAACTATGCAACCCAGATGGTCCCCCTATACCAGTTGATGAACACCCTAATTGCCAATCACCTCAAAACTTTCACAACTACTTTGGAGTTGTCAACCAAAGCTCAGTTTGAGGTGATCAACAAAAAACTTGGTGAGTTGTCCAACAAAACAGACACAAACTCAAGACAGCTTGCTGAACTCACTGGCAGAATTTCCAAACCTAGCAGGCTTACAAAAGTGGATGAAGCCAAAAAGGGGGAGAAGATTAAGGAACCTAAGGAGTCACTGGAAGCCAGGATAAAGGCAATAGTGGCTCTACAACAACAACAACTTCTAGAGAAAGCCCAAAAATAAAAAGATCAACAAAGGCTTATCTCTGAAACTGAAGTTGAAGCTGAACTTTCCCAAGGCCATAATGAAGAAACTGCTGAAAAAACCTCTGATGAATCAGAAAGTACTGAAGACAATCCTTCAGTAGTTGACACATCTGTCAACACTTCAGCAGTTTACACTTCCAGCATACAAACAGCTGAAGAGCCTTCCAAAATAACTGAACAACAATAACCAACTCATATTCCAAGGCCTACAACAACTACAACAATGACAGTGTTGAACCCTTCTCCATTATCAATGTCCAAAAAACTACTTGAGAAGAGTTTGATTGCAGCCCAAAGAAAGGCTAAGGAAGAAGAGATCTGGAATAACTTGGAGGCAAGGGAAGATCTAGCTTAAATAAAAGCTTCAAGCGTATGAAGCAGAGTTGAATAGGCAAGCTGAAATAGAGAGAGTTGCTGAAGAAGACAAAAGACAACAACTGGTGTCTTTTATGACAAAGAACAGCAAAACAAAAGCCTATTCACTCATAGGGCTCTCAATAGATGAGCTAACTAGAAGAGCTCAACTTGTTGCTAACAAACTTGCAACAAACAAAGATGGAAAAGCCAAGAGAGCTGAGATGATTGAAGAACTGGTAGCAAATGACTATGGTTCAAAAGCCTCTGTGTCAAGATGGAATGAAGATAGACTACTAGACACATACAAGAAGTACAAGGCTACCAAGGCTGCTAATCCAGAGAAGTTCAAAACTTCTAATGTATCAACTTCAGTAGTTAGAACTTCTGGTGTTAAAAGACCAGCTACCAAGAAGAAACCAGAGGACAATATAAAGACTTACTTCAAGATGGTGTTGCTGGAAGGCAACACAGTTGTGCAAGGAGACTTTGATATTGAAGAGAAGCCTCTGATAACTCAATTCAGGGATCCTTCAACATTTGCTTACCAAATTCAGAAGACTATCACTGACAGACTGCACACAAAGGTAGTTACTAAACATCATTTACCAACCTTTAAATTACCTGATGTAGTGCAAGAAGAAGATAGAAGTGAATCCCACCTGAGAGTCACAGAAATAGAAAATATCCAACACTCAGGAACATCCCAGGGATCCAGCATGGTTCCCTATACTTCAGACTTTGACAAGTCTAAAGTGCTGATCATCAGATGGTCCTTTACTGATGACAACTCAGTATTGGTGGCAAGAAGAGATCTTACAAGCTAGGCCTACAAGTCCATGAATGAACTGAAGAACCTACCAACTCAGGACTTGCTTACAATTCAACATCTGGAACCTCAAAGGGGATCTCTCACTGATGAACAACATAATCAACTAAAGAATTCCATGTTCAAGGAGATATGGAAGATTGTGAATGACAGAAGAAGAAAATAAAGAATTTGAAAAGGTTTTGGCTTCATCAATCCAGGGGGAGATTGTTAGGAAAAAAAGGATTGAGGAAACCACTTTTGTAAACCTTAGTCTAATTCACTTCTGTCAAAATATCCTAAGTATAGAATTACTGAAGAAAGAAGACTAAAGTACTAAAGAAGGATTCTACAAGTACCGAAGAAGATGTATTAGAAGATCTGAAGTCCAAACCAGACAGTTCACTGAATAACTACTGAAGACAAACTACCCATCAGTAGTTTGTCATTCATCAGCACTTGTACAACAATCTTTTTCCACCGCCTTATGTTTCAGTTGTTTATTAGTTTAATATTACTTTATCTTTTTGTACAAGTTCCAAGATTGCAACTTGTTTCTGACTTGCTTTTTGGCAAGGTTCATGTATATGTAAAGTCTATAAATAGATGGGTTCATCCCTCTGTTTTAGAAATTGATTTTTATTGAAACAAGAATCCTTCAAAGCTTATTATTGTTCTGTCCATTTCATTTATTGAGAATCTGTTTGAGTATTTATTATCATTCGCATTCAATACTTAGATTCTCATTAAACTTGTCTTTAGTTTTCAAACATCCAGGGGGAGTAATAACTCCTGTTGATAGTGTAGCTTTACTTAATCATTCCGTTGTGCAAATCTGATTGAACTTGCTAAACACATAAGTGTTCACTAGCAAGCAATACATCAAGAGCATTACTGATCCAACATAGAATGAAGTTTAGATGTATTCCCAGACCCAAATGTAGTGATGTGTGCAGTGCTTTCTAATTGTGGCACCAGAAGCTAACTACCTGCAAAAGAATGTATATCGTGTGTCAACATAAAGTTGGTGAGTTCACAAAGTAAGGTAAGTAAACGTGAAGGTTTCCCAAACCAAGAACAGCAATTAGGTTACGCAAACCGATAACAGTAATCAATAACCACTACCAAGAACCACTAGTTCAGCGTATGCCAAGGGTAGCTAACCCATTCATGATAACTAAACAAGGATATACCGAATTGCTATTCAAACGATGCACTCGCCCCGCTAGCTGGTTTTTGCCTCCCATCATTGCCTATCAACAATGATAAAGTCTAAGGTCGTAGTTCAAGCCCAGCTCCCAGCACGGTGTGAGGTTTGTCAAACCTAATAGCGCTATCAACTAGTAACCCGCTTTCCATAACCCGACAACTAATTCGGTAAATAGTGAAGGACTTCCGTGAAAGAATGCAGTTTAGTTCATCAAGGACACAGAGTGTGAAACTAGCAAAACCCGACCCACACAAGGAGTCATAGTATCCCAAAACCCAGGATGTGTAGTAGTCCCAAACCGGACTAGAAAAAGTTAAGTAAGTTGTCTCAAACCCGAGACGCATGATTTTGGGAAAAGAGTAGTGAAACTCACCTTAGGTTGCGTTAAGTGCTAACTACAAATCCAAGTAAGAAGTAGAGACTCGCTACCGACTCCCTATTACACGTGTCACTATGTGAGTACATGTGTATACACGATACACCATATAATTCGTTTGTCCATGACCTTAGTTTATGCGAAAACGTTTAAGTGACACCTATCTTAACTACATGCACAAGTAGACCCTATGAACCCGTTGGTGAACGTCACGTTTATTATCAAACATACACTTCAAATACATCTCATACATGTGTACATGCAAGTTCAAGTCATAATAAAAGCATATAAGACTCCAATTAAGCACCTAAGCATCTATGTCACAATCTGTGTTTTTAGGACAGATTGTACACCTCAAAAACATTTTTTCTAAAAAATACTTGCACAAAGAATTAGACAACCAAACTTTTACAGAATATTCTTAAGAGTCAATATGTCGTTTCTCTATTTTTATTTAATATCAAAACCTTGTTGAAAAATTATGAAAAATCAATTTCTACAGATAGGTTCTGAAAACGTTCACATCAGGTCAGTTTACGATAAAATTCTCAAAAATGGTGTATTCATCCAAATAGGATGAATCCACTTGTAAATCCCGAGATTTTTCAATATCGACCTACCGTCCAAATTTCATGACCTAACTCTTTATAAATCTCGAGTTACAGCCGATTAAAGTTGACCTAAGTTTTTAATCCGAAAATCAGTTTAGACCTTTATTCAAATAAAATTCTAAAAACACATCAAAAGACCACCAAATCGCATGATCTTACTCATTCTGGAAAGCTAAGACCACGTACGACATGCTCAAATAAAAAAAGCAATTAAACCAGTTAGTTTACAATCGAAATATAACACATACAAATCGACACTACGAATCTGTCCAATTTTAATCGTGAATGTAACTCAATATTAACGAACCCAAGATTTATAATATTTTCTAATATCATTATAAACATCTATTACAATACTCATAGCATGTAAATCAGATCTAACACGACAAGATTCATCATGAATATTATCTTTTATAAACCCTAATATATTAATGATCTTACACATACAATAACCATGCAAGACTCATCATAATACCACATAATCAATGTTATTTAGCATGTTAATCCTTATTAAAACTCTCGTTTATATTATTTAAGTTTCACATCATATCTGGACAAACAAGTTTTGATGCTTGACAAACATGATTAAGAAGATTCAAAACATAAAAGATTGTGGTTATACCTTAAGCACTTCAAACAATTGATCATATACCTTCCCAAGCTCTAAAATTAATGGTTTCTTGATTATGGCCAAGGTTAAGGTTTATATTTTCGTATTATAGTAGGTTGGGGTGATTAGGGTTGAGTTAGGATGGTAAAAATTAAGTAAAAACGAGATTTTATAAAAGTTTAGCGAATTTGCCATTAGGTGCTTGTTGGGCCATCCTTACCTGATCTGCTCCACGCATTTAAGCAGCCCAAAGCTGCATTCTTTTGTTTCTCCCGCCCACATGCCTCTGTTGCTTTCATGTATATTTCTTTTTATGCGCTAATGCATTTATTTCTTCTTGTCAACATCTTCCAACACAATTATTTGTGTTGATTTGATTTACGCCATTTTAATTGAAGTCACTAAATTTTTGAAGTCAATTGATGAATTGTTGACTTGGCCTTGCGCTAAAGTCAACATCACATATCTTTTTTTTATTTATATATATAATAAGTAATATATATAATAAATAATCTATAAAATATTTAACCCAAAGTCAACATCACATATCTTTTTTTATTTTTATAACTTATATATGATCATCGGTCTGCCAAGTGTCGGTTACGAATTCGGTAACATATTTTCGCGTAATAACATGTAACGTCACATAAGTTCACAACTAAATTCACATAAGCATATAATTACAAATAATATCAAACAAGTTATTCTACAATTATTTGTTTTATTGTTTTAATAACGTTCAGGGTTCAAGACTCGTATATTCAGTTGTTCACTTATAACCGCGTATCATGTGACTCCCTTAACTAACTCTAGTCAAGTAAAATGCTACAAATCTATGTATAAGTTAACTAGAGTTCAGTTAAAGTAGGAACCTTAAAATGCGGGGTGTCACAATTTTATTATAAATGAAGTCATAAAGATATGCGTGTTATGAAATTTATAAAACGAATTACAGTTTAAACTGATAAGTATGGATCTCGCCTTTTCTCAATCAACGAATAGATGAGGTTTTTGACCAAAGCAGGAGGTGCTATTTATATATATTTCTATAGGCAAATTTATATTTAATTTGCTTTAGCTTTTAGATGTAATTTCTTCCATATTTATGTAGCTTGGTGTTGAAACAAGAACAAGAGTCTGGATGTACTTCTCAAACAGTTCTTTCTTCCCAGACTGTTTATCCATTGCGTCAGGAATTCATAGTTGGAATATTGAAGAGGCGTGTTGACAAACTGATCGACATTCAAGAGGTTTCAATATTTTATACCTCCCTTTTATATGTCTTCATTTTACTATGTGTTTCTGTTGTTTAAAAGTGTATGTTGAATATACATTTTCTTTGCAGCCGATGTCTTTTGTTGTCGTTGCCACCATAAAAACTGTTGAAGAAAGCTGTAGTTGGTTTTATGCTGCCTGCCGGAAGTGTAACAAGAAAGTTTTAAGTAAATCAGAGTACTTGCAAGATGCTGAGGATGTTTGTGAAGCAATTCTCAAATTGCCTGCTACTGCGTTGGTTTGTAGGAAATGCGAGTGTGAATATACTTCCAATACCACAAAGTATGTAACTCAGTACATGTATAAACTTTTTTGGTTTGCAGATTTTTCATTTCATTTCATGCAGATTTTTTAGATAAATTTTGTTTTATTTGTTTTAGGTTCAAGTTGCAGATAAGGGTTCAAGATGAATCTGGTAGTGTATCATTTGTGATGTTTGATAAAGATGTGATGAGGATCATTGGAGCTACTGCCTGTGATATTATGGAAAGGCAGTTGAGGGAAAGCGACACAAAATGTTTGCCGCATGAGTTGTCTCGGATCGTTGAAAAGAAACTGGCTTTCAAGATTGATGTTTCTGATTTCAATCTTACAAATGACTACCATGTGTACACTGTGGTTAAAATTTGTGATGATCCTGCCATAATTGAAGAGTTGGTTTTTGGATATGAGAATGTACACGATAATTCAGGCGAGGTATTTATTCTAATTGTTTTGTAATATGCATTTATTTTCAGTAGATGTTCAAATCTGTTATGTTTCCATAATATGTGAGCAATTTTTAGGTCACTCAGGAAGTTTGTCAAGACAAATCTGTTAACCTTTCAGAATCTTCGCAAGTTGGGTTTCAAGTTAATTCTAAGGTATTTAAGAGGCTTTGTGCAAGTATTTGTAATTTATTCCTACAGCTTATATTGTTATCTAACGTTTTATTAGCTATTTGGTTTTTTCTTTGAAGGATGTTATGATGTAACACCCCGCCCCTCTCACTACCAATATTGTCCGCTTTGCCCATCCAGAGCTCACGGATTTGTTTTTGGTTGCCCAAGTGGAGACTTCCCAGGAGGTCACCCATCCTGAAATTTCTCTCACCTGAGCACGCTTAACTGTGGAGTTCTCCTCTCATCCACTAACATTAAGCCCCAAAACGCGTTGGTGATTTAAGAGGCAAGACATTACTTATGAACCAAGGATCTCTCCTGGCCACGGCCGATGTGGGATTTTCCTGGGGTGTCACATATGCGTTGATTCTGTTTTGTATACTGTCACAAGTCCCAATGGAAAAAGAAGTGTTGAGGATTTTGATAATGTAAATGTTGGTGAGCATACTTCTACAAGAAAAAGATTGAAGAAGAAGCCAACTAGATTTAAAAGTTAGGAACTTATTGTTAATATATTCTTATGTGTGATTGGTGTTTTCAGTTGTAAGTTTTTGTTAACATCTTTGAAGTTAAACTTATGTATGTTGATTTTGTACATACTGGTTTAACATCTTCGAATGAATATATTTTAGTTAACAGCTGTTTGTTAACATCTGTTTTTTTTTTGATGTTATTGTATTTTAATTTCATCTGTTTGAAATTCTGTTATACAATATGTATTCAAACAATTGTGTCTCGAGTATTTTATTGTAGTTGATATTAAATTTTTTAATGCTTATAGGACCAATTTAGTAGATGTTGATAAAGAGTATGAAATAGATGGTTATACTATTTGAAGTCACTTATATGTAAATATTCAGTTTAGAGTCTTCAAAATGTTATTATCAATGCGTTAATTTCACCTCATTTTTCTATTGTTATAAAGTATATGTTCAGTTTTTAAATTTATAGAAACATTAAAAGAGTTCAAATCATTTATAACAACAAAAGTTTTAATTGTTTAATTAATATAAAATAAAATGAATAATGTTTAAATTTTTGCTATCTTTCCATCTAGAATCTTCATCTGTAAAGTGGCCATCAAAGACCTTTAGGGCTGTGTCGACTGTTTGTAATTCTGAATTTTAAAACACTGATGTAATTTAAATTTATACCTTGGTTAACATCTGTTGTTGCAGTGGATGTTATGTTATTTTAAGGTGGGTCTGTTTGAACTTCTGTTATCCAATATATGTTTAAACAACAGTGTCTTGTATATTTTATAGTAGTTGAATATTAAATTTGTTAATAGTTATAGGGTCAATTTTAATAGACGTTGATAAACACTATGTAACATATGGTTATTGTAACTTATTCAATTTAGTTTCTTTAAAATATTAGTTACAATGTGTAAATTTCATGTTATTTTTTTAAGTTATAGGAACAATAAAAGAATTAAACTTATTTTTAGGAACAATAGTTTTAATAGTTTAATAATGATAATATTCATACTAATAATTTAAAACATAATACTGATTTTTAATAATAAAAACTATTATTACAATTTTTACATATCTTATAGAACTCAATTTTTTGTAGAATAAAAGACTTTAAATAATTTGTAACAACAATATTTTTATTTTTTAATTAATATAAAAAGATTAATGTTTAAATTTATGGTATTTTTCGTCTAGATCCTTCATTTGTACAGTGACCATTATAGACTTTTAGGGTTGTTCCGACTGTCTGTAATTATGAATTTGAAAAGACTTATGTAATTTAAATTTAAACTTATTTCATTAGATATTGATTACAAGTTAAGTGTTACAAAGTCTGTTTTAAAATTCTGGTTACATCATCCTTCGGCTCAGGCTACAGGTGCTACTCCCGCTCCTTGGGGGAATTAGGGCTGCTACTACTGTGGGGAACAGGGCATTTCAACTGTGATTGTCCTAAGATGAAGCAGGGCAAGGGTGAAAACAAGGAGGAACCTGATACTGCTACCGGTATGTCTTCTATTCATCGCTATGCTTCGGTTTTATTTTGGTTCTCATACTGTCAAGGGCTTCATATCCGTTAAGCTTTATCTGTTACTATACTCTGTGCCTACACCTTGTAAGGGTATGTCCTTGGTTATCGTGTGTCGTGTTGCATCTTGTTTGGTTCCGGGGTGTGTAAATCCTATGTGAAGAGATAATCTGGAGGCACTGCTTAGACGGTACCTGGTACTTAGTTTATACCGTTCTCAAGGGACTTCATCATATCTCCGGTCGGGTTGGGTTGGTTACGTGACAGTCTATAACAGCTGTCTCATATTCATCTTGAGGAATTAGTCCCTCGGTCTGGGGTACTTGTTCTTATCACCTCTATTTGTGATCTTTGTATCTTTTCGTGTTTTCGAGGAGCGTTGCCTTGGGCATTGGGATTCTCAGTTGCCTGCTTGTTTGGGTCATCTCTTGTATTGTCTGGATTCATTACGGTTCACGTGGTGGACCAAGGCTCTCATAGGTTGGGGTTCTCGTGTACTTGGGTTGATACTCGTTACTGTTTAAGCTGAGTGAATCTTGGGACAAGATTCCTTTCAACGGGCGGATGATGTGACAATTTTCGGTTTCGGGCAATTTTCGGGACGAATATTCTTTCAACGACAGGATGATGTGACACCCGGCAAACCCTGGTTAATAACATTCGTCAAACTAGTAAGTCTACCTTAGCGAGTCATGCATATTACATACTTAACGGGGTCAGTTGAGTCCTTGTGATGGTTCGGGGAATCATCGGGACTCGTTACAATGATCCACGGAATCATTGGGAGTCGGTCCATAACCTTGTGAACAAGGATTGGTGATTTATAGAATTGTTGGGTTTAACGCACACACGCAAGTCTCGAGTTTCGGGAATTGGTGAACGGATGTGAACGTGTTAGTTATTAGACATTATGTGTTTACAATCATTATATGACTTATCGGTATGTGAATACGTGCTTATATGTGTTAAAATAGTGTTTAACGCGCCAAAAACCCAAACAGCCCTGTAAGGGGCGAGTAGCAGGGGATGAGTAGCCTAATTGCATGTAAATAGGGGGTGAGTAGCCTAATTGCATGTAAGTATGGGGTGAGTAGCCTAATTGCATGTAAATAGGGGGTGAGTAGCCTAATTGCATGTAAAAGGGGCGACTAGGAGGTCCTAATCGCGTGTTGCGGCCCCTAGTCGCTTGATATGTTCTTGTTGACTAGAAACACCTATAAATACGACCATTGAATTTTGAAACATCATTTATGCAACCCTAACTGATCCTAAGCCTCCCTCACACCCTAAAACACCTCTGGAACTCGTTTGGCTTCAAAACCCACCATTTCCAAACATACCCTCCTTTCTTTAACAAGATTCAAGGTGTGTTCTTCATCCCAAACCTAGTTTTATCAAGTTTGCTTTTTTAAAAACCATTGAAATGAATTTCTAAAACAAGTCTAAACCTTTATACATGATCTATGTGTAACATCGCAAAATTTTTCCACAAATTCTAATACGTACATTTTATTTTTATCGCTCATAAAATGTGCCTAAACCTTTATTTTTCCCTACCACATAACTTATATATATATATATATATATATATATATATATATATGTAACATTACGCATTAATACTTGTACGTTACACATTGACATTTATAAAACGTCAAGTTTTCATAATTATCTTCGCATTTATTATTTTTGTCGCGATTATGGAACCCTAATACTATATATAATATTATATATATGTGTGTTTTGTATATTATATCAAAAAAATAAAACATTGCCTTGGCCGGGAATCGAACCCGCGCCAAAGGCCGGGCCACACTTACACAATGCACAAACCAACTGGGCTGGACTTCTGTTTTGATAAAACCCGGACACATATTAAATATATACACACTTTAAGTCCTCACAGTTGACAAGGAAAGTCAACTGTGGGATTCCTTGGTGATCAATCCAACAATTAAACGCGTAATTGTGCTATCTTTGGCAAATTCGTGCAATAACCGGCCCAATCCAACACAATTACACGTCAATAACACATCAATCGTTGACCCATTTGATTATTAGACGCGTATGTATTAAATTGAAAGTCAAACCTTCCAATTAACCCTAACCCTAATTCTCAGTATAAATTGAGGCATTCCGTAGCTTAACAACTCGCTCACAACTCTTTCTCAACCTCTATTGCTTTCTGATTCACTCTGATAATTTGTAATTCGTTCGTGGTTTGACTTTCTCATTGACCCGTCTATTAACATCAATACCACACTGTAAGTACGATTAAGTTTGTGGGTTATATTCATCGGCTATCAGACAACATTAGCCCTAACATTAATCGGGCTATGGTTGTCTGATTTATTCAATTGTAAAATTTAGGGTTCGTCGATCTTTAATTGGGGATAAACCTGTTGCTGCATCGTGTATTTAATTTAAACCAAACCAGAAACATCACAACCACCGGCCTAGGCCAAGTGGTTGTGACTCTGGCCCTTCACACAGGTCACCCGGGTTCGAGTCCCGGCTCTGACCGGGTTTTTGTGTTCTTTTCTTTTCTTTTCTTTTTAAGCAAACAATATAATTAATTATATATATTAATCCTTTTAAACATTTAAATTCTTTTTAAAATACCAAAACAATTTTATAAATTCTAAAAAAATTATTATTGTTTAATCTGATATAAAAGTTTTATTTACAATTTTTATTTTTCAGAAATTCATTTATTTAATAATTATAATAATTAAATCATTTTTATACAATTATATTTATAAAAATCCATTTATATATCAAAACAGTTTATTTAAATTCCCCAAAAATTATCCTAACTTTTTATAAAGTTAAACTTTACTGAAATGATTTTTAATTCAGTAAAATCATTTATTTTATATTTTTAATCAATTTTTGTTAGATTTAATCATAATTAATTCATAATAAATCCAATTTTCATCATTTTTTCACCAAAATTTTATACAAATTATTTTTAATCATTTAGATCAGAAATATGATTTTTAAAATAAGATTTCTTTAATTTTAGTATTTTTGAATATTAAAGTTAATAATTGGCTATTTATAAATAAATAGATTTAAAAATCTATTTTAAATGAAATAATTTTATAAAAATTATTTTATTGCTTCAAACACTTTAATGTGCTCACTCAAAATTCAAACTTTATAAAAAGACTTTCTTTCATTAATTATCAAATTTTCTTTATTTAATTAACATTTTTAAATTAAATTTAACAATTGATTATCCCCAAATCGAAACCCTAGGATACACATATTAGTTATATAGACTTAGACTTATTATATATTACCTCATTATAGGGTAATATTTGGAATCACTTTGGGCAACACAATTATCATATCTTTTCAACAAGTTAACATTTGCTAAGGTGAGTTTACATAGCCCCTTTTACTTATCACCATTTTTGGGGTGAAACATGTTATAACATTATCATTGCAATTCAATCATCAATGTGTCTATGTGTTTTCTATGTTGCATATTGTCTTGAGCATGATTAGAGTAAGCACCATTCTAGCATAATCATTAACATTGATCAGCCGACGGTATACATTGATAGATCTATTGGACTGACAATCCCACCCGGATACGTGCCTCCTACAAAGGTTACGTGGGTGTTTGTTATCGCATAACATATTCATTGGGACCATAAGTGTATGGTATGTATCATTTTATAACAGTCAACAGGGTTGATTATGCACTCGATTTATTTCTAATATGTTCTCACATGTGGGCTAGATTAACATGACACATGAATTGCACAACATTTTATTCATTTTATCATCAAAAAACCTATGTAATTCTCACCAACTTATGTTGACCCAAAATACTTTCAAAATTAACATGTTTCAGGTAACAATGAAGCTGAGGCTTGAGTTAGCATGAGGATTTTACTTGAAGTTTATTTGAAGTCATTGAAGTTATTATTTGATGTTATGTATTTGAATTCTTAGACATTATTTCACATTTTGGATATTTATGTTTGAATAAATTATTTAAAATTTATGTTATACCATGTGCTACTGAAAACAATCATCAATACGTGGCACCCCGATGTTTCCGCCATCGGTTGGGGTGTTACAGATTGGTATCAGAGCCTTGGTTATAGGGAATTAGGTTATTAGAAATAACCTAGACTATAACCTTAGGGACTAAAACAGTACTTGCTTCTCCTACTTGTAACCCTAATTGCTTCCCTAATCCTATCCTTATCCTATGCCCTACAACCCTAAACCTACATGTGACTACTCTTAATTGTCTGCTGCAATCCTGATCCACCATTAGATTTATAGGACAAAATCCTCAGGTTTAACCTGAACCCCCTTGAGATCTCGTCGAAGTTCTAGATTTTAATAACGAACACGTGCAATCTGGAAGGGTGAACGCCTGTATTCTGAGTCTTCTGTCTAGGCTGGCATTGCGCATATATCCCAATCAGACGAGGGACCCGGATGCCTACCTGGGAATTCTCGGGATGAGTGTTCACTTATAGGCTAAAGCATGTCTTCATATGTTATTAGAATTTAGAATCTTTGATAAGTCAACGTTTTCGTTTATTCGTTTTAATTAATGAATAAATGATTACATTCCTTATATAAACTCTCATTCATTTCATTGTGTCTATTACAGATCATGCCTCCTCGTCGCAGCACTCGCAACAACAATGGTGAGAACCACGAAGAAGGTGGTGATAACCATAACCACAACCATGACCAAGCTCCTAACCACAACAACAATGGAGTCGATGCTCAACTGGCTGCGATCATTTCTCAACAAATGGCGCAGCAAATCGCAACTCTGGTTCCCAATTTACTTGCTCAGGTCATCCAATTGAACGGCAACGGGAATGGTCACAACGGGAACGGGAATGGCAATGGCAATGGTAATGGACCCCAAGCTTGCACCCTCAAACATTTCAACTCCTGTAACCCTCCAAAGTTCAGCGGTGAAGAAGGAGCTACTGGACTTCTCCAATGGTTTGAGGGTATTGAAAATACCTTCATCAACAGTGAGTGCCCCAACAATTTCAAGGTTCGTTACGCCATGAGTGTTCTCCATAAACGAGCACTCACATGGTGGAATGAAGAAAAGCGTACTCGTGGGGCCGAGGTTGCTCTTGCTATGACATGGGACCAGGTCAAAGAGATCATGAAGGAGGAGTTCTGTCCTCGCAATGAAGTTAAAAAGCTTGAGGATGAGTTCCACACCTTGGCTCAAGAGAGTGGGGAAAACCTCGCCTACAACACTCGCTTTCATGAGCTTAGCTTATTGTTGCCACACAAGGTTACTCCTCTGCCGGTAGCCATCGAGAAGTACATCGGTGGTCTGCCCATGCAAATCCAGGACACTGTTTGGGGTAGAAATCCTGCAACTCTGGAAGAGGCCAAACGTCTAGCGGCCACTCTTACTGATAATCACGTGAAGAACGGTACTCTAGTTCGCAAGGGCACCAAGAAGACTACTGCCAAAGATACTCCACAGCCTGCAATTGAAGTCAAGCCTGAGACCTCAAGCAACAAGAAGCGCAAGGCTAGAAACTATATGGTTGCTGCTACTCCACCTGCTGCCCAAAACCCAGCCAAGAAACCATACACCGGACCTCACCCTTTGTGCAACACTTGCAAGTACCACCATCCCACACAGGTGCCATGTCGATTTTGTACTAAGTGTCAAAGATATGGTCACCTGGTGAACGTCTGCCGATCTCCTGCTGCCCAAGACAACAACAACCCAGCTCCCAACCCACAAAACAACAGGCCTACTCGTGGTCAATGCTACGAGTGTGGTAACCCTAATCACTACATCAACAACTGCCCTAACCGTAACCGTAACCAAAACCAAAATCAGAACCAAAACCAAAACCAAAACCAGAACCGCAACCAGAACCAAGGTGCTCGAGGTCGCGCCTACAATCTCAACGCTAACCAGGCTCGTGACAACAACGAAGTGGTGAATGGTACGTTTCTCATTAATAACCACTATGCATCCATATTATTTGATTCAGGAGCTGATAAGTCATTCGTGTCACTGAAGTTTGAACCTTTACTTAACTTACCCCACACTAATCTAGAAGACCCTTTTGTGGTAGAGGTAGCTAACGGGAAGTCTATTTCGATCGGTTCTATTATTCGTAACTGCTTGTTGAATCTCGATGATCATACCTTCCCTATCGATCTTATTCCCATGCATCTTGGTAGTTTTGATGTTATAGTAGGCATGGACTGGTTGTCAACTCATCGTGCCGAAATTCTGTGCTTCGAGAAAGTCATACGCATTCCTCTCGAATCTGGTGAGATTTTGAAGATCTATGGTGAGAAACCCTGTGGTGAGCTTAAGCTTATGTCTTGTACTACTGCCCAAAAGTACTTACGAAAGGGATATACAGCCTTCTTAGCTAACGTGATCGAGAAGAAGGACAAAGGCAAAAGTATCCAAGACATTCCTATTATTCGAGACTATCCTGAAGTCTTTCCAGAGGATTTACCTGGTTTGCCTCCTGCTCGACAAGTGGAGTTTCGTATTGATCTTGTTCCTGGTGCTAATCCTATAGCTAAAGCTCCTTATCGTCTTGCACCCTCTGAGATGCAAGAACTTGCTAGTCAATTACAGGAACTTTCTGATAAAGGGTTCATTCGCCCTAGTTCTTCTCCATGGGGAGCCCCTGTCTTATTCGTTAAAAAGAAGGATGGTTCTCTTCGGATGTGTATTGACTACCGTGAACTCAACAAACTCACCATCAAGAATCGTTATCCGCTTCCTAGGATTGACGATCTCTTCGATCAACTTCAAGGAGCAACGCATTTCTCGAAGATTGATCTTCGTTCTGGTTATCATCAGCTTAGAGTTCACGATGAAGATATTCCCAAGACAGCTTTTCGCACTCGCTACGGTCACTATGAATTCATGGTTATGCCTTTTGGGTTGACCAATGCTCCCGCAGTATTTATGGATCTGATGAATCGGGTTTGTAGACCTTATCTTGACAAATTCGTGATCGTCTTCATCGATGATATTTTGATTTACTCGAAATCAAAATCCGATCACGAGCAACATCTTCACTCTATCTTGAGTCTCCTAAAGAAAGAACAACTGTACGCCAAGTTCTCCAAATGTGAATTTTGGCTTAAGGAAGTTCAATTTTTGGGACATGTCATTGATATGAACGGGATTCATGTTGATCCTGCAAAGATCGAAGCTGTGAAAAATTGGAGTGTTCCTACCACTCCAACAGAAGTCCGTTCTTTTCTTGGGTTGGCTGGTTATTATCGTCGATTCATCGCCAATTTCTCCAAGATCGCTGTTCCTCTCACTACCTTAACTCACAAGGGTAAACCCTATGAGTGGGGACCTAAGCAAGAGGAAGCATTTGAAACTCTTAAGCTGAAACTCTGTGAAGCTCCTGTCTTATCTCTACCTGATGGTAATGATGATTTCGTGGTCTACTGTGATGCATCGAACCAAGGTCTTGGTTGTGTTCTCATGCAACGAGGAAAGGTTATTGCTTATGCGTCTCGACAACTCAAGACTCACGAAAAAAATTATACCACCCATGATCTTGAATTAGGTGCTGTTGTCTTTGCACTCAAGATTTGGAGACATTATCTCTATGGGACCAAATGTGTGGTGTTCACGGACCACAAAAGTCTCCAACATGTCTTCGATCAAAAGAATCTTAACATGAGGCAACGACGTTGGGTTGAATTACTTAACGACTACGATTGCGAAATTCGCTACCATCCTGGCAAGGCGAATGTTGTGGCTGACGCACTTAGTCGTAAAGAGCGTGTCAAACTCCAATGTGCTAGAGTTCGTACTGATCTTCAAGATCGCATTCTCCAGGCTCAACACACCTCAGTCACCCAAGGTAACATGTACGATGAAATGTCTTGTGGTGCTGAGACTCAACTTGAAACCAAACCTGATGGTCTCCTTTATTTCCTTAACCGACTGTGGATTCCCGACCGTGATGATCTTCGTACTTTTCTCATGAACGAGGCTCATAAGTCTCGTTATTCTTTTCATCCTGGAGCTGACAAGATGTACCAAGATCTTCGTTATTCTTATTGGTGGCCTGGTATGAAGAAGGACATTGCTCTATTCGTTGCAAAATGCCTCACTTGTTCCAAGGTTAAGGCTGAACATCAACGACCATCTGGTATGCTTGAACAACCAGAGATTCCTGTCTGGAAATGGGAGAGCATAGCTATGGATTTCATCACCAAACTCCCTCGCACACCCAAAGGTTTTGACAGTATTTGGGTAATCGTCGATCGTTTGACCAAGTCAGCTCACTTTCTACCTATTCGTGAGAAGTATTCTGTGGAAAGGTTGGCAAAGATGTACGTAAGTGAAATCGTATGTCTTCACGGTATACCTTTGGACATTATTTCTGATCGCGATGGTCGTTTCACCTCTCACTTTTGGGGATCTCTACAAGATGCTTTGGGTACCAAGTTGAACCTGAGCACTGCTTATCACCCTCAGACGGATGGTCAGACTGAACGAACCATCCAGACACTTGAGGACATGCTCAGGGCGTGTGTCATCGATTTTGGTGGCGCATGGGATTCTCATCTTCCTTTGGTTGAGTTTTCATACAACAACAGTTATCACGCCAGCATTAACATGGCTCCTTTTGAGGCACTCTATGGTCGGAAATGTCGTTCTCCTGTCTGTTGGACTGAGGTTGGTGAAGCTCGTATTACTGGCCCCGAACTAATCCAGGAAACCACAGACAAAATCCAGCTTATTCAGGATAATCTTCTCAAGGCTCGAAGTCGCCAAAAGAGTTATGCTGATAAACGTCGTAAACCCTTGGAATTTCAAGTTGGGGACCTTGTGCTACTTAAGGTATCCCCTTGGAAAGGAGTTATTCGTTTCGGTAAAAAGGGAAAACTAGCTCCTCGTTACGTAGGCCCCTTCAAAATTCTTGACAGAGTTGGGAAAGTGGCTTACAGACTTGAGCTTCCACCTGAGCTAAGCAATGTTCATCCGACCTTCCATGTTTCGAATCTCAAGAAATGCTTAGCAGATGAGAACCTTCATGTTCCTCTTGAGGATGTGCAAATCGATGAAAGCATGCACATTATCGAGAAACCCGTCGAGATTGTTGACACTGGAGTCAAGAAACTCAAGCGCAGTCGTATTCCGATCGTTAAGGTTCGTTGGGAATCTAAACGAGGCCCAGAGTTCACTTGGGAACGTAAAGACCAGATGAAGTCGAAGTATCCGCATCTTTTCCCACCAGACTCTCCAACTCCAACTTCGGGACGAAGTTCCTAAAAGTAGGGGAGACTGTAACATTACGCATTAATACTTGTACGTTACACATTGACATTTATAAAACGTCAAGTTTTCATAATTATCTTCGCATTTATTATTTTTGTCGCGATTATGGAACCCTAATACTATATATAATATTATATATATGTGTGTTTTGTATATTATATCAAAAAAATAAAACATTGCCTTGGCCGGGAATCGAACCCGCGCCAAAGGCCGGGCCACACTTACACAATGCACAAACCAACTGGGCTGGACTTCTGTTTTGATAAAACCCGGACACATATTAAATATATACACACTTTAAGTCCTCACAGTTGACAAGGAAAGTCAACTGTGGGATTCCTTGGTGATCAATCCAACAATTAAACGCGTAATTGTGCTATCTTTGGCAAATTCGTGCAATAACCGGCCCAATCCAACACAATTACACGTCAATAACACATCAATCGTTGACCCATTTGATTATTAGACGCGTATGTATTAAATTGAAAGTCAAACCTTCCAATTAACCCTAACCCTAATTCACAGTATAAATTGAGGCATTCCGTAGCTTAACAACTCGCTCACAACTCTTTCTCAACCTCTATTGCTTTCTGATTCACTCTGATAATTTGTAATTCGTTCGTGGTTTGACTTTCTCATTGACCCGTCTATTAACATCAATACCACACTGTAAGTACGATTAAGTTTGTGGGTTATATTCATCGGCTATCAGACAACATTAGCCCTAACATTAATCGGGCTATGGTTGTCTGATTTATTCAATTGTAAAATTTAGGGTTCGTCGATCTTTAATTGGGGATAAACCTGTTGCTGCATCGTGTATTTAATTTAAACCAAACCAGAAACATCACAACCACCGGCCTAGGCCAAGTGGTTGTGACTCTGGCCCTTCACACAGGTCACCCGGGTTCGAGTCCCGGCTCTGACCGGGTTTTTGTGTTCTTTTCTTTTCTTTTCTTTTTAAGCAAACAATATAATTAATTATATATATTAATCCTTTTAAACATTTAAATTCTTTTTAAAATACCAAAACAATTTTATAAATTCTAAAAAAATTATTATTGTTTAATCTGATATAAAAGTTTTATTTACAATTTTTATTTTTCAGAAATTCATTTATTTAATAATTATAATAATTAAATCATTTTTATACAATTATATTTATAAAAATCCATTTATATATCAAAACAGTTTATTTAAATTCCCCAAAAATTATCCTAACTTTTTATAAAGTTAAACTTTACTGAAATGATTTTTAATTCAGTAAAATCATTTGATTTATATTTTTAATCAATTTTTGTTAGATTTAATCATAATTAATTCATAATAAATCCAATTTTCATCATTTTTGCACCAAAATTTTATACAAATTATTTTTAATCATTTAGATCAGAAATATGATTTTTAAAATAAGATTTCTTTAATTTTAGTATTTTTGAATATTAAAGTTAATAATTGGCTATTTATAAATAAATAGATTTAAAAATCTATTTTAAATGAAATAATTTTATAAAAATTATTTTATTGCTTCAAACACTTTAATGTGCTCACTCAAAATTCAAACTTTATAAAAAGACTTTCTTTCATTAATTATCAAATTTTCTTTATTTAATTAACATTTTTAAATTAAATTTAACAATTGATTATCTCCAAATCGAAACCCTAGGATACACATATTAGTTATATAGACTTAGACTTATTATATATTACCTCATTATAGGGTAATATTTGGAATCACTTTGGGCAACACAATTATCATATCTTTTCAACAAGTTAACATTTGCTAAGGTGAGTTTACATAGCCCCTTTTACTTATCACCATTTTTGGGGTGAAACATGTTATAACATTATCATTGCAATTCAATCATCAATGTGTCTATGTGTTTTCTATGTTGCATATTGTCTTGAGCATGATTAGAGTAAGCACCATTCTAGCATAATCATTAACATTGATCAGCCGACGGTATACATTGATAGATCTATTGGACTGACAATCCCACCCGGATACGTGCCTCCTACAAAGGTTACGTGGGTGTTTGTTATCGCATAACATATTCATTGGGACCATAAGTGTATGGTATGTATCATTTTATAACAGTCAACAGGGTTGATTATGCACTCGATTTATTTCTAATATGTTCTCACATGTGGGCTAGATTAACATGACACATGAATTGCACAACATTTTATTCATTTTATCATCAAAAAACCTATGTAATTCTCACCAACTTATGTTGACCCAAAATACTTTCAAAATTAACATGTTTCAGGTAACAATGAAGCTGAGGCTTGAGTTAGCATGAGGATTTTACTTGAAGTTTATTTGAAGTCATTGAAGTTATTATTTGATGTTATGTATTTGAATTCTTAGACATTATTTCACATTTTGGATATTTATGTTTGAATAAATTATTTAAAATTTATGTTATACCATGTGCTACTGAAAACAATCATCAATACGTGGCACCCCGATGTTTCCGCCATCGGTTGGGGTGTTACAGATTGGTATCAGAGCCTTGGTTATAGGGAATTAGGTTATTAGAAATAACCTAGACTATAACCTTAGGGACTAAAACAGTACTTGCTTCTCCTACTTGTAACCCTAATTGCTTCCCTAATCCTATCCTTATCCTATGCCCTACAACCCTAAACCTACATGTGACTACTCTTAATTGTCTGCTGCAATCCTGATCCACCATTAGATTTATAGGACAAAATCCTCAGGTTTAACCTGAACCCCCTTGAGATCTCGTCGAAGTTCTAGATTTTAATAACGAACACGTGCAATCTGGAAGGGTGAACGCCTGTATTCTGAGTCTTCTGTCTAGGCTGGCATTGCGCATATATCCCAATCAGACGAGGGACCCGGATGCCTACCTGGGAATTCTCGGGATGAGTGTTCACTTATAGGCTAAAGCATGTCTTCATATGTTATTAGAATTTAGAATCTTTGATAAGTCAACGTTTTCGTTTATTCGT